>JAOTRN010000030.1:4489773-4503972 GCA_028566695.1 Bagroides melapterus
GCCAGCCAGAGCCAATTACTTAACAGCCCTGGCTGTAATCCAGGAGTTAGAGAGAGCTGTGATAGAGAGAGAGAGAGCGAGAGAGAGAGAGAGAGAGAGAGAGCGAGAGAGAAAGAGAGAGAGAGAGAGAGAGAGAGAGAGAGGCAAGTGTTAGAGAAAAATAGTGAGAAGACAAATGTATTCATTGCTTTGGATAATGTCACTCATCATGATATTTGGTGTCACCTTCTTTCCACCTTCAGCATTTCAGCTCGGTGAAGCTAAAACCATGAAAAAACCCTACAGTAAATCCTAAGCTCTATGTTGTAGTGGAAAGCAACAAAACAATCAATATTAGGACTTGGGATTGCCTGATAAGAACAGAGAGAATCACACTTTTTTAAACAATTACCCAAAATCAATTCCTCTCAATGGTCAATATGAGATTGTAGTGAAGGAAGCCTTCCTCATGTTCTCCAATCGGTGTTTACAACGCCGAAGGGCGTATCTAATCATCTCTCTGATAACAGGACTGACAATTTTTCAAAGATTCGCCAGAGGATAATCCCATGCCTCATTCTACAAGGCCTCTATTAGACATTTTGGAAATTGACCATCACGTGCTTATAGATAATCTTGTAAATTTTTTTGGCTCTCAAGCTGAATAATCAGCTAACATTTTTTTGGCTGCTAGCCCAAAATATTCAAATCCCTGCTCTGGTGATCTCTAAAGACTCCACTTTACATGGGCTCTCATGGGCATGCATGAGTTATGCTTGGATTTCCAGTCTCGAGCAGGGAATTTATAAGACTACAGGAAAGGAAAATCAGAAAAGAGAGGTCATTAATATCACAGTATTTGCCTCTAGACAGGAATGAAATCAGATGGAATGAATAAGGAGACTTAATAATAACTTAAGGAGGATCTCTTAACTTTCAGATAACTTAGCAGTCACAATTCATGATATTGATTCCATAATGAGTTTTAGTATTCAATCAGAGGCATCACAAATTATTATATTTAGCTCTGTTTACATTTTCGCAGGTTACATAGCAAACATAAGCAACTTGGATCAATTATTATTGACGTGAAGACAATTTGTTTTTTGTTTGACGTTTGCAAATGTGTGTGTAGCTGACTACATTTTTTTTATTGTATTGTTGATGGTTACTTCCTGGCTAGTTGTGAAGAACAATATCCCGGGAAAGAGCTGTAATTTTTTATTTACTCTGAACTCGTCCTGATTGAGATTTAAGCTGAAGATCTTTTATCAGGTTGCTTTAATTGTAGGAAAATTATGTATTACCTCTGCATGATATATGCACACAGCACAGTTTGTGTCCTACTTTACTTTGATTGCTGATATTAGGTCAGGATCCTAACATACTGTCAGGACTGTTCTTGGACATTCTCTTCCGGAACATTAGGGGGTGCTCCAGCAGCGTGTTGTGTCACGTGTTCCTCGTTTGCATTCACATGTTCTTAATTGCCTGTTTAATTGTCGGGTCTATTTATATCCGGCTAGCTTCGTATAGCCCTCGTGTTTTCATTTTTATTTATAATTTTTTTGTATGTGTGTTTATTTAACCTGATTATTTTTTCGTGTTGTGTTTTTTGTTATCACTGCAGTTGGGTTGGGTTTTTATACATCCAGATCACTTTCTTATTATGTTCATTAATACAATACAATACACTAGTCTTATGTCATGTTGGGTATGTTTAGGTGATATTGAATTTTGATATCCGAGCATTTTTATTAATAAGAGCACAATATCAGACCGATATATGATTATAACTATTACCGAGCCACACTGTTTGAATTGTTTTAAACTCTCTACTCATAATGTAGGTTAAAACGCTTATCTCCAGTCTTCTACCTACAGAATGAGCTATTACTTATGAGAAATTTGAGAGGAAAGTTGATATCTAACTGTAACATTCAAGTCAAGTGTTTTCCAGTGTAAAAGGAGAACAGCAGGACTAAATGGTTCATAAAATACTGTTGTTTAATCAATGCCCCATAATATCTCCGACAATATCAAATATTATCCAGCTTCTCCTGTTTTTAGACATTTTTATTGAATGTTAGAGGACTGGTTATGCTGTACCTTGTCTTTGCTGTTTTACATTTATTATATTAGAACTGTAAATACACACCTCTTCAGTGTGTGCAATTATTATTAACAATATTCATAGCAAGCACTAAAAAGGCCAGGAAAATAATCCTGTTTCCAAATCACATTTACAATGTCAGGATCAAATTCATATTGAACAAAGCCTTTGCATCTTTCCACTATGCCTCTGTAGATTTTTTATTTATTTCATTTTTTTTTTTGGCATTATAGACATAAAGGAATTGCACACAATTGCTTAAATATAATTTCTATATAGTTTTTCCTTTAGTTTGAACATAAAATTCTCTTTCTTTTTCTTCCCTATTTTTATTTCTTTTTTTTAGTAAATTATATATACACAATATATATATATATTGTTTGTTTGTTTTTTTTTTTTTACTATTTTTACTATTTTTTACTATTTTTTTTACTTCCATTTCCTTTTTTTGTTCTATTTTTATTTTATTTTCTGTTTCATTTTTAACTATTTTTATTCTAGTTTATTCTACTGCTTATGTCACAGTCTAAAAGCATTTGAAATAATGCAAGTTATTGAATAAATATGTTCTAAGTTGTACCACGGAGGGGAATCCATCGAGGCGGCATCAATGTTTGTGTTAGTTGGTAAATTCAGTCATTTCAATAGTTGTTTATGAAACTTTGTGGTCTACTTTTTATAAGACTGCATTTGCACCATCACAAACCGCTTGAATTATAACACCCAATAAACTGTTCAAAAAAATTGCATACAACTCTTGAGTATTAACCAGAAAAGATTAAGAAAAGCCCATGTGATTAGGAAACTCCCACATATGTCCTGCAAGAGAGGGGTGATTTACAGTGCCGTGATTCTTCCTTTGGCTTTATAAAAGACTATACAATGACATACATTTTCATCTCACGAATGACATCACTTCCTGGATAGGAAGCTGCTCCTACAGGAAGGAAGGGGGTGTAAAATAGGAAAAGAAAAAAGCTACAGCACGTGTAATGCTCCCAGAGATGAGCCTTCTGTCACTATAGTAACCCACCGTGGTGCCCTCTGACCCCATTTTTCCATTGTTTCATCCTGACAGAACAAATGGTGCACACTCCGGCCTTGTACACGTTTTCTTGCGTGAATCAAACAGGAAGATGACTGAAATCCTCCCTCGGATTCATTACGGCAATCTTCATACGTCTGCAATCGATGTAGCCAGGATTTGGCCCACGACAGAGCGTAGGTCAGGATAAAGGTTCTAAAGAAACGGGAAGAGGAAGGAGAAGAACCTAGATGTGATGTCATAGGCTTTGAGTTTAGGTCAGTTTGTACATTACAGGTTAAAGTTCAATTATTGTTTTTGTTGATTTGTTGTTGTAAGAGTAGATGTGTTCACATCAGCACATGTCTTCATGGTGAAGGCTAGACATTGATGAAGAATTCACATTTCCGCATTTTACACTGATCGTCTAAGCACCTGATTATTTACCATAGAAATTGACAGAAAATTGATAAATCCAGCAGAAAAATACAAAATACAAAATTCTTGGTCCCCAGAAAGAGTAACAACAAAACAGCTAAACAGCAGCCCCACAGAAGAATTTTGAAGATTTGAACATACAATTAGAAATTCTTTATAATCCTTAGAATCTCACTATCAATCCTTGCACTGTGCATCACCTACAAATTTATGTCCTGGCAACTCTTGGCCATTAGGAACTGACATCAACAAAGGCTGTCAGCTTGGACTGTGTGGCAGCTTTTGTGCGGCAGTAGGAGATACAGTCCAAGGAGTTTGTTAATAACCTTCACAATCTTCTGTGGTCCAGTTTAAGCCTCTGCCTGCTGTCCGGCGTAATCTATTTTCCTTTAATCTCCTGGCAGAGTCAAGAGAACTGCTGTGGTTTGAATCGCTCTGTGCCTCCTGCAACAGACAAAATTTGCTCATCCCTACTGTAGAATTGTCAATCAGTCATGAGATTGAATCTTTTTATACCACAGCAGTTTGTCAACCTAATAAGCTCGTTCTTATTATTTAAAGAAGGACATGTGGTACATTGTTGTATAACATCCATAAAATGTTCATTCACTTTATCACAGATATAAACCTTTTCATCTCCATCCCTTATCTTGAAACTAATATGATGAAAAAATTTCAGCTTGTCAGGTTTCCCGTGAAGCTTCTCTGTCCTGAAGACTTTCCCATGTCAGAAGACTTAAGACTGAATGTTACGAAATGTTGACGCTGGAGATTACTTTTAAAAATGGTGGATGAACATCTATTCACAAAAAAAACAAATTCAAAATTCAAATTCAAATTTTATTTGTCACATACACAGTCATACACAGTACGATATGCAGTGAAATGCTTAGGCGGCTGCCCTGACCTTAAAAACCCTGTGTATTGTGTATGTACTGTAAATAATCATTCTGTGTAACGGCTGTAGGATCTATAATGTATTAGAATGAGCACATTAATATAATCCTATGAGTTGTCTGATTATGAAAACAATTATGACAATTATATAGAAAATGATTTCTTTGGGCTACTGTGATCAGGTCATGAGTTTCAAATCCAGTCACCAATAAGCTGCCAGTGCTGGGCCCTTGAGCATGTCACTTAATGCTTAACAGCATAAATGAGGTAAATGGAAGTCCTTCTTGAAAAGGGCGTCTGCCAAAATGCTATAAATATAAAATGTATAAAATGTAAAAATATATACTTATGAGATCATGTTACCGTGATGGACTGAAACGGAGTGAAGTAATCATCCTGTTCTGCTTGTGTATAAAATATGCCGCATGCTGCACTTATGCTACATATGTACAGTATTTCTAAAATCTCCACTCAGTATGTGTGTTTTAATCTTCTGCAATCTCTTCTGGCCGAGGACACTCCAAAGTCTAATGTATTTTCTCTTATCCATGCGTGTTAAATTGCTAACCGGTGAGTGTTTACATGTCAAATGGCTTGAGATGAATCGAGAGAATTACAATTGCAAATCTGCCGCTTCAATGCAGTCGTTTGTTTCATTTATGCAGTGCTGAGGAAGTGCGCTGAAGTCAACCAGACATCTATTTTACATCGTGACGAAGCTGCTACAGTCATACCATAGCAAATCTATTGACTCCGTGTACCCAAAGTTAAACAGTCAGGTTTATATTTTGCTTCCTGAGACGTAAGTGAGTGTATTACAGTAATTGTTTGAGCAGAGACGTCTGACCTTTTGAGCTGACAAACAAATTAAGATTTGAGATCTTTCAGATGCAGGGAATATAATAATGGAGTTCAAAGTACAGTACTTGTTCTCTTTATTTGTGAGTTATTTATGATTGTGTTCTTTTGGACTGGAGGATTTTTAAAAAAAATAAAAACCTATTGTACTTGCAAAGCTATAAAGCTTTAAAATACATAAGAGCAGCTAGAAATAGCCTGATATTGTAATGTAGTAGAAAAAGGCTCGATGTAGGCTATAGGAATCTATTTAATGAAGTATGTTGCGCTATGGACAGAAATATTTTTACAATGAAATGCATGCTTTTAGGAAAGCATTCTTGTAAATCAATCAATCAATCAATCAATCAATCAATCAATCACATTTGTTTATAAACCACATTTAAATACAACCAAGTGTTGACCAAAGGGCTAAACAAAGGTGAGCATAACAAAATAAGGAAACACATGAAGACAATAATAGGAATAATACCAGAGGCTTTTGACAATTTCCTCAACAGTCCACCAATCTTTAAACACAATGTCATTCTACATCTCTGTTTGTTAAGTATAAAAATTAACACACAATTTTGCCTAATGGATTAATAGAAATACAAGAATACACAATAGACTGGAAGGTAACTGGTCGGATGTGGAGTCATTTTCTTCTGCTGAAAACGTGGTATAGGAGAAGGACTGAGTAAGACAAGCACAGTGATGACACTGGTTAAAACAATGTGGAACATCAGACAGAAATTACGTCCGTTCACAGCACTGACAGTCAGCACAGTTTGGACTGGTTGACCATAGGTGTTATGACCTCTGTAGCCATAAACTTTTAATGGCTGTTCTAAACGTCATATCGAGGCTGTTCACAAGAATCTAGGTGCTTTCCAAGATACAAAAGGATATGTTAACAAACACATCTTTATATGGTTTAACCTGGAATCAGATCAGGGAAGTTAAAAAGATCATTTGACGTCATCGAGGTCATGAGTCTTACTGTTCAGATCAGAAAGGCCACAGCATGAACAGTTTGAGTAATATTGCTTAGTTCAAAATGCTGCTCTGAAATCATTAATGAACACTCTAAAATGTTAAAATTGCTGTAGTGACACCAGTAATCATATTTAACACAATAACTACAATATTTGGCAATTTGGTTTAATTGACTTGAATTTCTCTTGAAATGTTTGTTCTAAGTCTGTTTTTGTCACATTTGGACTATATATTAAAACTACATTTAGATCAGAACCAGGTTAGGGACAGATATAACAATATCTTTGTTAATCTTAGCCAGTTCTAAATCTGTTCTGGCACATATCTGTAAAAAAAAAAAAAAAACAGCTCCTCAAATGAGTGTCTGCTATGCTGAATGTTCGTGTGAGTCAAGTGGCTTTACAGCCTTAGCATTATACCATAATGCAACTAAAAGGCTAATTATGTACGCTAATGATGTATAATCATGCTAACTAACATAAAATTCTGATAAAATAAGCAGTGACAAACTGTGAATCTCATTCTTAGAAGCGTGTCCTCCAGTCTATATGAGAAGTGACACTATTTTTCTCAAATGGGAAGTGATTCTGACTTTAAATATCAATATACTCTAATGTGTGCTCAATGACTTACTTTAGGGCTTTTGATAACTTGGATACTTTACAACTTCTAACAGAAAGGTAACATGTCAAAACATGGTGTAAACCAATAGAGAAATGGTTAGCAGCAGATGCTAAGTGCAGTAGCAGTGTAACTGTAGTCAAACGGAGTCCTTTTAAAGTAACTTATGTACAAAGTTGAGGTAAATGTTAATATTCTGAATGGTTTTGTAACACTTCCAGTGTCGTTCCACCTATTCATCACCTAAATGAAAGGCTTAAAAGCTTTTTGATACCTAGCTAAATTAATAGCCTCAGCCATGACATAGCTTCCATAGTTAGTGTCAGTTTTTTCCAGTTGCTTAGCAACAGTGGTCTCAAGTGGTCTTTGTGCTTGTGCTGGCTGCTTCGGTGGGGTCATTTGTTGTACCATTATTTCAGACTGAAGGTGACACAATAGATAGGATTTTTTAAATGATATTACGTTAGTTTAAATGTTTATCTTTCTTAATGCTCAAGCTTTATCGGTGTGTATAAGTTGAAAGAAAGTGTGTTCCCTTACTGCAACGTTAACTGCTACAGTATTACGCAATTAGGAACCAATATCCAGCGCCACTACTCTAAAACCATCAGTGAATTCTCAGGGCCATTACAGATAAGTTTGTAATTGCAAGCCATCAAATTAACTTCAAATTGATATAGGCTCATAGGCTGGAAGGCTTGCAATAAGCAGTTCTACTGTTTATTTCTGCCAAAAATGACTGCTTGGGATTTTTTTTTTGTTAAGATTTTATTGTGTTTTATGGAGGATGCCTGGTGGGTGCACTAATGGGTAGGCTATTTTAAAACAGACTGAGACGCTCCAGGAAAGGCTAATTTGATCACGCAATATAAGATCACATTATGAGAAGCAATATAAGACGGTAGAGCCACGAATCAATATGAAGTGCATCGTGCTGTGGGGACGCAAAACAGAATGGGTCGCATGTGGTGTGGTTGCTGGCTCCTCTGTAATGTGGGTGACATAAACACACACTTTCAAACACACCCAGACATGCGTATGCACTTTTAGCAACACTAAATGCACATCTTTGTTGGTGAACAATTACTCAGTGTAGCTCATCTGTTACTCTATGCAATGTGTCAAGCCACTCTATGGACCCATTAAAGTCCAGATCATTGATTTTAAGGTCAAAATCTCTCTCCATTTTTTTTCCTTTAATCTTGGGCCCTTACCAAGAATCCACCCAATTTTTTTGTATATAGCTACTCATTGTTTACAAATTCAGATCCACACACCAGTAATTTATTTCAGATTCTGTTATTTAAAGCTGTGTCTGACTTTGCATAATAGCCAATTAGCCTAATCATTACGGTTAAGTGCAAAAAAAAATGGCCAGACTGCAACCAGTGCTCGTGTGGCATTTCAGTGATGAGCTGAAATTGGCCCTGTGAAAAGCTTTGATCCAGATCCATATATTACTGAGATAAAGTCTTATCAAGGTTGAATTGTGGGTGTGTTCTGGCATCCAGCTTCAGATGATGGCAGTATATGGGTCAGAAAAAGTGGTAAGTGTGGGAAAGCATTGAGACTTACTCATTTCATCAGCGATGGCAGTGTGTGGTGTATTAGTATGAGTGTACCTGGCATAGCAACAATATTAGGGTTGTAAACATTGCCTACATTCATCCTGGCCACTTTATAGATGTCTTATTAGTCATATTGAATGTAAAGAGTAATAATTCATCTTTTTCCTTGGACTATTTTTCAACACTGCTGAATTATATACACATGTAACCAATACTATGCATATGACCATGTCTTAAAAATGTCATGGTAATGAGGATAGCCTCTTCACAGCTCCAGATTAGTCCTGAACTTGGGGTATGTTTTGCACTTTCTACCAAACTGCACATTTCCTTGTATCTAGGTTGCTGCTGTTATTTTTTGTACCTTCATTATACATATTTTACCTGGGAAGGTCCATGTGCCTTTTATATTATTACCACCCCAGAGACAAGGAAAGTGACAGTGTGTATGTGTGTATGTGTGTGTGTGTGGTGCCTTGTGATGAACCAGTATTGCATCCATGGAATATTTCTATATTCTATAGAGAAATAGTGAGATATATATATATATATATAGAGAGAGAGAGAGAGAGAGAGAGCGAGAGAGAGAGAGAGACCGTCACATCCTTTCACATCCACTACTCTCTAGATTGGCGCGCGTTTCTGAGAGAGAGGGAGAGAGAGAGAGAGAGAGAGAGAGAGACCGTCACATCCTTTCACATCCACTACGCTCTAGATTGGCGCGCGTTTCTGAGAGAGAGGGAGAGGGAGAGAGAGAGAGAGAGAGAGCTTCCATGGCGCATCGCTACACCTGTTAACGCACTAGACTGCGAGTCTTTTCGACCGGAAAACGAAAGACCTTGTGAGAACAAACCTCTCAGACGTGTGGCTTCACCGACCCTCCCCTCTTCACACGTAAATACTGACGTACGACCTCCCGTCAGTTTCATCCGAATCGACACATGAAGTGAAAGAGAGGGCGGAAGAGAGAGAGAGAGAGAGAGAGAGAGAGAGAGAGAGAGAGAGAGAGAGAGATTTTTACAGACGTCGCTACATTCAGCTCGAAACCTTTTTTCATAGCACTGCTGCTCAATTAAATACAGACATATGTCGCTTTTGAGACAGTAACCGAGGACTAGTTTTTCTCTCGGCGGATTTTGTGTTATGTATCGGGCCATGTCGGTAATGAGGATGAGATTGATGAACGGTTTGCTTCTTTACTTTTCTTCGCTAAGAAGGTAAGCCTGTGTCACTATTTAAATGACAGTAGTGTCTGTCTCAGGACTTCTCTTACAGCGAATGTAAGTTCAGTGTAATCCGTTTTATTTGCGCTGTGTAAAATGATCAGTATTTTATTTAATTGATCCATAAAGGTTTTAGTGAAGGAGGAAACGGAACAAACGGAAATGTTTATGTTTGACGGAAGTTTTTGGCGCTTTAGGTTGTGTGATTAAAAAAAAAAATCCCCCAGGGGTGCATAAACGTTTTGCAACCAGGGACTTGCTAACTATAAAATAAATAAGAACATCCATTTACATCGCGCTCATTATTCAAATTTAATGCTGATTGCTTATTATAAATATTCCTGAAATTTTAGGAACAATCATTTGCATCATTATTCAAATATGCACAGTATTTTTTTTTTTGGTCATTTATTACATTTTATTCATGAACATTCCATCATCAGGTCCACAGTGCCATTATTTTTACACATTCATTCATTCATTCATTCATTCATTCATTCATTCATTCATTCCTCTTTAATAAGTGATGGGAGCAATTGTTTTAAGGCATTTAAGGATTACTGGGTGATTTGCCTCATGGCATCATGTACAAACATACACATCGAGGTCAGTGTTATACAGCCAGTCCACCTACCTGCATGATTTTTGGAGATTTAGAGGAAACTGGAGAACCTAGAGAACACATGGAGAACATGAAAAGCTTCAACAGACAGTATATGGAGCACTGAATCAGGGACCCTGGATCTTTGGAGCTACGGTGATTTCTACCTGTGTAACAATATTCTTTCTAAAAATCACAGATCCTCTCGCTATTCTTCACAGACTGTATTTTGAGAAGCCTTTATGTACACAATACAAACCTAGCCGGTGTGCTCCCTGGTCGACACAAAATGTTGCCACAACCTGCAAATTATGCTGTGATTTTTAGTGGAAATTGTTTGACCTACCTAATTGAGCCATCAACCCCTTATGGAATTAAAGAAAAGGTTGTAGAGGTTGTTAATAATGAGAAAATCTGTGTCTTCAACCGTTTCAGAAAGGCACAAGAAAATTACACTTTTTAAACATGGGGCCGTACCTTTAACTAACCTTTAGCTGGCAAGAAATCTAGGCAAACTTAATAGCTTGTTAGTCGTAAAAGCTTTTGATACCTAAACCATCCCTACTGAAACCACAATTTATTTATAAAAAAATGTACTAATTAAAGAATCAAGTCTAAAAGCATAGCGGAGAATATTCAGCATACTCCTCAACCCCCTCAGTGCACTACAGCAGGTGTAGTAAATAAGAAATGATAAAAATCGCTTTAATAATCATTTCATGATGAATAAGTTCATACCAGTCCAGACATTAACACAGAATTAAGATAAGAATAGCTATAAAGTAACAGCACCTTTCGTATGACATATTGACACTCATGCCGAGGGTGCCATTACTTTAAAATTACTGTCAGAATGTGCTAAATGTGGTCTGAAACATTAATATATTTAAAAACAACAACAACAAGGCACTAAACGTGTATATACGTTTACTGTACATTTAGTTACATGATAATAAGAAAGTGCAAATGTTTGGCTGATCGCTCTTGTATGTTCTGATAATAATAATAATAATAATAATAATTACTGGAAGGAATTTAAAATCTGATGCCAGTAAGACATTTTCTATCATGTGCGTAGCCTGTTGTAATATCCTAACGTGTTACTATTGTGTGTTCTTTCTTTCTTCAGACTACAAGAAGATTTTTTCTCTTAACCCGAATGCCAGCAATCTAAAGCGAGAGATTGGCCGTGACTCTATCATTGTGTAGTATATTGCTGTTTTTACTGTGCTGCTGCAGACGTGCTCAGGAAGCTCCCTCCCCTGTGAGAGGAGCTGCCATTGTGCGGGCTGCTGCATGACAGTTGGCCAGCGCCGACTATTTTTATCAAACCGAGAAAATAATAGTAAAGAACAAAGGTAGCAAAGTGAAGTGGAACAATGCGTCAGATAGGCGTGCTTGACTTCGAGATGATTTTTTTTTTGTGTGTAACATATTTATCTCAGTGTTTGTGTTGTCTTTGGCCGTGTTGCCTTAGGAATGGAAAATCCTGTGTTAGTAGCTCTTGCTTATTCTCAGGATTAAGCTGTAACTGTAATCTAATCCTTACTGCATTAGAGTAGTTCAGTAACAGTAGTTTAAATCTATAGGGATATGTTAGCACCTATAGGAGAAGTGTGCTGTTAGAGTTTAAGTTAAGGCCAAGACTAAGATGGGGTAATGGTCTTGCATCACATGGGCAGTTTTTCAGAATAACATGTTTTCAGTCACTCGTGTGTGCACACTGTTATGCAGATTCTTCATGCTGAAAAGTCAGACAAAGCTTGCTGACATCTACTCTTTTGTTTATTTGTTTGCAGGACGCAGAATACTTTGATGGCGAATCTGTGAGGGTGAAGAGAAGGTGCCTGACAGCGAGGGCTTAAACTGGAATTGCATTCTTCGTGGCCCTTGCTTCATTCTAATGCTATTTTACAACCTGGGTTGATTCAACATTAAGAAGGAATGAGCATGAGACAGAAGTCTCCTGTTTAGAATTGTTTGAAATGATGAACGTGAACTGTCTTGTTCTGACATGCCCAGAATGGCTTCCTGAATCTGCTTAAGTAGTGAGGCACTACTGCGAGTCACTGTGTGCAGGATGAAGACACATACCAGGACTGTGCTAGGCAGAAAAGACCTGCTAAGTGATTGAGTTATGACTTCTCTTACGCCACTTGTATGCTCACATCAACTATTTAGATTCTCTGAAGCAACTCATCAGTCTACCCTGACCAAGAGAGGAGGATAGTGAGGAGAGAATTTTCAAAGGAAGAACAAGAGAACGAGGAATTAGAGCAGAAAAGTGCACCATGCAGTCAGACGACCTCTTCATCCGCAAGTTCCGCCGACAGAGCCCACGTCCTACCCCGGTCTTTGAGCCCAAGCGGGTGGCGGTGGCAGAATGGCCACCCAGGAGGGATGGTGAGGGAGCAGAAGTTGAGAGTGTGACAACACCCAGTAGGGCAGGGCTTAATCAGCGCGCAGTTGCTCGTGGCCACATCATGCAACGCAGCAACAGCGATGTCACCCTGGGAGATCTGGACTCAGCGGCAAAGGCAGGAGCAAAAGCAGTCAGGTCAGCAAGCGAAAAGACAGGACAGGTGGGACAGGGCGAGTCTAGTATAGTCCTCCATCGGGAATATGGGAGTCTCTCTTCATTAGAAAAACAGAGCCAACCTCCAGAGCCCTGCATGGATGAGCAGACCATTCTCAGTCCCAACGCTCTTCGCTTCAAAGATCCGTTCTTGTTACTCGGGCTTCAGGATGCACCGCCTGAACCAGATGGCTTTTTCCGTGCACTAGAAATCCCAAAACCAGCCAAGCCCCCCAAACCTGAAGCTTTAAACAAGAAATCAAAGCCATCACCCATTCAGGTCACTTCTGCACCGTGTGATCAGACATTCGGTGGTGCATGGGTGCGCAATTTCGCCCATTATGACGTGCAGAGCATCCTGTTTGACTTGGGTGAGGCGGCCACTAGCCGAGATAGCGTCGGACGCAAGAAGAACATCACCTCAGGGGCATCGGCTGCATCGCAACTTCGGCCTCTTGCCCAGGCCCCTCCTGCCTCACCCTCTCAGAGTCTGGGCAGTGGGACAGTAGGGACAGCTAGCACAGAGGAACCAGAACCATGCCTGCTGGACGAAGGAGACGGCAATGACAACGATTTGCTGCTTAGCTGCCCGCATTTTAGAAACGAGATGGGAGGAGAAGAGAGGGCTGGACTGGGAAAAACCCAGTGCTGTAGTGGGCGATGGAGGAGTCTACAGAGCCCCAATGATGCATCGTCTGTATTAGAGGAACCCAGAGAAAGCCATGTGCAGCAACAGGGAAAGAGCAACTACTTCATCGAGCATGCAGACCTGGGGGCACGCTACTACCACAAGTACTTCTACATGAAAGGTGAGAAGGGAGACTGATCCCTGATTGATTTTGTGAGCATGTGAGACAGTGTGTAAAGTATCTGTAGAGAAGATTCCCCTTTAGGGTGTGTTCTATGGATACACATTTGTGTTACCATAGCGATTTCAGTACTCTGTGTATCAGCTGATACCTGATCTGATACTGACATGCTCTTAATAAAGACAACACTCTGCAGCCTTCTGCGGTCAGATATCACAAGCATCATTCAGTTCTGTTCTTTGTCGCAACTGTGTCCTGTCAGCCGACGTAACACACAGTCAGAGAATAAAATACCAGGGACTCGATGTACAGAAATGACAAAACCACTCCAAGACTGATTCACAGTTACTGATCATCAGGACTTTATAATAAAGAGTAAAATCATAAACATGCTTAAAAAACAGTGATCAGCATTTAACATCTGTCTGTCTGTCTAACTGTCCATCTGTATATCTATCCATCTGTATATCTATCTATCTATCTATCTATCTATCTATCTATCTATCTATCTATCT
>JAOTRN010000030.1:4519904-4534606 GCA_028566695.1 Bagroides melapterus
TAGTGGGGGAATGGATGTGTACTGGTGGAATGGATGTGGTAGTGGAGGAATAGATGCTCCATTACCTTCTTCCAGATCAGATGAGTACATGAGAGCAGGTGGTCTTGTCAATGTAGCATTTGAGGCTGATCTGTCAGTGGTTTTTGACAGACCTCGTCAGCTGTTCTCACAATCAGCTGTCAGATTTTGTCGTCTGACACAGTGATGTTCCCATATGTAACACTGAGACAGCAGGTTAGGAATCTCTCTCTATTGTCCCCATGTAAAAATTGGTGAAGTTGGAAGGAAGTTAAGACTCTGTTGGGTTTTTTGTGCTGGTAAAGGTCCAGGTGAGGTCATCTGTGATGTGTACACCGAGGAGCTTAGAGACTGACTGTCTGAGTTTTGCCATTGATGTGCAGTGGAGCGATTACTCTGGGACCCACCTGACTCAACAATAATCATTTTCACTGTATCGACTTTGAGAGATAGACTGCTGTCTCTGCACCAGTCGGCAAGCTGCTCCATCTCTTCCCTGTATGCTGACTCATCGGTGTTGCTTATGAGGCTGGCCACTGTGGTGTCATCAGCAAACTTCGTGGTGAGGTTTGAGCTGCGCTTTGCAGCACGGTCATGAGTCAGAATCATAAACAGCAGCAGACTTAGTACACAGTCCCCCCGGAGCAACGGTGTTCAGTGTTGTGGTCTGGGGAACGGAGTTGCCGCAAGTCCAGGAACGGCAGATGATTTGGATATTTTGACCTGAGATGGGTTCAGTTTGGTAGAAAGAGCTGTTTATGTGTTTGAGTACTAGATGACAGAATCTTCAAAACTGGATAAAGACAAGACAAGACCTTTTTTTGTTCTGTCGCTAGACCACCGCTGATGGTTTTATCACTGTTCTGATGTTTGATGTGAACATTAATGTATTATTACGCTAAAGAGGATACGCCTCTGGTGGTAGTCTGATGGTCCTCAGTCCCTCTTCTCAGCATGTTGTTTAGTTCTGCAATAAAAATGTAATGACATAAATTCTACATGTTTCTATTCAACGAAGTGGCTGATATTACACACCAACATGTCTATGGTGTGTCACGGTATAATGTCCGTGCCTGAAAGCGCTGAGTGCAGATGTGTGGCTTGGGATAATAGTGCTAGTCATTGTTAATTGCTGTAAATGGATCCTGCAATCTTTGCACACTGTCTCTTTAAGCCCAAACAGCAACTTGAACCGAAACAATGCCAGCCACCCTATAAAATCATTACCGCTGTAATTCAGCCCAAATTGTTTTTGCTTTGTGCCTTTCAGCCTCTTCCTTTCTTCTCTTGAACACCCCCATATTATTCTTGTCTTACTCATATTTTCCCCTCCTCATCCTTCCCTCTTTGTCTTCTTTTTTATTTTTGCTTCAATTCCATCCTTCAGTTTTGTTTAGCTAAAAGTGCCCCTTCCCCTCCTCCCACTTTTGCTCTTTGCCACCCCAGACCCAGAGGACAGATGGGGGCTTGGTGGGGTAAAAGGGGGAGGAAGATTTTACCCTGCCTCAAATCCAGAGACTCTGCCTTGACCATCTGCTGTGTCCCTAGGCTCTTTTTTTGCAGGCCGGACACTCGTCTCTGGACTCGTACTCGTTTGGCCTCTAATGCTCGTGCTAACAGCTTTTGTTAGGACAAACGTGTGGAAATGAGCACATTAGATACTGTTAGCCTTTTGTATAATTTTTGAAACGGCAGTGCTAGACCAGCACAGTTGAAGCGCCCCCTGCTGGATATATTTCGTCATTGTTTACACCCTCAGTGTTGAAATATTACATGCTTCTGTGTTTGTTTTGTCTCTATTTGTTTATATTATTGATAAACGGATTTGTGGATTTTGTGTTTTAGTTCTTTCAGAAACAACAGATTCATCAGAGGAGGAATGGCAATCTATTTCTGACCTCGCCACAGCATGCAGGAATATTCTTGAAGCCCTATCACGAGAAGGTCAGGAAACATAAAGGCAACGATAATCAAAAGACGATCTTCTCTGAAGTGATAGGCTTATATATATATATATATGTGTGTGTGTGTGTGTGTGTGTGTGTGTGTAGACGAAAAAAAAACCTTATTAACATTCTGACTTTATTACGGCATTTTGATCAAGCCATGTTCGAGGTTTCAAGAAACTTTTCATATTAGATGAGAAGATTTTCATATACTCACAAACAAAATTTGAATTTGTTTCAGTGCTAGCAGTCGGGTAATAACAGTGAAATAACGTGTTTCAGATCGAAAGGCCGGGGATGGCACTCAGGCAGGAGGCGACACACTGACGCAGACAGATGCCAAGCTTAAAGATATTAAAGACAGGTGAGCAGCAACTAATACATACAAGTGTTATTTATATTGTGTATTATATAGTTTATAGTTTGATTCCATCATCTGCTTTGTGGATTTTTTTCATTGTCCTTGTTTGTCATTGTGTCATGTCAGTTGTAGCACAGTGATACTGCATTAACTATATTTCATACACGGTTGAAGATAGTAAAACTTCCTTGATAGATATTACGCTAATTAACCTAGGACAGTCTAGAGATTCATTTTTCTTTAGTTTTTTTGTGTATTGTAAGACACCCAAGTTGATTTTTTTCTACATTCAAATGGGTAAATCAGCGAGTCATATCCTCCTCCTTTGTCAAAATTAATTATTTTAATATGCCCATTTAAACAGTCTTCACAATTATTGCGATATTTAGGCTGCTTTCTAATAAGAGAAATGACATTTATTAGATTTTGTAAGAGCAGTGAAATCGGGTGTGTATTTTGTCAGAGTAATACACATACAGTGGTGTGAGGATTGTGTGATGATTCGTTTTAATGCCGTTCGTGTGTGAATATGAAGATTCACACGTGTAAGTAGAGCTAGAGTAGTAGAATAGGGTTTATGCTGTTTCAGTGAATTTCCTGCTTCTCATGCTGAATGGAACAGACACATGTCACTTCATAACTGTAGAGTCTGGTGTCCAACTGAACTAAATTTATTCTACATAACATTCTATTCTACTTAAAACAAATTACTTTTCAATTACGGACTGCCAAATGAATAGCCTGATGCTGCTATAGTAACTGGGATATGATCTCAGTATATATTTACTGGTAATGTAAGAGCTTTGTAGCCTTCAATCTGATTTGCAGCTTTCATACAAAATCCTATTAGAATTCAGACTTTCACAATGAGTAAAAAAACGTGATTGTTCCTGACTTAAATAAATCTAAAAATAGCTCTTTGTTATTTCTCTCTCTCTCTCTCTCTCTCTCTCTCTCTCTCTCTCAGTGACTCACCCAGTCACCTGGAGGAGAAGGTGTCCCAGTTGGAGGCCATGCTGAAACGATTACAGGATGACCTCCAAAAGGTACTTCCTCTTCCTTTGCCATATCCCATTGAAAACCTTTGAGTGCCCTGTTCCCACCCCTACAGCCCACATAGTGACCTTTGAACTTCCCCATAAATATCCCATCCTTATCGCTCATCCTGTCCATGTAACTACCCCCCGCCCATCCCTCACCCTCAACTACCCCAGAGCTGTTTCACAGAGCCAGTCAGACTGAGGGATGATAGAGGTAGGGCGGGACAAGCCAAAGAAACCTGTCTTGTCATTGGACAGGGTGAACAGAGGAGATGAGAAGATGGCCAGAGGGACAGGCTCCCTCTCTCAACACTAAGCGACCAATGGCAGTCGAGGCAAGTACAGCATGAAATTTTTCCTCCGTCACGCCAAAACCCGAATAAAACAACCGAAACCAAGCCTACAATATCAAGTAACACCTTTCAATTCTTAACCTCTGAGAGCAAAACTGGGCTTTGAACATGGTAAAAGGGGGTTTGTCCTAACACGCAGGGTGGTGTGTGGTGTGTGGGTGTGTAGACTCTGAAATCATCATCAGTCCACGTCTGTAATGAACACACTCTCAAATGGAGGTCCTGAGTGCAAAATTATAGCAACACAAGCTAAATCCTATAACACACCTCGATTCTAGACAACAAGAACGAAGACTCAACAAATAAATATTTGAAAACTAAATAAATCACCCAATACCTCACGCTGAATTGACTCGCTTCATAATTCTCACTCAGAAATCTCTTTGGATTTAAGTGTGAATGATTATCTGTGACAACCTCCATAGAGAAACAAGACGAGGTCTGATTGGATCTGAAACCTAACACGTTAATCATGTGTCTTGACTGCACCAGGAATGCCGTCTTGAGTTGTGTGTTTTTGTTTGTTTTTTTTTTTAATCTGTCTCTGTAACTTTTCTTCTTTTCTCTCCCATACTCATCTTTAACCCTCAGCCGTGTTATCATCAATGTAGAGAACATCACCTGACCTCACATTTGGACCACACACAATTCCCAGTGGTTATCCTAACAATGTTTCGAAGAATTCGTATCATATACAAGGATGAACGCGGTGTCGAACGTCTTCAAACATATTATCGCTCCCCACTTGTCAAACATGGTTTCTCCATTCGGTAAAATTATTTTGTTCGCAACATTTTCTAAGACAAATTGATCTCTCAAACTGATTTGTCCTCCTGTTCTTTAAATCACGACTCTTTAGTGCTGAGATTTCTAATGTGAAATATGACCTTTCCGTTTCCAAACCTATTTCCTGTACGATAATTAAAAATACAGCACTATATCACGGTAATGAAATTATTTCGTTTGGTCGGTTGATGATAATACCATGTAAAGTGTAAAGTATGTAGTCACAGAGCTCTGTAAGTATAACAACATGTCCGTCTACATAAACGGAAAATGACAGCTTTGAAAGAAAACGTTTGAATGACTTCGTTTTACTGAGTATGTGCATGTGCAGCTAGAGTAAAAAAAAAATCAGGATCTATTTTTATCATGTCGTCTTTGCAGTGCATACAGCGCCTCATGAATGCTTAATCTAGCTGTCATAAGCTGTTTATGTATGTCTTGTGTTGTTGCACTTAGTGTGCTTTGTGATGAATGTTTATTTCATCTCATCTATAAATTATGATTAACTAAAACATCTAAAACCTCATCTATCATTCCTACTGTGCTTATCATCAGTACCTGAACTCATTTCTCCATATTGCTGCATTTTCTCCTTCCAAATGGCTCTTGATATTTTTTATTATTTATTTATTTATTTATTTATTTATTTATTTTTGCCCTTGGTGACCGAGATATCGGCTGCCGTTCTTCTTCTTCGTTCACAAACGAAACCGATGAGTGAGAGATTAACATCCGGGTGTTTGTTCAGGTCGTGAACTTCCTCTTTTACTTTCTAATGAAGATGGGAAGAAAAATACAGTATGTGAACCATGCAGGAGTAAAAAGTTTTGAACAGATTTTATTTAGCAGAGAATGATTTAAGTCGCCCTGTACTAGGAAAAAAGCTAATCGGGTGTTGTGTTCTCATAGGTATTACTCCAAATATTCTGTTTCATGTGCACCCTGAATTATATAAAAATAAAAAGAGGCACAAAAAAGAGTCTTATAATGTATATTTACATCAGGGTTCAACATTTAAAATTTTGGTGAAATCAAAGCATTCTGCATTTTAGCTTTAGCTTAAGAGAAGTATCAGTGTATCATTAAAAGTATTAGGATCAGGAGCCTGAATGTTTTATTGTGAAATGACAGGAAGGGGCGGGGCTTCCGGGCAAGTTAATGACTTAATTGGTTTATCTGTTGTTTCTATTATTTAATAGAATTATTACTATTGCTATAACTATTTCTATTATTCTAGAAACAGCAGATAAGTAATTAACTTGCACCTTCTGGAAGCTCCGCCCCTTCCTGTCATTTCAGTTTAACCCTATAGTACACACAGTGCCTTGTAGAATATATATGTATATACTGAACAGGTTACCATGGTTCATTTTACTATCTTTGTGTGTGTGTGTGTGTGTGTGTGTGTGTGGTTTTCTAATTAAATATACAAGAAGATTTAATTCACAGAAGATTTCACAGAAGATTTTTTCTGTGCATTGAATTAAAATGTTTATTAGATGATGAGCTCTGTAGAGACTTTGTGTAGTGTTTGACTTTGTCTTCAGTCGCAGTCCTTTAGTGCAGTCTAGAATTCTGTACAACATTTTACAACATTGTTTAGTATATAATTGTGTATAATTGTGTATAGATGTTTGTGGCTAGTGTTTATGCCTGAGTTGGACCACACATATTTATTGGTACATGTGTCCTGCAGTCTTGAACATCCTCAAGATATCAGAGAGCATTAACAGTATAAACGGAGGGGCAGTATAGCATGACGGGGCGTGATATGAACATCTCAAAGTGCGTCTTTGTGTAGTGTTCTAGATGATTAAATAAAAGCTAATGTATTTGTCAAATTATTGGAACTGTAGATTTTTTTTTATTTCTAAAATATCTACTGACATTACGTGTTAGGTCCAAGTTGCAACAAAATTAGGCTTGGATTTGGATTGATGGATTTGGGGTGCTGATTAATCATGTTATCAGACAAACATGCTACAACAAAACATGCAAGAACAAAATATAAAATACTATAAATTCAAATATTTCTGTCCCTATAGCAAAAAAACAACATGCAGACTTCCTGGTTATGCTTTACAGACTCCTTAGAGAGCCAATTTTATGGACATTCTAGTTTAGTAACCTACTAGTTACCTCTGCTTTGAAATTTGAGAGTCATTTCAGGAATGTTGAGTAACATAAAGGTAACAGAAAGCTATCAAAACATGATTGCATGTATATGAGTCTCAGAATAGTTGGACCCTGCTGATCAGGGATGATTTAACATTGACCTGCCCCCTAGTGGACACAGCTGGATGTGAACAGTTATGTACGAACATGTATGTGTAGCTCCACGTCAAGCATAACATCAGCCACGAACCATATCCTGTGTGCTGCCTTTCTAAACGTAGTCTAATCTAACCTTATTTTCCTCCAAACCGTCTCCCAACCACTTCCCCCAACTTTTCCCCTTACCTCCTCGTCCAAATCCAACCTTTGATCTGAGAGATCGTCCTGTTGATTAGTTGTGTTGTGTGTGATGCTGGCAGGAGAAAGAGGACAAAGCCATGCTGCAGGCAGAGGTGCAGAGTCTGAGACAGAACAACCAGCGGCTGCAGGAGGAGTCGCAGAGCACCGTGGCACGCCTCATCAAAGTCACCGAGCTGCTGTGCAATGTCAACAAACCCTGCTAGTAGAACGGGCAAGCGAGATACACACAGACCAATGAAGATCAGCAACCAATGCTAGCAAGACGCATTGAGCAAAGCATTCCAGACAGACCTGCGTGACCCAGAGCCTATGCCTCATAGACTCATGTAAACCATTGAGAAATGACTTAGAAGTTAGCAAGACATGTTAGCAATGTAATCTAGACAGACCAGCCAGTCCCAGACCTCAGACACTCAATCATATGACACAAACGTTACCAAATTTTACCACACATTTTAGCACACGAAGTCATCCAGTGCTACCTGAAAGATAGACAAAGATTCAAATCTCGGAGGATGTTGGCATAGTAGCAACGAAGACCATCTTTACGAACACACCAAAACACGTACCTCCGTATAAGCCTATATTAAGTGTAAAAACAATCAACGGAAGACTAGCATCCTGTATAGATAAGCATTGCTTTTAGCATTTATTTCTCTGCCGAAATTAATGGGGCACAGCCTCACGTTACAAATCGTGCTAGTTTCAGGAACAAGCAGTGTGGTGGTGTTGAAAGTGAGACAGTGATGAGAAAGTCGATGACGTTACTGTAAGCAGCAGGGGAGTCACAATCTTAACAGCAGTGATTCCTGTTGAAGAGACCAGACCCGATAATGCTGGAATTTTAACTCTGAATAAAGGTTAGTAGTCTAGTTAGCATGATAAGCCAGTAGTACCTTTCATTCATTGTTTGAGAAGTCATAGCATTTTATAGAATGTGCTTTTTTGACAAATCCATAGAGTACTGATAGCTAACAGATTGAATTCAGGGGTTTTTTTTGTGCCAGGATAATCTCCCAGCTGAATAAAACATGCTAATATTACCCTCACTCTTAGTATTAGCAACATCCGTGTTCACTGCTTTTGAAAATCTTGGGGCATTTTATTGTGTGTGATATTTGATTAACGTGTGTCTGAGGTTATGGTGACTAGTTATCTTGTAAGCCCCGTTTTCACACAAGTGTGTAGTTATTCCAGAAGGCCAAGGCAGGTCGATTTCGACGAATTTAGATAAGTTTCAGCGCTGACTTTGTGGTGTCTAATTCATAAATAATACACAGACATTGCAGTAATAAGGAATATTAACCTGGGCGACATTTTTTTTCAACCTGGCATCTTTTTCTACAAACCTCATATTGAATTACTGGCTGTTTTTTTTTTCTAATTTAATGTAATTTGATGACTATTCAATTCTTGCAAAAAGAAAAATGATGCAAAACGATTAGGTGGAAATGATTTTTAAAACCGGAAAAAGAACCGGACGCTCCACCTGCTGGACATGTCGGGAATTGCATTATACTTCTTAACACTGGAATGTGGTGCTTGACAGCAAACGGGAACTTTGACTTGAAATAGATCGGATTCCTGCATCTAGTTATAAGACTGAGCCATTTTTAATGCCGATATAAGTGACTGACTGCTGGCTGAAGAAGGAAACACCTCCACTCTCCACTCCTGTGTGTGCAGAGAACTGGGACGTGTATGTATTTACCAATTCTCCTCATCCACCGCTTACCTCGTGTAGATCCAGTTCATGGTGAAATCACAGTATGACTTTAGAATAATATGTGTGTGATGTTGACTGGAGAAATCAGTCTAAATTCACCACACCTGGAATAAACTCTCAAGTCTCACACACACACACACACACAGCCAGAACCTGGCCAATATTACTGTATGTTGTACATAGTCTTTTATCTTCCTCTTGTAATTCTTGATTTGATTTTAGCGTCACTGTGATAAGCCGGTACCAGCAGATTCTCATTTACGAAGATTAAATGATATCTTTATGTCTACGTGATGTACAGCCAAAATGTTTCAGTCTTACTTCCCTCTGAAACGTTCAGCACTTCAGCATCCTCAAACTAAATCTGGCCAGTTACGGTCAACTGTGATCAGTGTGATTTTAAAAAACAAACAAACAAACAAACAAATAAATACACAACGGGTTTTAAATGTCACTCATCTCAGCTGCGACTGAAATTGTTTTCAGTATTATATGACCAGTCGTTAAGAGTTTTCTTAACATCACCATGCAGGAACTCAAGTGTGCTCAGGCAAGTTTGATGCAAGGAGTCTCAGTCTCTAGTGATGCATTGTGGGATATATTTAGCCAAATGTAAATGTAAAAAAAAAAAAAGAATATCCTGTTCTGTTTGTGTGTTGCATAGATTTTAGAGAATGTAAGGGGTCACGAAGCACGGGAATGCGTCAAGCAACTTCGACGTCCCCCTTCTGTATGTGTGTATGTAAAAAAAAACAAAAAAAAACAAAAATGATGTAATAACTTATTAATCTTGCAAATGTGGATTTTATTGTTTCATGACTTTGAACTAGAAACGAGGGGAAGATCATTCTTGAACTACTGACTCGGCAGGTATAACGATTTTTTTTTTTATTTCCTTTTTTAAGAGTTCAAGCATATGACAGTATTTGGGTTGAAGTACCAACAATATCAGTTATTAATTCTAAATGGAATTGGTCCTTCCAGGTTTTGTATACCACAAGGATTTTGTAAGCCTTAACAGCTAAATTAATCCTGCTGAAAGGATAATAAAAGGCCATGAAGGGTGAGATTAGGTTTTTGTAGCTTGTCGTCTACGGAATTACATTTCTTCCTCTTTTTAGTTCAAACACCTTGTCATGTCTTCCTCCACCATTAGCACCTTGGTTTTATTATTTAAGCCTTATCCCCAGTATGTCATTAATGTTTTAACATCCCCTCGTCGACATTCCAACAGCACGGAATTGCGTGTTAGCTATAAGCGGGGAAGAGTTAAAGGGAAAAAAGTCTGCTCTGAAACACATGACATCTATTAGGATTTTCTATTGGAATCTGTGTGCTGCGATTAGCGGCGTGTTAATGAGAAATCCACCTAGAAGTTCTGCATTCGCATCCGCAGCAAAGTTAAACAAGATTTCTAAACTAGCTTGACTCGGCTAGTTTGTTAATGATGATATTAAAACACCGCTGCATCGCTCCATGTAGGCTGTAGGTAGAGATGAATTCAGACAACACCACTATAACTAAAAACAATGTAGACCAATATTATGAGGAAAGAAGTTTAAAAAATAAATAAATAAATAACTGATTACAAATATTGGTATGCAAGTCTTTCAGGGTGGATTTTTTTTCCTTTAAAGAGAGATTTTTTTAAAGTAAATTTCTCCTTGTCTTCTAACCAAATATACAGAATCCTACTGGCTTCCTAACAAGCTTGTATATTAACTAAAAGCCTCCAACAAACTAAAATGTTGACAGAGGATCCATGATCAGAATTAACAAGGCGCATTTAGGTTTTTTTTTTGTTTTTTTGTTTTTTTTTTTAAAAAAGCCATTGTTTTATGCACTTTAAGAGTTTACACACGCTTCGGCGTCCCTGGAATCTTAAGATAAAATGATATGTGACACATCAGGATTAATTTATGGGACCGCAAAATGTGAATGCATTTATTATGTTAAAATTGTCAATGGTAATTAATCCTTTGTGGAACAAAACTGCACTTTTTTTTAACCTTATTTTCTTAAGCTTTGGTTTTCTAGCATTTGTTTTGCCGTCAAATCTTCAATAACTCACACAGCTAAGACATTTTAATATAGACTGTAGAAAGTGGATGGAAAAAGGCTTGGAAACTGCACACATCTACCCGTATAAAAGCCGATTGCTAACTCACTCACTCGCTCACTCACACCTGCACTATGCATACTTGCCTGTGGTCTGCACAGGGGTTTGTTAACAGGACCAAAGGCAGTGGAATGTACAAAAAAAATAAAAACACACAACGTGGAGGTCAGTAATTCAGCTGTGCGAGCCCTGTGTTTCTTTAACCCTGTCTGTGCTATGGGTTTAATGACTGTGTGTTGTTCATCCATGTGAACTGAAGGGATACTGGCAATAAAAATAATAAAAAAAAAACTGTATCTGTATAAAACTCAGTCTGGACTCTATTTTTTAGATAGTTTGAGGATTACGTCTGTGTTTTTGATCGACTGGAAGAATAATAGAAATCCAAGATATGCTCACATGCATGAGAATTGAATTGTGTGTTAATGCGACAGGTTTTAAACTGAATCAAAAATTACACTCAAGCCATTGTACAGTCCATAGAATATCCTGTTACGTTACTTAGCAACCATAACTCACTGTTATTATAGTCAAAGGAGTGCACTATAGTGATTTTGCCAGGGGTGTGTGTCTAAGAACACTCTTTTCTGGTGATAAAGTCACTAATGCACTCTGTCCAGCTTTAATAAACAGCTAGCAGACACCTTCACTGCTCGGTAAATGACTCCTTTATTTTACGTAGTTCCACTATCGATCCTGACAAATCCATTTTATCTGATCATCCAGATTTATGCTGTATTCGAGACACTACAAAGTGGTTGGAGGTGAATCAGCTGTGAATGGGGCATAAATACAGGCATGGCAACACACTTTCTTGTGCTTATAACTTCATTTAACTCTGGGTGTATTCAGGTTCTGTATGCTGCTCAACAAATCTATTAGAATTAAGAAATTAAACACAATGAAGCATGTTGTAAATAATAAATCGAGTGATGCCCATAAACCGAAAAAATTTGATTCTTAAATTTTTAATTATAAGCACACTGAAGCATTTGATTTCTTTTATACCACAGCAGTTTCTATAGGTTTTTTATTTGCTTGTTTGTTTGTTTCTATTTTTTTATTTCTATTTATTTATTATTTATTTTAGGGCATCTGTGAAACAAGTTGTTATTCTTTAAGGTACAGTGTAACAAGGATATGAAGTCAATTTTTTTTTTTATTAATATTTTGTTCAGAGTCAAAAATGTGCCTAAAGCATCACAGAATTTAAATAAAGAATCATTTATTTTAGACATAGACACAAAATTGAAAGGAAGCACTTTTGTAACAATTAACAATGAATAATTAGGCTTTATAATGGAATCAGCCTCATAAATAAATGACTCCCCTCTGCTGGAGAAACTCTGCTGGAGTTTCCATCACAGGCTTTAAAATTCGGTTGCTTCCCCCTGAGAAGCAATTGAGCTCAGATAGCTGAAATGGTTCCTAGGCTTCTATCCCCTGGTGGAGATGAGATTGTGTGATGAGCCACAGTTCTTTTAGTTTGAGGACAACATACTGTTGCACAGCAACCAGTCTTAAATCAAGTTATTAAATGACCTAGTTGTGCAGCTATGTAAATCCCAGCTGTGATCTGACTCGCTAAGCAGCCTGGCTTTCCTGTAAATTATGCACAGCGTAATGCTGAAAAACCTCATCAGGCTTATGATGCCTCTTGCGACTTACAATATGCAATTAATTGGATAACATGGCATTTAAAAAGTGAGTGAAACAATGTTTAAGTAAGCAAGGAGACTGAGCTGAATCATAGCGGAGTTCTCTGGTGACCGGGTTATCAGTGGATATGAGTCTGGATTTACCAGCAATATACACGAGAAGGCCTGAAGATTATTAAACAGAACTGACAGATTTATTGCTTTGTTTCAGCACCCAATTCCCCCCACACACACACCACACACACACACACACCACACACATGTAGGCACTGAAACATACACATACAAGCACACACTCTTTATATCTCTGAAAGCTGTAGATAGAAAATGACAGACAGTCCTTGAATACAAATTCCCTTGTACATTCATGTTCAAACTCCTAAACACACATTCACACAGATCTCTTATCACTCCTCACACTACACCTCGCTCCCTGAGATCTACCAGCACTGCTCGATCTGTCCCACCGTCTCTCGGGGTAAGAGGTAGATATACATCAAGACTCTTCGGTTCTGGCACCGAGGTGGCAGAACGAACTTCCTCTAGACGTCATTGACTATCTTCATGAAATACTTAAACTAGCAATTTTTCCCCTGTTTGTTCTATGTGTATATTTGTGAAACAAACCCTGGAGAGTTTTAGGTTGATGGTATCCTAAGCCTTTAACCAGGGTTCCTGTATTGAGTTAGAGACTTAAAAGCACTTTTCTATGTCGCTCTGGATAAGGACTTCTGCCAAATACTGTAAATGTAAATCTAAATCTGCATGGTAACTGCTATAATGAATGTACACAGACATCCGAGACGCATCTAAAGTCACTCACACCCCAGAAATCTTTTTAATTTTTATTCATTCATTCATTCATTCATTCATTGTCCATACCTGCTTATTCCAGGAATACCTGGGTCACAGGGATCAGCTGGGGCCTATCCCAGCCATCTACGGGCGAAGGCAGGGTACACCCTGTACAGGTCTCCAGTCTATTGCAGGGCCTTTCATTTTCACAGATTCATAGAAATTGGACACTGATCTAGAAGACAAGGTTATGCGCACTATATTGTGCACTTTGTCTCCACCAAATATACCCCCTGCACACACACATACACACACACATCAGCACTAGTGCTACACTATTCATTTAAATAAAATAAAATAAACCACTAAATAAAATCACAATTAAAGGCAAAATTAAGAAACAGGGACAAAAATATACTACGGCTATGTCGTGATTTATACTCAGTGTTGCTTTATTGTGGTTTATATTTAGCTTGAGCCTTTGTCCTTTGTTTTGTGTTGTCTTTCTTGTAGTTATTGTTTCTGCACTGTCTTCCGTTGCGTCGTTTGCACCAAATTTTTGTCTGTACTGTGTTGTTTGTTTATGTAGCACCAGGTCCTGGAGAAACGTTCTCATTTCACTATGTACTGCTTCAGCTATATGTGGTTGAAATGACAATAAAGCTTCGAATCTGAATCTGAATCTGAATCTGAATTACCTGAGTTCTAAGTTGTCTTTAAAAGTTGAATCTCGAATGATTTCGATGTTCAGGTGTTAAATGATGGTGTTTCAGAACATATCCAGTTCACAGTGCAGTGTATGAGCACTAGTTTTAATCTTCCTCTGTTCGTGATGTACTTTGACAGATTTTGCATTCTGGCTTTGTTTTTGTTCCTCTGCTACTGCAGTTCAATCACTTTCAGATGTTCTATGATCAAGAAAGTTAATGAGTGAATCAGCATTGTAGGTGGTTACATAACAAGTACTCGACTACTCATATCCATCACTTATCTGTGTATTTTCCATATATACCTTCCTGAGCCTTGCAATTATTTTCCAGGCACTTTTGTCCTCCAATGGTGCCATCTATAAATGAGAGGATCATCAAAACATGCTGGCTGGAGTATTTCAGAGCGAGCGTTTTACTAAACACTGTGTGCCCTGAGGAACAATTTATTGTTGTGCATATGACACCTGTAGACAGATGGTGACAGTAAGACATCGACTTATGTCTTTATTTGGCTTGTATCTTCAAGTGAGATGGGAGAAAGATGGCTGAAAGGGGCTTAGAGTCAGCTGTGTTCTGTAAACACAGAAGAGAGAGAGAGAGAGAGAGAGAGAGAGAGAGAGATGGAGAGTGTGTGTGTGTGTGTGTGTGTGTGTGTGTGTGTGAGAGAGAGAGAGAGAGAGAGAGAGAGAGATGGAGGGTGTGTGTGTGTGTGTGT
>JAOTRN010000030.1:4534706-4545540 GCA_028566695.1 Bagroides melapterus
CAGAGAGAGAGAGAGAGATTGAGAGTGAGTGTGAGTGTGTGTGTGTGTGTGTGTGTGTGTGTGTGAGAGAGAGAGAGAGAGAGAGAGAGAGAGAGAGAGAGATGGAGAGAGAGAGAGATGGAGAGAGAGAGAGCTTTAGTGATGCTTGAAGCAAATGAATCAGGTTCCCTTTCATTTTGCCCCTAGATTCATTCCTGTTGCATTTCAAAGCCTCAATTTTGATGCAAAAATTCACAAACACAAGCTGCTGCTTGAAGCAGAAATGATCAAATTTAATGCATAACCAGTCTGGATACAAATGTGAACATACAAATCTATACAGTGATGAATTCATGACTGAAATCAAATCTGATCTTCTTTACCATTTTCATGCTTCAGGTTAGATTTGACACAATTCATCAATTCATCATTCATTTTTTTGTTGTAATTTTCCATTTTCCAAAAACAATGCAATCCACCAATTCTATCGTTTCTTTCTTTCTTTTTTTTTTTTAACTCTAATCATTAAACCATTAAAACATTATTTTATGTCTAAATTCTGTTTCACTTTAACTTGTGTTTCTGTTCACATTATGAAAACAAAATGCATTTCATTTTATCTTTTGCTGGAATTGCAGAAGATTTGAATAAACTACAGTAAACATGTCCTCTATGTTGTATGTTAGTATATAATATTGACCTTTGTGTGAATTACCGTGCGTGTGCGTGCGTGTGTCTGTGTGTGTGTGTGTGTGTGTGTGTTTGTTGGTGCCCTGTGATGGACTGGCATCCTATCCAGAGTGTATTCCCACGTTGCCCACAATGCTCTCGGGGAAGGCTCCGGATCCACAACAACTGCGACCAACGGTTACCACTATTAATTGAATAATCTGGCTGTGGTTTATCTCAGTGCTCGCTTGGGTGGAAGTGATTTAAGGGCCAATCCGATTTAAAATTGCACAGGATATGGATTATTCACCTTTAATTCATATACAATTAATCTCCAACACTCCAGACTGAATGCAGAAGCACCCAGAGCTTTTCTGAGAAGAGCTTTAGTGTGGAAGGTGCAGTTTGTCGCCTTCTAGTGACTCTTCTCGTGTGCTGAGTGCAGCGCTATAGACCACTAGACCACGACCACTGGCGCGAGCTCTGAGTGGGAGTGGTGAGTGCGCGCGCGCGTGTGTGTGAGAGAGAGATTGTGCGTGCGTGTGTGTGTGTGTGTGTGTGTGTGTTGGAGATAGAGAGAGAGAGAGTGTGTGTGTGTGTGTGAGAGAGAGAGAGAGAGAGAGAGAGAGAGAGCGATTGTGTGTGTGTGTGTGTGTGTGCATGTTTGAGAGAGGGAGAGAGAGAGAGAGAGATAGAGAGAGAGAGAGAGAGAGACGTTTCCCAGCCGTGAGGCATGTGAGTAAATCCTGAACTCCTGTACGTCGAGTCGCTCGCGCGCTTCGAAACGGCCGACGCGGAACCGTTAGCGTTTATGCGCGCGTTGAGGATGCATCCAAACAACTTCGAATTGAAGACAAACGGAGCGTAGGAGCGGCGAACTCAAAAGTTTTATAAGTCAGTCGGAGAGAAGGCGCGGTCACGAGACCTCAAGGCGGTGAATAATAATGTTCTGAAGCAGGGGAAGAAATAAAGGCGATGAAGCCGGTGACGAGGAGCGGGAGGCGGCGGCCCTTCGCGCGGCTTTGCTGCGGCGGCTTCGGGCTACTCGCGCTCGCGTGCCTCACGCGCCTCCAACACCTGACAGGTACGCGCGAGCGGATCATTTCATTAATCACAGCCGCACTCACATACCTCAACTTAATGATTTTTAAAAATATATAACATGAATTCATTGTTGTTTCGACCACTAAAAGATTTATGAAAATTACAGTGATAATCCTACAGTGTACCAGGGAAGTAAGCAGTATATTTAATTATATAAGACATTATTTCCTCGTGTACATTCTGGGATGTTTTATCATCTCGATCAGTGTTACACCTGCGTCACACCTCCAGCATCTTTTCCGCCGGTTTTGGCGCCTTTATCCTCGCGTGACCCTCTCATATTCCCGCCAAACCAAGCCTCATTAAACTACTGTTTGAGAGGAAACAGACTATATCAACGTCACAACACAGTTCCTTAGCCTGAAACGGTAATTATTACCAATTAAACCCAGGTACCACACCCTAACTGGCTTGAATGAAGCGTGACATGACATGACACATATACAGTGACCGTTTTCACGTAACCGTTAATGTAACCGTTTATGAAAATATAATTTTATGCATTCTGATGCTTGTGGAAGAATGAAACGAGGAATTTAACATTCTGAAAATGTAAAAACTCTGTTTTCTAGCTGCATGAGCTAAACATTTTGGAACTTCCCTTTCTGCAGTGTCAAGCTACCGTGGAAGAACATTTCATAACATTTGCTTGTGCTGGTACTTATCCAAACTGCAGATTAACCTCATGGCTCTGTGTGATTTCAAGGCTTTGTCCTAAACCGCAAAATGCACACCACATAGTATTGCCTAAATACAAAGACACCAGTGGTGTAGTGGTTTAATCCTATAGTAATCTGTTTTGGTGTTTTAGACATGTTATTAAAATAAAATAAGTTTATTGTGCACTATAGTGTGGATGTCAGAGATCCTGAGTACAAGGTGAAAAGAGCCAAAGCTTGTCTTTTAGCTACAGTCTACTGGTTAGCGATTACTATGACTGGATAATGAAGCAGGATTGTCCATGCATCGCAAATCTGTGGTGTAGCTGAATGAATCTCCCAGCTGTGGTGTAAACTGGTGGATGGATAATGCTTTGTGCAACAGATCATGGTTCCTGTCTCTGTTCATATCTGGGACATGTTAACTCTAGCTTGCTAGCTAAAATATACTGTAGAATAGTTGTAGCATATTATTTAATCTAATCTGTGTATTTTGTTCTTCAGTCTAAAAAAAAATCTGTCAGGAACCGGTATTAGCCGAAGCAGGCAATAGATGCGATCAAGCAGATTGAGCAACTTGCTGACTCTGTAAATATGCTGACTCTCTTCTTTAATCATTTACTGGCTTCCCTCAAAATTAGAGAACAAATATGTTTGGTTGACATACAACACAAGAACATCATATTAGTACTTTTTTAATCTGTTGATTCAATAATCACCCCCCCCCTTAAAATATAATACCCTACGCATCCAGCCGAGTCAAAAAAACACAATTACAGCTTGTCCCACGTCTTCTTCTTGTTAATGCTGCACCAAGCTTCCTTCATCACATATTCAGTTATTATACCCAGAATGCTATAAGCATCTCGGCAAAGCATTTTTGGGTGAGTTAGTCTTGTGCATTACATTAAGCAATAAGCAAGAAATCTCAAAACTGTCACAGCTTAATTCTCTAAAGCACATCCCTGTTTTATCATAACTAAGAGCCTGTAGGCAGTAATTACCTGTGCGGAAAAAATGACTGCGGAACGTCACTGTATAAATCACGCTCGGCATGGAAAAGCTGACTAAAACAATGTTCACACCTTTAAATAAGTGCTCATTTTTCATAGTTTATAAATAAAATTCATGAGAAGAACAGCATGGCATATTTTCAGAAAAAAAAATATTAATCAATAAGATCATGGGAAAGATTTAAGTCTTTTTAATGAGTCATTAAATCATTTAATATATAACATGTTTTAGGTAGCAATTTCCATCAATATATAATTTAAAATAGAGAGATAAAAAAACTATATTTACTGTATATGAGTAAAAAAATAAAAGTGCAGTGAACTGTATGCTTGTTATGAAGTAATGGTAGGGATAATAGTACAAAAAAACATATTTATATGTATTAATAATCTCTTTTTACCTAAAGTGGAAGTATGAAAAATTAAATTAAATTAAAAAGTGCATTATTTTGCCTGTGATGCTAGGCCTTAAATACTGTTGTGAGTGTTTAGAAATTGTGAAGCAGGGATTAGGGTTTTGTGTGTGTGTGTGTGTGTGTTGACTCTGGAGAGCAGATCTGTGTTCTCCTAGCACCTGCATCTAGGCCTGTCCATGATCAGTACTTGTTAATTATGGAATCTACAAAGCACGCTTCACAATAAAGCCACAGGTGATCAGCTTAGCCTTTTGATTGGAGCTGGGAATAAAAAAAAATCAAAGAAGGGAAGCAGGGCATGCAGGTTATGTAAGTGTTATATAATTCAGATGAAAGTGTAGTGGCTGTTGTTCAGTGTGCGACATGACCTACTGAAAATACTGTAGTTTAGTGTTTCAGAGATGATGATGATGATGATGATGATGATGATGATGATGCGTGATCTTAAGAGATATAATAAATAAATAAATAAATAAATAAATAAATAAATAAATGTAATTATGCACATGTGTGGATTATATATTTATACACTACAAACACACACACTATATATATATATATACAGTATATATAGACAGACAGACAGACAGATATTTATACACTACAAACACTCTCTCTCTCTCTTTATATATATATATGTATATATATGTGTATATATATACATGTATATATACACGTGTATATATACGTATATATATACACATATATATACATATATATATATATATAGACGGACAGACAGACAGACAGAAAGATAGATAGATAGATAGATAGATAGATAGATAGATAGATAGATAGATAGATAGATAGATAGATAGAGAGATTTGGACTGTATAGTACATGTGTGTTATAATTCCAGTTACATCCTTTCCTCCACACTCAATTAGCACCAGTGACACCTTTATACCTCTAACACCAGCCCCACTCACTCCACACTTTCTATAAGACTAAATAAAGACAAGGTGTTGAAGACGCAGCTCAGTGTAAATTGCCACCATACTGTTCCCTGACTCAGATGAGTGTTATGATAGAGATGATAGAGCCAGTAAGCCCATCTAGTTCTAACTGTTGAGTCCTGACTTGATTCTCATCATTACAGTGATATATTTTATTACATGAATTCTTAGTTTTATGGATCTTATGACGTCTTGCTTCAGCTTGGACATTCTGCTTCAAATGCACCATGGATTCTAACACAATCATGACTTGTTTGACCTTTTTTCTTCAAACCTTGGCTTGGCCTCTTCATTGAGAACAGGGCCTAATTTTAAGTGCACTAATTAGAGTTGAACAAATTAGCTAGGCCACTTAAAACCAGCTCTGACGTGCTGCCCAGTCATATGTTATTTTGTTTTGGAAAATGAACCAGACTAATCACAGTAGCTTTCTTTCTTTTTTTAAACAAAATGTTTAAATGTATATATATATATACTTCAGACTTAGTCACACCTTTATGTACTCTTTAGATGTGTTTAACTTTATCTGTAGGAAGTGATTTATTTTGCTGGGTCTTCTCAGTGTTTTCACTTTCCAGCATGTTCCTGTTTCAGAAAAAAGTCATCTATGGCATCATGCATGCTAATTAATCTGGCTAGTAAAAGCTGATGTGTGCGGTGCAGCAAGCGGTAAGAATCTAATATAAAACTGTGAGCATTTGGAGTTGCTTTTCAGTCTGAATACAGACACAGAGGTAAATATTTGGAGCTTTAAAGTGATCCACACAGTGACATTGAGCTCAATAAGTACAAAAAGTGCAACATGTTTAGATAGATAGATAGATAGATAGATAGATAGATCTCTCCTTAAATAGTAAACATTTGTAAATGATCTTTAATGATAAAGGTTACACAGATCCAGTGTTAGCTCTGTTACCCTCTGATGAACATATCGACAAATCAAAGACCCAGATCTTAAAAATGACCCACTGCTCAAATGTCATACAGACTTACTACATACTCCACACCTTCTGAATCTGCGTAGAGTTCAGTGCTGTCCAATAATTTCACACTGATTCTGCATTGCCTACAATTCAGCCCAGATGTGTTATAGAAGTGAATCACAACCGTACGTCTAATCACACATCACACATACACGTGTCTCTAATCTGTCTGTCTGAGTATAATTTCCTCTTTACTGCTACAGTAAGAAAAACTCGGTGGTAGGAATTTATATCAAAAACAAATACATAAAAATGATTCCTGATCATCATCTGAATAGAGATCAGATGGACATCAGGGTGGTGTGATGCAGTCTTACAGATTTACTGTTACTCCTCTAAACACTGATTACCGCATACTCTGAAATGGTTTGTTCTTTATTTACCACAGCATTTTACCATTAATTAAAATTTCGAATGCATTAATACATGAAGATAAAGTAATTTCACAGTTTATAGTGATTTATAGTTTGACTTCAATATTTTGTATTGGAGAATGTCAGAGACAATGTTGGAGCTTCTGTATAAACTATAAACTAATCCCCAATCGCTGGAATGAACACAGTAAAACACAAAGAATTCGCTATATTTTTGGAGGAGCTTTAAATTTTTTCAGAATTATCGCAGGGCCGTCGTGTGACATCATCATGACACACATTCAGTGTTGAACATTCAATTCAATTCAGTTCAATTCAGTTTTATGTGTAAAGTGCTTTTAATAATGGACATTGTCTCAAAGCAGCTTTCCAGAACATGAACATAATATATTATACAATTATACAATTACAAAGATTAAAAAAAATTCAAGATTCATATATAAATGTGTTTGTATTTATCCCTACTGAACAAACCTGAGGTGACTGTGGTGACTGTGAAAAACTCACTTAGATGGAAAAGGAAGAAACCTTGAAAGGAACCAGACTCAAAAGTGAACCTCATCCTCATTTGGGTGACACTGAGGATATGAATTCTAAGATTACTGTTCTACAGTTGTGTATCGATTCGGAGGTTGTTGTCCTCAAAGACCATGACATGAATACGTCGACAATCATATAAAAACTCCTGGAGGGTCATTTTTATACCATCCCTACGCTTTGTCTCACTCTAAGAAATAATAGAAAAAATTCTATTTACAAAGAACCTCAATACAAATACCAAATATGTTCTAAGGAACCAATAAGAAACCAAATTGGTTCTCAAAATCTTAACCTAACAGACCCTTTTCCAGCTAGAGTGACATTAAGTTACAAAAGGATCTTTTATCCATTACAGAGTTTCAATGTTCACAGTGTCTCATTGAATCATTAATCATCCACAGAAGCAAACCCCACCGCTCCTGAAGAACCTTTTAAAAGCGTGTGTTTATTATGCATGTGATGTCTGCCGCACGCTGATGTGGACGGGGCTCATTTGACTTGCGTATGGCTCGGGGCCACGTTCTCTTCACGTCTGCAGCTTCTGAAAGACACGACTGAAGTGACATGTTCTCCTGAACCCTAGACGAATCCTGGAAACTGTAAAAGGAACCGAAAAGAACGAGTGCTGGCTGCTACCTGATGATCATTAAACAGATCTGGATAACAGAACAATCTGTTCCCGTCCATACCTCCTCCCGTTCTCTTTCCCTCGCCGTGTCTCTGTCTGCGACACCCCCCCCCACGATTCTTCCTTCCCTCCCTCCCTCCTCCGTCCTGTCTCGGCTTGATGATGTGTATCACTTAGCGGGTAAATATACCCACCTTGCCACAGATGTGCTCGTCTCCGTGTGCGGCACAAGCGCCATGTTTCATTTTTATTGTGGACGTGTGATGATGGAACGACGGCACTAAAGCACACTGTAGATTTTCTCCATATATAGCATGGCAAAATAGAGGTTCTAAATAAAGTCAGGAGACTGACTTTCAGTAAGGAGACTGAGAAAGAGTGAGAGATAAGAGATTTGTGTGTGTGTCTGTGTGTGTGTGTGTGTGCATGTGAATGTTTGAACAAGGAACGGAAAATGTTTTTGGTTTTTTTGGGTTTTTTTGCACTGCGATCCTGTTGTTTTGTATTGAACAGCTCACAAATAATTGATATAAATAATTCACTCATTCAAGCATGGTCTAGGATTCAAGAAAAATATTCATTCTGGGTTTCATCCAAAAGATCGGTTGGCGATAAAAATAAAAATATTCTGCTCCTAAAATTGGAAATAAACAAACGACACTTCATCGACCCAAAGGCATTTTATTTGTAAGAAGAGACTCAAAGCTGCTATCTCTGTCTGAGCTTTAAAGGCTTGAAGGACCACAGGTTTGTTCACACCACTACGTGTCTTCGTTCATTCGTGGACAAATCGATCTTAAGTGAGGTTAAAATGCGATTCTGAGTCGACTTTTATTAAGTTTAAACTTCTTTTGCTCTGTATTTATTCAGGTTAGCGATTTACCCATAATGCCACTTGTGCTTCTTCATATATGAAGAAATGTGGAGAAGATTAGTTGGTGTAACTTCAGCTCTTTTTTTTCCTGGTGAGCTCAGTTTTAAAACACATTTATTTGACAACTAGCCAATTACCAGAATATTTAAAATCTGTGTATCATCAAGTGATCTTATTTTCTTTTTTTTATTTTATGTATTCATTTGCATATCGCTGTAAGTTAGACAGCTTTTTCATTAATCCCCCTTCCCCCCGTCTCGGATTCAGATACAATGACTCACCACAGAAGTGACCCATCAAATCAACTTGTCATAATGTTTAACAGTACTCAGCGTTAGCATGTGATTACTCACGAATTGAACTCCGCAGCCAATTGTCGTAATTAATCTCGCAGCCATTCTGTGTGCCAGAGTGAATCGGCAAGGAAAGTAAATACGAGCAGCTCGCACCCCTTACAAGGCTCAATATTTGCCTTGTTCTTTTTGTTCCTCTTCACCTGATGAGTCAAATCAGTCAGAGGGTCGATGAAAATACTACTCCAGTCAAAAGCGCTTCCGAGCGACCCACTCGTGAGAGCGGGAAATAAAAACGGTCTGTGTTTGTGTGTAGAACGTTTTTTTTATTTATAATGCAGTGTGTAAATGTTTTTGTCTTTTTTTTTTCCCTCTCAGTTCTCTCTCAGGCCTCAGTGACATGTTTTATGGATTTTTTTCTGTTTTACAAATTAAAAGCTTCAGTGATTGACTACTTTTTTTGAATTGGTGTAATGATATTAGATTTGTGGTGTTCTGCGGAAAAACCTGGTGGAAATTGTTGAAGCTAAATTCTGAAAAACAGTAAAAATAGCAAGTAGTAGAAATAATAATAGTAGCAAGTGATAATATAGAATCTTGTCAGATTGATCGACTGTTTCTTAAAAGATACCAGTAAACAAAATAAAAGCTTATTAAACTGATTTTTTTTTTTGTTTTAATTCTATAAATTAATGCTTAAACTGGGCATTAAAATTCTATATGCCAATAGAATAAGAAAATATAAAGCTTATAATTAATAAAATATGTCTAGAATTTAAGTCTTTATTTGTTTATGTGTCTTTATTAGTTTATTTGTATAGCACTGTCTCAAAGCAGCTTTACAGAAGTATAGAAACTAGTATTGAAGTTTCTTAATATTTATTATAATAAATATTCTATTAATATTTATACTTAATGATCAAGCCTGAGGTGATGGTGGTGAGGAAAAACTCTCTGAGGTGATATGAGGAAGAAAACTTGAGAGGAACCAGACTCAGAAATGAACCTCATCCTCATTTAGGTGTCACTGGGCAGGAAATAATGTCCTTTTTACAACAGTTTATAGTCAAGTGGAATTGTGCAACCAAGATCTCCTGAGGAACTAAAAGGTCAGGGTGAATTTTAGAGTTCTTCTGATGAAGACCCAAGCTAAAGGAACCTAATTGGTCGTGTTGTCTGGGTAAGAAAGATGGCTTATTCTCTCTCCTGTAGGTCAGATGACATTAGCCAATCACACGTGTCTATGAGCTCATGTATGAGGAAGAGGGCAGAATGAACTTTCCTCCAAGAGCACTTTATAAAGATGTGGTTGGTTGACTTCATGTGGCTAGGACAATACAAGCACGTGTTATCCTTGTCCCTCTCTGGTTTGTAGAGAGAGCTGGTGGGTGGGAACCCAGAAGGTGATTAAAAAACAAATTGTACACAAATGCTGTAAATGCAAAACATTCGATTCAAAATTCTACTCTCTCCTTCGTATTATCTTCCAGTGACAGAACCTTCAAGCTCAGATCCTGCTGAAGATGTCGGCCGCGACTGGACCGGACGCAAGCTGATGCAAGACAGAATCGAGAACCACACTCTCGAACCTCCTCGAGCAGGTAAGATCGTTATCTACACTATTTATATAACGTTACAAAGACCAGGTCTGACAGATGACAGGTGAAGACCCGGTGTTTGGAAAAGTTCTGAGACGAAGACGAAGACAATACGAACGAGTTTGTTTTAACAGAATGTGACCTAGACAAATATTTGAATACTCGTTTAATTTAAAGTCGTAAAAACACACACACCACGTTCGATTGTAGGTTTATCGTCGCCATACATATGTGCGGATGCAGCTGTGTGTATGTTTAGGTGTGTGTGATGGTTTATGCCAGCAAACAGTAGAGGCAAACAGTAGTTGTGTGTTTGTCCAAACTTATAAACACCAAAGGGTGAAACTGGCTTCTGTTACAGAGAAAATGTTCTGGACTGGATACAAGAACTTGGCAAAAATGTGAAAGAGGGAGATGAAAGAGAGAGAAAAAAAAAACAGAGAGTAAACAGAATGCTGGATGGGAGTAAACAGAAGAGGTTCAGTGTGTAAGAACCAAACTTTAACAAACTGTGTGGCTATGAAATGAGCTCCTGAAACACACACACACACACACACACACATATTGTACATACATACACACACACACACACACACACATACTGTACATACATACACACACACACACACACACATACTGTACATACACATACACACACACATACTGTACATACACACATACTGTACATACATATACACAGTTTACACACTCTTGGAAAGATATCTTCAAATTCACTTAAAGGAATCCT
>JAOTRN010000030.1:4648933-4659554 GCA_028566695.1 Bagroides melapterus
ACACACACTTTTTTATCAAATCTAAGGCTGCAGCTAACAAATTATTTAAAAAATCAGTTAATCTACCAGTTATTTTCAATTGCTTCCATTATTTTAAAAAATGCATTAAAAACGTATTTTATTTTATTTCTGTCCAGCATTTCATTTAACGAATGTTACTAGAGAACACTTCAAAAGGCTTAATGAAATATGTTATTAAATAAAGTAAAGTATTTTTTAGGTGGGGGTCTTACCTTACCAAGCCCTGATTCTGTTCAATTCTGATGAGCAGAATTTAATATAAAGGGCACTGAACTCTAGCAGTGACACTACCTGAAACCCCTCAGGTTCTAAATTAATTTTTTGCTATAATTGTGCAAAGGGAATCATTTCCTATGTGTGGATTGACTCCCAGGTTTTGGGATTGACTCTTAGTTTACAGTTCAAGAATTCACTGAATTGACTCCTTGTGTTAAACATACGATGTACAATAAGAAAATTAAACTGTAGCCCGTATTAAATAATTATAGATTAGCTACTTGACCCAAAGGAGATTTAATATATAAACACTTACCTGTCCTGTTTCATATTTGCCATGCTGCTTTGGTGCTTCAAACACTCCCACTGTCTCTAGCACCTTCCCTTCTGCCCTGTTACTGACCAAAATGTACAAGAGACACACAAAACAAAGATATGTTAGCGAATGTGAATGTTATACACCAAGGTCATTGTTATACAAAGTGCAGTCCACAGAATAGGTCTCAAACACAAACAACGATATAAATATGGGACAAAATAACAAATGCACCAGCTGACAAAATCACCTCAGGATCATGACAAAACACGCTGCAGTGTCATAACAATAATCTGAATCAAAACAACACACTTCAGTCGTAATATCAGGATTAAGGATAATCTGTGAGTACATGCTCCACTGTATTATTATCATTGTAATATTGTAGACCTTTGTTTTTGCTTTCTAAGAACTAATACAAATCAGATCTCAAGGTCTGAATCTGAATGATGTCTAGTGAACTGACCAGTGAATTTGCTTATAAAAACAATTCTGATTAAATCTGTAGTGAAACTTTTTTTTTTTTTAAGAGAATATGATTTCCCCAAAAGTTTTCCAATGCTATTGTCAGAGAGGTGATTTATTTAGGGATAAATATGCTGATTTGTATGTACATCAGGGTATTTTTGTGAGAAATACATGAATTTACATAAACTAAGCACTGTTTTGGGTTTAATTAATTTTAATATTTAGATGGGCGACTAAATAATCACTGTAACATGAGCCTCAGTGAATCAGTAAAATAATCTCTATCTTTAGCCTCACTGGAGAAATAAATGAGGATTAATTTTTTCATCCAAGGATGAATTTCTACAAAAAAGATTATATGAAGAATATGATCCGGTACAACAAAGAGAGGGTTTTTCTCTCGCTTTCTCTCTCTCACCTCAAACCCTTACTTACACAGCTATCTATAGTTATTATATATTACATTTTTAGTTTTGGTATACTCATACATCATGCATGACAAACGCCACAGATCAAAACCCATCAGATTGCATGTTTAACATAACGGCTAGCTGACCTTAGCTGGCGCATTTAACTACACGATTACACAACCATGCGCTACTTGCTTAGCATGGCAGCTGTGCTAGCTTAGCATAGCCACATGTCAAATAACAACGTGCCCTGTATTTCATCTACTAGCTGAAGTTGCAAAGCAAGCTGGAAGTATTATTCACAAGTATTAATCCACTGAAGACTGTTTAGCAGGATATATCTTATCGGATATCTATTTAGCTGTATAACAAGGCTAGGTGCAATGTTAGGTGCGTATTACCATGCTAAATAGTATGTCAAAGCAGTATATTAACAGCTGAACTCTTTAGCGCATTACGTACTGTTTAGTATGGTAGGTGGTTTGCTTGGATAATGCCGACTAGCATACTAAGCTAAAGACGGAGCAACTTCTTACCGGGACGACATGAACCGTTTCTGCTGAACATTCAGGAGACCACATGAGGAACACTGTAAACGGCGTCTATTCACTTCGTGTTTGCTGTTGAGTTCCACACCGAGTACCCGCAGTGTGTTTTTATTGCTAAACTTATTAACAGTTGACAGTATTCCCCAGCTTCGTAACACACACGCCGCCATCTTTGTTTAGAGCAGCCAGTCCATCACGCAGGTCGTTTACTAAAGGCCACAACTGAAATAGAGGTCTGATCTGAGATCAGGGCCAGCAGGAGAATTATACACTGTTGATGAATGTTGTGAGTAATAAACTGATCTTAGGTCAGCCTAAAGCAGCATCTATCTAGTGACACTATTTAAACGGGTTAATGTACTCTATGTGTCCATGAGTCCCCATTAGACTGAACAGTGATCAGTAGGCATCCGTAAGAGGCTTGTATAATCAAATACATATCCTTTAATTAAAATAATCCCGAAAGTATTCCTGCTATATGAGCACAAGAGTTGTATTAGACCCAACTATTTAAAGTAGCATATATTATTTATTTTATATTTTATTATCATATTATAGTATTGCATTCTTGAGAATTGAGAAAAAAATATATTATAGTATTCCATTCTTGAATATTTATTTTATAACAGGGACTTGCTTTTCTTGAGTACATTGTACAATATTAGTTAGTTAGATGTAACTAAAAAAAAGAAAGAAAAAAAGTGTATACCAGGAGACCATTTGAAAAGTGTAGACCATTACATATACCCAAATTTTATATCTAACTATAGAATGGTTTGGCTTATTATTTCCTTTATAGAGATTAGTTGTTGTTTTTTTAATTGCTTAATGTCACTAGTATAATGTTAACATGAAAACATATATTGGAAGGGTCTGCGCTCTTTTTGAAGTGGACAAAAAATAGATTTCATGGTCAATATATAGTCCTTTGTCATGGATCTATGTTTGGGAACCTGTGCTGCTCAACCTGGCTATGAGTATTATTTTCCTATCCAGCTTGTAGCACAATAAGCACATATCCATCAGATATACCCAAGATTAAAGGATGTAGTTGTTGCATCTGGAACACCCACCGTCAAATTCACACAAAGGATGTCAGAGTAAGACTGTAGATTTGACATCCGGATTAGGGGATTTTATTTTATTTTATTTGAAGATTATTTCACTGTAGAGATTATTATGATACACAGTGATCAGTGTCCACTAGATCGGACAACCTGTGAGGTCTGTAGTCATATCTCCTCTGTAATAACCACAACTTTAATAAACCATCCAGATCCTTAAATCCACATGTAACCTAAGCTCCTGATAAGCTGATAGGACATAGTAATTGTTTTTAACATATATTTTTTACTTTTGATATAGTTTGCTTGAAGCATCCATTTATCGTATTTCCAAGAAGGAAAATAACAGTTTTTAAATTATTTAAGTTAAGGATAAAAAAAAAATACTTTTGTCAACAGAGACCAATATTTATAGTGTCCAATAACCATAAATAACATTATTCTGATACATTACATTTAGTAAAAATATGAACTTTTATATAACACACTACAGCATGAATGTATGGATCAGATATCTGTATAGGAAATGCTTATAAAATTTTATTGTTCAATGGCTACAAATATGGATTTACAAATATTTTAGGTCATTCCTGACCTTTCGTATTTTATTTAAACAATGATTTAATGAGTAAATCTTTTATTGATTTGTATTATAAAGTTTTAAAACTTAATTTTAAAAATGCTATCACTGTGTGAACTAGAGGTAACATCATTATCCTTAGGAATGTAACACAGTACTAATAATATACTAAATCGAGAAGTCAGGAAATAATAACAGTGAAACTACTTAATTATACTTTGGTGTTCACCCATTTGCTAGTATCACATTTTTTGGCCAATTTTGCCTGACATGTTCCTGTTGGTTCCTGGCTTTTCAGACACCCTGTATACTGTACATAGCCTGCTTTAGTTTTTATATATAGCCATACAGGAGGTATGACGGCATAGAGGTATGACGCTTTTTATTATGTTTTTACTGAACATATTTGGATCAACATGTCTGCATAACATATTCCCATTAGTAGACTATTATGACACCTGTTTTGGCAATTTAATGGATAATATGTTTGCCTCAGGCCTAAGAAAGATTTAGAGAAAGAATAGATCTGTTGATTTGGTGACACTGTCCAAAGAGATTTTTATTTATTTATAATTTTTATTTATTATTTTATTAATTTATTTCTGAAGGAGTAAACCTTCCATCATTTTCTCTGTGTGTGGTGTCCTTCAGAATTGAAGGAGCGTATCTCTGTTATAAATGATAACACAGAAAATCGTGACTATGAATGGATAAATTGCACAATACATTCATTTCAATGGATATCATTAGTATTTGTAAATTGTTGTTGTATTTGACAGGAATAAAACATGATGCTGGACAATAAATTCATGACACCACATCACATGGTCAGTGATACTTTATGTAGCAGTGTTTAAAAAAAAAAACATAATTATTACAGTTAGAAATAGAACTAAATTTAACCAACCACCAATCCAGATAAATATTGACTTGCCTTTCTTGATCTTCTGTCTAATAAAGTAAATGTTAAAACCAAGACGTGCACTTTTATGCACAAAAAAAGAAAAGAAAAGAAAAACAAAAGACAGATTCCATACACCATATAATGTTTATTGTTTTTAAAGGTCACAAAAACAGAAATACACCACATTTGATCATAAATATTAAAGCACAAATATTTATTATTAATAATAATCATAATAATCATAATCATCATCATAATAATAATAAAAAACATGCTAAAGCTAGAACAAATAAGATCTTAGTATAGCCTTTGTGTATTTTGTGATAATCATAATAAAAACTATAGAAACTCTGTGGGATTGAGGTTAAAAAGTTTAAATGAATTATTTTCAGTTCATAATAGATTGTATTTATAATCAGAAGTCAGCCAGGTTGGTGACTACAGCAGCACTGTAGATCAGGTCAGAGATGTCTCCTAGGGAAGTCTGAGGGTAGTGCATAAGGGCCTGCCCCTGTCTTTGTATGTTTCCCTGCCAGCAGCTTTGTGTAGAATGTGAAGGAACTACCTGGTCCATGGGAATAGATAGATACCCGCTCTGATTAATGTGGCTCTGCGGTTTTGCTGAGAAGCTTCCAGATGATGCTGTATGGGTGCCAGTGTCAGCACACTCACTCCACTGGTGCTGGGGTAAGGAATGGATTGACCTTGCCATCTGATCTGTTGAGACAGAGTGACTTCCAGATGCTTTTGAAGGCTGGCTTGCCCACGGGAGTGCTCCAGGGAGGTCAGGAGATATGGATGGGACTGGGGGGGTGGGCTGGGGCAGATTCTGAGACCAAGGACATAATGCTTGCCTCACCCAATCCAGGTCAGAAATCTGCTGCTGGTCATTTGTTTGATGTTTAGATGGTTGGTAGACCCCATGTCTGTTCCTCTGACCTACAGCAGAGGAAACTGTGAGAGTGGGCCCTGGATGAGGGAAAGCGATTTCTGAGTTATAACAAGACGCGACTGGACTTTTCTTCATGGGTCTGGTCAGCCTGCCACTCTTGATGCTCCGAGCACGTCGATTCTGAAACCACACCTAGGAAAAGTAGTAGATATAGTAGACATATTTAATATATTCCTAATGGCTTACTAATATTTAGTTATGTGGCGTGTTGTAGACAGATTATTTCTTGCGTGTTTATGTGAGTAACGTCATCAAATTGCGGATAAATGTGACAGGAAAACGTATTTAAACTGTTATGCTGCAAAAAAAAAAAAAAAGTCGCATACGATACAGAGCGAAAATCAGAAGGTAAAAAAACAAAGAAGTTGACATTAAAATAGCTACATATAGCAGAAATGTCACTGCGTAAGAGTAAGTCCACAAAATAAATAAGCATCGAAAAGATTAATAAATTAAATAGAAAATACGAAATTGAATCAGAACTTAGTTAAAAAAAAAAACACACATAAATAAATGGCTCTGAGCGCTGTGTACCTGGATTTTGCTCTCCGGCAACAGGGTGAGGGCTGCGAGTCTCTCCCGCAGTGTGATATCAGGATAGGGAGTGAGCACAAAAGCGCGCTCCAGCTCCGACAACTGCGCGCGGCTGAAGATTGTCCTTTTCCGTTTCCTCTGTGCTTCCGGTTGAACGGTCCGGTCTGCCTCCGGAGAAGACAGTGCGTGATCGTTTACAACATCTGAAAATTAAGCCATGAGAAATTTCATTTTAAATCTAAAATTATCAAATAAAACGAATTATAATTTGCAGCTGGAACTATACATATAAAACGCACAGGGATTTACTGTCATATACATAAACAGATAATAATATATAATGTACAATCTGTCTTCATTTATGCTTTTTTAACGAATGTATTTTTGTATATTATTGCTGCTTTACCTTTCCTTTTATTATTCTTTAATGAATCGTTTTTTAACTCCTCAAATTAAACTTTTTAACTTCATATCTCTGTCTAATCTGGCGTAAATAAATCTAGGGCTGAGTCATCTACATTTTTTGATACCAGACTAAATTCTGAAAAACATTTCATTCATTTAATCAGTCCAAACTAAATGCTGCAGGCTCTCAGTGCTCACCTGTAAAGCGGGCTTCGTTTTTGTTGAAGATAAAGTCCATTTCTCCGTCTTCGTTAATTTTATGAACATAATCACAAGTCTGTTCCAAAAATAAAGCCATCAATCTTGTCAGTTTATGCGCAGCACGCTTAGATTTCTCTAAAGCACCTATGTGCGTCCACGTCCTGCCTTGGAATGTATCTGAACTTCACAACATCCACCTTTATATCTTTACCTTTCATACCCCCATCCCCCCCCCCAACCCATTCACAGTGTTACTGTGTGTCCAGTGGTGTGTGTCTCTCTGACCTAACAGACAACGAGTTAGTGTCTTTGATCTCCCAACTTAATCCGACAAAATGGCTTTGGCGGCAATGTCTAGACCGAACAGGCTAATTTATATTCTGATTACTTTTATTTGATCCTTTAAAGAGAGTTAGAAATATACTGTCTTTATTTTTTCTGTAACGTCTGCACTATTGTGCTCTCTATTTGTATTGTATTTGTATCCAATTATATGTGATGCCAGTATTTTCTTTTACAGAGGTAGAAAGAAAGAGAGATAAATATCAGCCTGTATTTAGCCCACAAAATAATCTTAACTACCGCCAGCGAACTTGACTGCATGGTTACATTCCTTAAATATTATTGGGATGAATTATTTTGGAGTTTCCTTTGTAGGCTGTATGTGATTTGGAAGAACTCCATTGATGTCTGATGGATGTCCTGCCTTGAGAAGTTATGTCATCATTGGCCTTTTCTTATGCAGGTTATTGCAGGCCTAAATCTTTTGAATGGAGCATGATATCTGATCAAATATCTGATCACCTGGGTTTAATTCACACTAATGGTGTTCATTTGTGTCCAGCACTGGAATAAACACTGACAGTTTATTCCCTGACGTCTGACACAAATAGTGCAGCTGACAAGCCTTTGTAACATATTATAAACACGATTTTACTTTACATTATGACGCATGCACTCCTGCACCTTCAAACCAATATTATAAAAGTGTAAATATGGAAGTCAAACCATGTTTACGCGCCATATCGTGTATAAATTTTATCAGGTGTGTTATTCTAATATTAAAGGTCAGAATTATTATCTAAGCTATGAGCATGATAAAAAATGATAGATGATGATATGACTTTGGGAGGATTAAGAACTGCAGACAATAGTGTGCTGGAATAAACAGTGATCTGAGCCAAAGATTACTTCACTAATCTGTGTTCCTGAACTTCACCGCCATGATCTCAGATTTCTTCGAGCTACTATAATATTTTATCTTTTTTTTCGCAACGTCGCGCGCTATTTATTGATTTCGTGTTTTGCACACTTGAATCGGCTGAAAATGTGTTGCGTCTTGATTAAAGGGGTACAGATCTTGTTTTAAAATAACTGAAATAAAATAATTAAAATCATGAAGAAAAATAGTTTTTCAGTGGGACTATTTTTTTTTTTTTTAGCCGAGGAAATTTACAGTGTTACAGTTTACACGATCTCCTTTTCGATGACCCTCGTGCCCTCATTAGCATAATTAAAGCTGGGTGAGGACTCTTACGCCTCCAATACACACAACACCGACACGGCGGATTCCGGAGGCTCGCTCACGGACGACCCATTAACGGCATCATTAGTGACAATCACACGAGGAGACAAAAACAGACACAGCATCTCAGACATCACAACTATTTAATCTCAAGTAAATCTCCTCAACACTGAGTTCATCAACTGACAACAATAAATAAGATACAGCTCCTTTACTTTTATATGAATTATAATGTTTATACCAGCATTAGCTTTAGATCAACATACAAACGTTTGCTTGTGTTACGGCGGAGATCTGATTGTGTGATGCTGGCTGGAGAGAAAGGCTGAAAAACTACTGATAAAACACACAGAGAGGTAATCTAATATAAAAAAATAAAATAAATGATCTATAAATAAAACTCTAATGTATAGCATTGTTTATACAATTAGTTTAGACTTAAATACATATTGCTCATCACAGTTAGCTGTTTAGATTTTTGCTAACAAAATTGAGATGTTAATGAAATAATTTCCCACAAGTTCAGCAATAAAATTTAACATGGCCTAAGCCAGCAGTGTTTTTTTTTTAAATTAAATAAAAACCTTACCACTATATACTAGATCAGAGGCCGTAGTTCCAGTACTGTCAGCATTTTATAAATAAATCCTGTTAACACATCTTTGTCCTGTGCTCTTCATACCCGAGTTCTTACACTTACATGAACTCAAAAACCTCATGCTCGTGTGGTTTCTTTTTTTTGTGTTCGCACATTATCCTAGTGATAAATAACTTCAGTATCTTAATGCCTTGTGAAACAATGTTTTGTTTTTATAATGTAGAATTGTAATACACTTATAAATAAACAAAACCTTTCCTTATTGTTGTTGTATAAGACCTTAAGTATGTAATCGTTAGTATGCGTTACGTTATATGTGACTGAAAGTGATCATTTTTACAATTGCTGAAAATATTTCCAAGCATTAGGTGTTCTTCTATGTAATCATTCACTATACATTTAACTCGTACAATATGTTTATTTGTAACATACATGATATCATATACATTACAACTGTATAATTTCATTCAGGTGGATAAAGTTACTGCTGATAAACACTCACATTTTTATTTTTCATCATTATGCCGGTGTTTCCAGGACGCACTGCTTATTAAGACAAAAAAACACATACGTACCACATTTTCTTTTTTTTTTATCACCATATCCAATATGTTTATAGTGGTTATAGCTAAGATATCTAGTCTACCTCCTCTGTCTCATCTATATTACCAAATCTATTATTCACAACAGTCTTCTAAAGGACTTGCCTCAGTCTTACCCTCAGAACAAAGACAAAAGGAAATCGCTGCAACGTCCTCAGGTGCAACACTTAACACACGTTCCTTCCACACAGAACGACTTTCTTTTAAAAAGCCCTGTAGCCACTGATAATTTCCCTCTTCCCCACAGTGTGATGAACCTCTCCCCTCCAATACACACACACACACACATCCACACACTTCTCTTTTTCATGTCAGGAGCTCCCTCTTTTATCATTCTTACAATTCTATCCAGGGAAAACGTTAGTGTAAAAGTGTTAACATAAAACAGCATAGGTGGCATGAAGATGCTTCAAAGCTAAAACGCTAAAATGTTGCAACACACAAATTGCGTGCATGGGTTTAAATAAATAATAAAGTTGTTTTGTCCAAATACACATGTGGAAAAGTATATAAGTCGACAAAAAAATCTTTTGTCGACTTATACTTATTTGGAAAACGTTTATTGCACGTTATTTACCAAGTCCAGCTGTATAACATCTGTGCTTCACTATGCTGTTCTGTGCTGATACAAGAGGACATTATGTTCAAGACAAATAATCCAGAGATATATATTCAATATAATCTCTAATAATAGACAGGCATACACAAAAACAAACATGTTTGTCAAGAATTTTTTGAAATTCTGACTGAAATTTCAATCACCATTCTCTTTTTATAACCTGTTTTTGTTCCTACATTAAGAGCTCACACCGTAGCTTGTATGATGGACAGTCTACAGGATCAAATGCTAATAATATCAAAAATAACATTTAAAACAAAACAACAAATGGGTAAAGTATAGAGGTATGTTAACAAATAAAGAAATGTGTAATTGTTGATTTTTCTTTACCGTTTGTGAACATCTCCAATGTTTAACTTTTTTAATGGGATTTGTTTTCCCTAAGTAAGAGAAATGAGAGAATTACTTCTAAAACATAAATGATTACAGGAATTTGTTTCATGGACTTTCCACAAGATTAAATATAACTTCAAACAATTAAAACACGTGTTAATTGTTTGCAGATTGCTGCGATATCAGAGGAATAAAATGTTATATTGTTATGTTCTCTTAAGTTCTGTTCTCTACCAAACCTGTTTGGTATAACTGAGCTAAAATGAATTATTTCTAAAATGATAGAGGTAATAATTATGAAACATCAACTCACCCCTTCTCACAC
>JAOTRN010000030.1:4659654-4670102 GCA_028566695.1 Bagroides melapterus
ACATCAGTGTAAAGCCTGTGAGCCTAATGAGAATGGAGAGAAATGTGCAATCACTCAAATCTCTTGAGGTGGTTATAAAGAGATTGCACATATGTAAAGACACACATGGGGTCAGGATTGGTGCCCATTGCCATCATGTCGTCTACCTCAATCAGCCGAATACAGTCTGCCTTCTCCCTGAGAGACAAGAATGCGCTCAGAATTATGAATGTTCAGAGCAGACACTATCTCATTTTCTCTCTCTCTCTCTCTCTCTCTCTCTCTCTCCCACACACACACATACACACACACTTACTCAGCGGTGGTGAAGGCTAAATCAAGGTTGCGTTTATGGTGTGCAGGATTCAGCTCATTGTAGTCAAACTCATTAGGGAAGAAAGAATGCACCAAAGCACAGAAGGCCATTCCATCAGACCAGCTGGAGGAAAAATTATGGATATCTATGTGCTGAGAGAGCGAGAGAGCGAGAGCAAGAGAAATGAAAGTTATTCTCACATCACACCCAGTGTTCTGACTCTGCATCCACTATGTCCCTGACCAGGATAAAACACTTATGCTGAATGAATAAATGAATGTTACAGGGCCTGCAAACGTTTGAGCATGTAGCAGACAACAGAGGGCTGTTTCATAGAAAAAAAAAGAAATTAATTATTTTACTAAGAAACCTAAGGGGATACAAACCGTTGTACTGAGCACCACATGACCAGGCACATACACATACAACCCTGAAAATGTTTATCTTCACATACAGACCTGGTAGCCGATGGTTTTGGAGCGGCACCAGTCCAGCAGGAGCTGTTTAATGCTACTGGCGCTGGACGTATTGAAACTCTGTGATCGTCTCAGTTTAGGTCTCGACTCCACGTCCTTATCTCTGAGGTGACACACGAACACACACACACACACACACACAGACAACTGAATCTCATATAATGTACCTTCATGTGTTAAAATATTATGATCACGGATGCGAATTTCATGGAAGCGATGTCAAAGTAGCCGTATTTATAAACCTGCTAGGTTCAGAATTCATTCTCTGAAACAAGGCCTGCTTGCTCTGGAAGTTTCTCGGCAGTGTCTGTGACACCGTGATCTCTGTGCCATTCATGCCGTTCAGTTTCTTGAAGCTACAGACAAAATAAAACAAGGAAATGAGTGAAAGATGTGTCACATTGGATATACGCCTCAGAGTTTAATAATTGCAGGCTTACTTTTCGCTGACTGGTTTAGAATCAGAAAAATCAGCTGGTTTAGAAAATGTGCTCAAAGTCTTGTCTGGGAAAAGGAAAGAGCATCACTGCATATAAGAAAAAAAAAATGAGACATTCCAGGTGGTTTAATAAACAGGATTAAATTTTAACCTGGATATCCAGGTGAACTTGTATTTATCTTCTGGCTAGAGGTCCATGGCTTGACCGCTGACACTAGAATTAAACAATGACATCAGAGAAAGCTGACTGAAGGTTGTTTTGGGTGTGTAAACAATGTGGATCTATACATATTGTGGTACACGTAACTCACCAGGTCTGCTAGGAGAGTCCATGATGGTTGATGGTTTCGAAACCATTGAGTCAGTTGCTGATTGGCTGAAAAGCAAAGGGTTAAAATGTGGCGTAGTGTTTGGCTGTGAAATGTTGCTAGACCTGCTGATGGACTTGGGGCTTTGTGGAATTTGATTGTTGCGTGTACCAGACAGCCGTGGTGATGAGATGGCTGGATATTGACTGCTGAGAGATGATTTCGCATCCTGTGACATCCCTAATTAGATGAAAAAATAAAATAAAATAAAAAAGAGATCTTACTGTATGTAAATGCTAGAAAAAGAAGCTAAATCACTATTGTATGTGCTAATTCACGGCTTGTTTTTTGTGTTGTCTTTTGTGTAATGTCAAGCTGTGTAATCTTAAATGTCAAACAATTACGTTTGTAAGGTTTGCATTGCTTTGTGGGAAGAAGATGAAGAGATAAAGTTTAGCTTATGCATGCTGGGTGATGCCTTGAGTTCGATCTTGATTACCATGCTCATGAAACTGCTGCACACAGATAGCGACAGATAGCAACACGGGGCGGAAATAGATGAGCGATGAGAATTAGGTGACTAATTTTATGACATAAGAGAAATAACCAGGTCTGGACATGCTGTTATTGGAAAAAAATATGAAACTTCAGAGTGGCACCACAACACACCACCACATCGTTCATTATTTTCCAATCAAAGCCTCTCATCCCCTCATTGCAGTTTGCCACTTACTAGCCTTGGAAAAACACTAACAAGCTCAAACTTTCTCCACCCCTAATGTTGTAAAATGTTTACCTTCATGAGGTGAAGAAGCAGGGCCAGACATAAACAGTACTGAAGTAAGTAGAACTAACTCACCAGACTTAGTGGAAGTCTCAGTCATTGGTGGATATGATTTAGTACTCAGTGTTGATTGGCCAAACACTTTTGCTTTTAGTGGTGGGGAGGGGTTAAGGAGAGAAGAGCTGGGATTGGCTGATCTCCTGACGGGTTTAGGGCTCATACGTATCATAGAAGTGACAGGTGCTTGGGGTGTCGCAGCAGTTGTGGAGGCATCTACAACTGATCGTGCTTCCTGTGACACCGAGGAATAAACAGAGGAGTATCCAGAATACTCTGTGTAGAAAAGGAATGAAACAAAGACAATGAAATGATGATGAATTGGGAATTTCTTTACATAAAAAGAGAAATATGCAGAACTCACCACTATCAGGAGGTGAATCTGCTCGTCTAGTTTGACAAGTTATGGAGAGCTGAGGCTGTGAGAAGACACGAGACATGCGTGACCTCCCCTCTTGTAATTCTGTAGAAGCCTCTGATTGGATAACAAGGAAAAATATATGTATATATGTAGATGGGATATACAAGATATTGTATGAGGAGATGCATTTTCTAAAGAAAAATGCCTTTCCAACGAAACAATGATGTGATACATGTGTGTGTTTCTTCAGAAAATCTTTTACAAATTTGGATAAAGCATGTTTCAAAATTGACTTAAAATATCTAGTCTAACTATGTGGTTATGTAGTTAATTAGGACCTGTCTGTGATGATGTAATCATCTTCTCTCCGTTCTGATAAGCTGGTCTTCTGTGACGTCTGGGGCTCAAGCAAGTTATAGAGGTTGCAATTGGCTGAGCAGAAGTCACATGCTGACAGTTTACTGATGACCTCACTTCCTGAGACACGGACGAATACACTGACGAGTAGCCAGAGTACTCTGAATGAACAAACAAAAATAAGCTTTCCAGTGAAGTAAAGTACAGTACAAAAGTACAGTACAGTAATTGAAGTAAAACCCATTGATCTTATTTACCACTTCCAGATGGAGAATCTGAACGTTTTAGAGAACTGGTAGATAGCTGAGGATGGGAGAAACTCTCCTCTGCTGACTTCATTTCCTGTTGCACTGAAAGAGCATCTGATTGGACCAAAAAATCTAATATATTTCTTAATGGACAAATGAAACAGAAAGGAGAAGAAAAATGAAGGAAAGACTTGTACTCACGCTGAACTGGATACTGGGTTTGGCTAAGCTCTGAGGTAACACCAGAAGTCTCGGTCGAGTTTCGATGAACAACAGAATGAGAACTGCTAAGACTGCTATCATGATGTTGTTCGAGGTTGTGGTTTGACAGTCTTTTGCAAGGTGTGAATGAGGATACAGCGGAGCGAGGAGTCTCTTTGCTGGATGTCTCTTCATCTTCATTATTGCCAGATGAACCTATTTTGGCTGAGCAAAAGAAGTCATGTGTCATAGTAATTGTATCATGATCAGCATAAAGATTTTTACAATTTCCTTTTTATATTATATTATATTATAACAGCTCACCAGACAGTGCTGAAGGTACAGCTAATACTGGCTTCTTCACCATAGTAGGAGATGGAGTGGGGTTCCAGTTGGTGGAAGAATGCTCATCTAGGTTAAACCTAGTTGGTTTAGTCTTAGAGTTTGTGCTCATAAGAACATTTAAATTTGATGTTGCAGACTGGAAAAGAACTTGAGATTCCATTACAGCTGCTTGCTCTTGATCAAGGCTGTTGGTAGATGAAATTTTTTCTGCCTGGACTATGAAAAAAAAAACAAAGCAAGGAATACGACGTATTAGGCCTGATGTTATCAGAAAAGGATCAACGACATGGTGCTATGATGTGACCAGATGTGAAGTGATGCGGTAAACTGACACAGAAGACTATTGAACATTAATTAGTAACTTCTGACCAATCAAAATAATTCAACAAAATGGTATGGTTTTCTTACCAGTTCTGTGCTGTGACCTGATTGCCAAACTTGGTATAGATGGAGATTTGAATGGTGTATTGCTTTGATTGGTTGACCTCAGAGGTTTGGGGCTCACAGGAACAGTTGCACTACTCATAGGTTTGTGGGGTGTTGGTGTAGTAAGCAGTTCTGCACGTTGATTTGAACTGGTTACTCGAGAATGATCTAGTTGAAGAAGCGGAAATGAAATATTGGGAACTAATGAGTGCTAAAAAAGAAGGAAAGAAAGAAAGAAAATTATCTTATTTACCATCTCTGAAGGAGGGCTCTAAATGTCCTGCAGATATTGGAGATGTAACGAAGAATGGGGCCACGTGATGGCTGTATACGGATGCACAGGGTTCTGAAGCTTCACCAACAGTTTCGGTTGTCTCGGTTGTACAGGGTGGTTTAAACGGAGTTGGGATTTGATTGGTCGATCTGAGAGATTTAGGGCTTAGAGGTATGTTCATAATGCTTACTGGTTGCTGGTGTTCTGTCATGGATCCCAAGCTTGACTGAACATTGGCTGTGGACCGGAGCACTTGTGATGACAGCAAACGCTCTGAAAACGAGACAAGAAATATAAAGTAATTCTAGTATCTGGTATCTTGTAAACATTGGTTATCATAGATCATATATCTATCTATCTATCTATCTATCTATCTATCTATAAATGTACATAAACCACAAATAAAATTGTACCTGTTCTAAAAGTAGATTCTGAGAATTTCCTTGTGGCAGTGACATTATTTGATACAGCTAAAGCAGCCACTTCCAGGTTCTTTTCAGATGTAACTGTATCTAAAGCTGACTGGCTGAAAGTCAGATCAGCATTTTGTTTAGTTAACTGACCATTTTGGGCTGTCATTAGGCCAGTGTCTTTATCAGCAATTAGACTTGGCTTTCCTGTGGTTTCCAGATTGCTGACCATCGACGTCACTTCCTGTGTCTCCAAAGTAATTTCTGATTCAGAGAAAGGTTAACAGGGTGAAATGTGAGGAAATTATTCGGAAAGCAGAGGAGATAAAAAAAAAAAGAAAGATGACTGTAGAATTTGCCCTCACCGTTCTCAATGGAGGAAGTTTCTTCAACTGTCTTTGGTGAGACTTCAGGGGGTATCTCATAAAAAGGGGAGTGAGTTGTAGAGTTATCTTCTGGTCTAATGACTTCCTGACCATCCTCTTTGGGGTGAAAAGAAAGAGGATATATAAACATATACAGCACAAAAAGAAATGATTATCAAAAGAATAGTCAGTATCTCTTAGGGAAAAATAGATAGTTACAAGAACTATTATTGGTGTGCTTATACAAAATTGTTGTACTTACCAGATTCATGGTGGGATTCTGTGCTTGGCTCTGGTGTGGAAAATTCAATAGTTGAATGCCTAAATTGTGCCGGTGGTGGTATGAGTTTGGTAAGAATGGCATGTGGGGTGCGTTGTATCCTCCAGGGCTGTGGGGATGTAGGGCATAATAGACAACCTTCAGTACTTAAGGATTTCTGGGATGCTTCCATTAAAACCATAGACATGGTTTGGCTATTTGATTGCTTCAGTTCCTGGGTCTCTGAAACAAGAAAGAGAATGATGACATTTGTAGAGTTTCAGACTCATCAGTTTTCTAAGAAAAACGCTTCTTGGTCTATTAAATGTTGATGTCCGTATTGTCATAAAATATGGTGTTGGTCTCACCTGAAGTCAGCTGTGATTTAGACGTCTGATCTGCCAGTTCTCTCGCTCTGCTCGTCGCTGTCACTGGACGCTGTCTTGTAGTCTTGACCACGGACATGGTCACATGTTGACCGGATAGTGATGATGTCACATCCTGTGACACTGAGTATCCAGAAAATCCAGACAATCCAGAGTATTTTCCAAATGAAGAAATGTAAATAGAAATTACGAGGGAAAAAAATGAATGACTGATATTAATGTTTCACTCACCACTTCCTAAAAGAGATTCAGGGCTAGGGTCTGTGTTAGGATGCATTTGAGAAGATGAGATGGGTTGAGAGTCAGAGGGTTCATGTTGTTTACTGCCCAGTGATCCCACTTCTTCTTGTTTGAAATGAGAATTCATTAGCTGAGATTGAGATTGAGATTATTGTTCAAAAGCCATTAATTCAGTCTAAGTGTCTGTTACCTTGTACTTTTTCAGGCTCATTCTCCAGTCCAGCTGAAGTTAAGAGGTCTTTATCTTCTTCTCCTAGCTCTTTCTCTGCTCTGCTTATCACCTGTCAATCAATAAGATTTACATGTATAATACCATTTTGTGTGTGGGACAAAAAGTGGGACTTTTCAGAGCCAGGGAATTTATCATTAAATTGTTCTAAAGTGTTGGTGCTTTAATGAGAATCTTAGCTCCAAACAAATATATACTGTATGTCCTTTTTGCCTCGAGTATATGCATTTCTGTACAATTATTATTTCCCCATGTTCTCCCCAATTTAGTCACCTCCTCCAGTTCCCACCAGCCAGCACACCCCTATCACACAGCAGCTAGAACAGCTACAGCATCTTGTCACGCTGCTGCTCATGCTGCAGTAGAGGGCTGGGTAACACACTTGGATGAAAGTATGCTCCTCCCACCCAGAGAGAATGGCGAGAATAGTCAATTTTGCTCGTTCGGCTCCTGGTCCTGATTGATTGTACCATAGTCAAGATGTGATCTCCTAGTCTCCTGACAACAAGGCCAACACTTTTCTGTTGCACCTTTATTTATTGATGCCATTGATACATTCATTTATCTACAGAAATTGGTTGGTATTTTGGTTGAAATTATTTGGACAAATACACCAGTCCATTGGAGGTCACTGTGCATGCATATTCACACAGCTATATATATATATATATAAAAAAAAACAGACTGCAAAGAATAGAACTAAGCTTAAGGCCATGCTCTTGATTAGTTCTTGATAAAGTATAGACCTATACAGGATTTTCGTCCACGTGTGACAAGCTTGGTGAAATCCCCCTTCAGGTTTCACATGTGTGTGTGTGTGTGTGTGTGTGTGTGTTTTGAGTGAATGCTTCAGGCTTGTAAGTTATACAGTGTGTGCCTTCTACATCTGTTTGTGGGACTGTGAACATGGATTGTGAACAAAATCTTAGAAGGAAAAAAATGCATAGCCTTGCCTCATGACTCTATTTAGAGGTGGTAAACCTCTATGACACACTTCTTCTATTTGGGAATCTTCATAACCAATCACAACTACTCATTTCCTCCTTTGTTTAATATCAGCACCTACATTTATAAGACAGGTGAAAACAAAGAAAGAAACTCACAGACCCGGAAATCAAGTGGGGAAATATACGTTAGAAGGTTGTGTGTTTGTTCACATGACCAGTAACTGTCATCAGTCATAATAAAGAGCACTTAAAGATCTATCCTGTTATTTATATGATGATTTCTACAGACACTGTAACTTATCAGAGTGTGCTATGGAGTGTGCTGATGCTTAGTGGAACAAGACATCAATCAGCCTTTCTAAAAATACACAAGGCTTTTTAGGGCCACCTAAAGAAAGAGAGAGAGAGAGAGAGAGAGAGAGAGAGAGAGAGAGAGAGAGAGATCTGTGATCTGAGTGATGAGCACGTGGCACCTAAATCACATGCTAATGTCTGGTACCTAAACTACAAAATTAGATGGCATGGCTGTGCATGTTAAACAAAATTTTGAGTATGAAACAAAAAAGTTGCCTTGATCTTCGATCCTTGATCAAGGGATTGGTTGGAACAGCTCAGGAACTTGAATGAGTTTTATAATCTGTGATCGTGCTGTTATGGTCTGGAGCTTTTCAAATCATAACATGGAGACGACTGATATAGTGGCATAAAACGCCAAGATATGTAACTGTACCTGTAACGCAAGGTCATTCAGATCTAATTCAAACCCCAGGTTTCTATTATTGCACTCATTTGAATACATTCTTGTCTCTATAGTAACAGCTTGTTCTCAGAGTCTTGTGTGTTGAACTCTGCACATAATCTAAGGCTAATAATGAACAGATTAGTATGTTGTTTTTATTAATCAAGGAAAAAAAAAAGCATAAAACTGTCGATATTGTGGAGCTTCCTGTACGGAGACGCTTAGTATTTAAGGAAGGAGTCTCCGCATTCATTTCAAGAGAGTCAAAAAAAGAGAGATTGTTGAGTGAATGTGTGTTTATAGCTGCCAATATAATGTATGTGATAACAAGAATATTCAATTAAACTTTAAATCTATGAGCTGTTTAGTTAATTAAACAATTTGCTGTGGTGTAACCCTAGAAACACTCCATGATGGGTTTTTAAAGGAAAAACTTCAGGAGGGAAATAGTTATATATAACTATTTTATAGTTTTATAGTTATATATTTATAGTTATATAGTGTTTTGCATCACTGTCAGGTTGTATACCTTACTTATAAGAGAATAAAAAAGTCAGTGATTAAAATCACAGACTACAGCTGTCACTTAGGGAAAGCAAAGCAGTGCATGAATAAGACGCTTACATTAGACTCATAACTTGCATCCATGTTAATGGTGCTGGTCACAGACGCAGTAGGGGAACTCCTGGAGGAAGTAGATTCTGAATCCACACTCACAGATCCACCGAGTAAGTACGCTTCAGCTGGATCACAGCTTTCTTCTTCCTCCACGGAAGCTGCAGTTCCAGGGCTACATCCCTCAGCTTGGATCTGGGCTTGAACCTCATGGAGAGCATGACTTTTCTGGGAGCTTGACTTGCTTGCTATCCAAGGTAGGGTGTCTACCAGTTTGGAAAGAGCCTCCAACTTCTCCTTCAGCTGCTGGTTTTCCTCCTGGAGCCTCGAAACCATGATCTCTAGGGGTTTGGCACCTTTACAGGCGTCATCCAGGCGCTGCTCAACATTTCGCTTGAAAGTAGTGACGTCGACGTGGATCTCGCGTACAACGAGACGCAGAGCTCGTTCAAACTGTGCCAGCACGGCGGTGTCATTCTCACCTGAAGCACTTCCTTTAATCGATTCCATTACAGCGCAAACCCCAGGAACTGTGTGTGTAGATGGTTGTTTGTGTCTCTCCTTGACCCGCCAGCGGGTATGTGAGAACAGAGTGCTAGGATCAGACTCTTTCTTTGCCTTCTTGGCCCCCAGGTCACTTAACAGTGAAAGGAGGGGGGAAAGGGAGAGTAATAGAGATGGAGAATTTGGTTCCTCATGTAAGGTGTCTAATTTTAGAACGTATTTGCTGTCTGGCAGCCTGTCGCTAGCCATAATGTTTCATCAGGGCAGGATAGGATGGGGCAAGCAAGGTGCCATGAGACATTAATATTGAACATAGTATCTCCATGTAACCTTCAATGGTATCCATAGATGATATCAGAAACTGCATGAAGATGATCCCAACTTAATCAATAAACAATCTTCAGTCTTTACATTTTCTCTAATGTGATCTCACCTACATTTTGCCAGTTCTTAAAAGGCATGTAACAAAAAGCAAATAAAATCCAAGACCATACAATCAAATAAAAATTCTTTTCTAGAACAGCATCAGCTCCTATCGTGTTTTACTTCATCAGCTCATCTCAGTCAAGAGTGTTTAGCACATGTGGACAGAGCCATAATTCATGGGTCAGAGGCTAAAGAGTACTGAGTCTGTAGCAGGTGCATGTTTACAGTATGATGGCATAATGTATGCTGAAATCGTATTTATCTGATTGGTAGACAGTCTAATTAAATCTTATTTAAATTAGATTTTAATGTGTTTTTTAAAAAAAATCTTTTTTTTTTTCATTTATTTTATTAGATGACATGGGTGTCAAATAACATAATAAATTCAGGTCGACAAATTCAGCTAGAAAAAAATTCAGGTCTGCACATCCGGGATATCACAGGAAGAGCAAAGTCTCGTGGCGTAGTGCACATTAAAGTGTGCTTCCTGCTCCCTGTGCAGTTTACTTCGCGGGGAATCACTTGCTGCTCGGCACGCGGCACTTGTAACTAATTGGCAGCAGGAAAAACGGTGTTCCGGAGAATTCGTTTCCTCTGTTTCCCCTCTAGCACGCATGCGCGAAATCATGAACCGATAGTGCGCGCTTTGTAATTTTCACCAGAATAAGGTATATTTCGCGTTCTTTGTTTGATAGTTTTTTTAATAATTTGACCTGATATAAGCAGACAGACAGAGAGAGAGAGAGAGAGAGAGAGA
>JAOTRN010000030.1:4747360-4760383 GCA_028566695.1 Bagroides melapterus
GGCCTGTAGGCAGCATTCCAGCTGCGCCATGCGGGACAGCAGCACTAAATCATTACACACACACACACACACACACACACACACACAGAGAGAGAGAGTGGGCCCACCAGCACCCTGTCACACTACCGCCCTCATGGCCCTAAAATCTATGAAGGATCAACTGGTACAGATTTGGCTGGAGCTCAACAGCCTGTAATATATATGTGCATATTTTTCTTCGTGTGTGTGTGTGTGTGTGTGCACGATCCCATGTAAGTTTCATGCACTTGATATGACACAGCTTGTGTTAATACTTTGTTTTAGTTAATGCAACCTATTAACTATTAGCAAGTCTGTGAAATATTTCAATTGTCATCAGATGAATATTCTAACATTTCGCCACACTTCTTTCCTGTTAAGCTGTTTGACACTGTGACTTGTAAAATGTCTGGCTTGTAAAATACCTACAGGAACAGACAAAAGACAGATTAGCTAGCTAGCAAAGTTGCTAACATAGTGTTGTAGAAATTAGACAGCTAGCTAGATTCCTACACCGCTTTCTAGAAATGAGATTATTATCTAACTAGATGGATTAGCTAGCTAAGTTACTAAAATGGTGTTCTAGAAAGAGTTTGTTAGCATAAGCAAAGCATAAGTATTAGCATAAGTTAGCTAGCTCCTTAAGTTATCCACATAACATTCTAGATAATTGATAGATATTTGAATGAGCTAGCTAGGTTATTTAGACCGCTAAACTACTGACATTTTTCTAGAAAGTAGATCATTAGCTAGGTAAATAGGTTAGCAGCATGAGCAGCAGTTTAAAAAGATCACTCTAGTGAGTGGGAATTGAGTTTGTTAGACCAATTTGGGGACAAAATTGAATAAAGATTCTTTGGCTGGTGAATTTAACAGAGTTGAGTTAAACGTCTAGCATCTAAAGAGTTGTTGGTATGAATGTGTTATATCAGTGCCTTTTCTTTTCTCTCGCCTCTTTCTATAGAGACTTACAGGATGATCCAAAGACCGAGTGGAGCATCTCATTGACCGCACCACGGATCCTTAAACACATCACAACTTATTCCATTAACCTGGTGAGAACTTTACTTTAAAAAAAAAAAATTAAGGATAGAAAAATGTAGCACATGAGAACATGTAGCAAAAATTGGAGAAAAAATATGTTCAAGTGATATAATATTGCCATAATTTTATGTGAACACATTTCTTCTCCAGTTTTTGTGACAGATTTTTGGATACTAAACACAAGTTTATCATTTTCACAAATTAAACTTTAACTCTTTTTACCAGAGGCAAAAAAAAGAAAGAAATATATGTCTGTTTTGTTTTGTCCATGTTCAGCATTAAATATCCTTGTCATGTCCTACTCCACAGTGGTGGTTAATATGAAGCTTTTGTGAAATTAGACACTTAAGGCTTTAGGAATTTTTGTATTTTTGATTTTATCTGCACTCCTAGAGGCAATATATTTATAGATAGGTTTTTTTTCCACACAAATGTTTCTATCTTCAAAGTAAACAATGATATCAATCCCATTATTGCTCTCTGTGACGGCCCAAGTGTTGTTCATCAGCGGCTCAAATTTTATCTTAAATGTCATCACTAAAATTCTGTATAAGTTTATCCAACAGCAGGAAAAACAAACATCTCACACAGAAATCCAACAGCGTTTGGACTCATTTTAGATCAGACCTGCGGCCAGAAAATAATTCATTTGTTTATATTGATTGAAAATGTCTGATAAGTCCATAAGTCCAAAGGATGGTGTGACATGGTCTAGCATGAAGCTAGCTGATTTACAGTTATCACCCCAAAGTGAATTATTTTCCTATCAAAGCATGCTCCATTGTTCTCTGTTCGTTTATACCACAGTAATTCACCAATGCTGACCATTTTTAATTCTGAAAGAACAACATGCCACACTTTGCTTATAGTTTAATGTTGTGGAAACAAGTTGGCTCCTGTTCTAACGGACATTGTAGCAGTGAACTGTCTTACAAAAGAATGCTCCGATAAATCAGCAGCTTTTCTCCGTTACATAATCAGTACTTTGTATAGATTTGCAGTGATTCCAAATCACACACCCAAATGTTTTCTCCATAGCACGACTTTATACATCTGGCCAAAATTATAAGAATTTAAGTTTGAAGTGATCCGGTCTTTGCTTAGTTATTTACACTTAATAAATAAAAGTGAAGTAAACAACTGTCAACTCTATGGATAGCTTTTTTTATGCTGGAAGATGTAGAGCTTCAGTTTAACAACCAGTGAGTTAATCCATAGAGTCTAGCATGACATCTACCATCTGCATTTATCCCTAATTACACACACTAATATCCCACAATGCTCCTGGGCTCTCCTGGGCCAACAGCAAGCTAACCAAAAAGATTTTTATCAGGCCTGCTTGAGCGTTCCAGGAAATTTCCCAAGTGGAATTTCAAATCAACATCTGAACAAAGTTTTTTTTTTTTTTAAATCCCATACAATTCCTTTCTTTTTTTCAGTCTCTCTCTCTCTCTCTCTCTCTCTCTCTCTCTCTTTTCTTGGCAGGCCATTAAGGCTCTGATTAAAAGCCCAAGCACGGAAGACTTACATAAACAAACAACAACAAACAAACGGGCTGAAAGACTGAGCGCTGTTACGAAACGACTCTGGTTTGATATTTCCCTGAGCATGTGTAAACACGCAAACTCACCATCACCAAACCAGCGTCCCTCCCATCCTGCTGGGCCAAGTCACACTCCAAACAAGCTTTTTTTAATGATCTTTATTTAAAACATAATAAGTAAATCCTCAATTTGACAAAAGCCATTATTTTTGTTTTGAATTCAACATTAAAAGTTTAGTAGGGAAAAAACTGTTATTATACTGCTGTTTTTATGGTCAGTGCAAAAATTGGCCCGTGATTTGTGTGTTTCAGTATTTATGGTTCAAGACGAACTTTACACAATGGAACAATTAAAGGACAATAGGATCCATACACTGACCGATGCGTGTTTACTTCCAGAGCGAGGTGATGACCCTTTCATATACCCTCCTCATTCAAATACTCTCCTCTGCCCTACTTTGTGCAGATTCCTGTCATATAATCTCCCATCTCGTTGTTGTAGAAGCCTCTTCCCTCGGCCTGTTTCCTTTGGCGACTTTCTACATTTCCAACAAATTCTCTTATTATGTCTGTTTCCCCTTCTTTGAAAAAAAAAATCATCATGAACCAAATCCCCAGCAGAAAGGCCCAACTTAAGGCTTCTGTATAAGGCCTAGACAGGGTTTCCCAACTTTCTGGTGTGGAAAAAAAAACAAAAAAACACATGCCGTGCATTTCTGCCTCCTTGCCAAACCAACATCTGGCAAAAATGCTGCATCTTCAGAGGATTATCTCAGGATTTTTCTCATATTTTTTTAAACCCCACCAACCCGGAATGAAATAGAGCAAACTGGAAAAGCATTTCAATGTTCATTCTACAAATCATTTTACATAAAATATTTAAATCTAGGGAAATTCAACAGGAACACGTTATGTTTGTAATTCATACGCTCTGGGTGAAAGCAAAGAAGTTATGAAATTAGCAGTGAGTAAACAATAAATCCCAAAAGCAACAAGGAACCCAAATTAATACAAATTATAGCTCAGTGCTTCTGTTTATATTAATGCACTCATTTCTGATTGGTAATCTGCTTTGAGCTTGAAGTTTAAGTTCAACTTCATATAGCAAGTTCACTGTATATTGTTATACGAATATGTTTTTTTTTTTTTACAGTAACAGCTTACACAGACTTGTAATGTGAGCTTTAATATGATGAAGCTTTATTTAAGAAATGTCCTTCTTAGTAGGAGTCTCCAAAAATGTTTTACTACATGATTACTATAACTTTTTATAGCTACTGTAATGTGACCAAAGGCAAACAAGCTTGGAACAAACTTGTGGTTGATCCAGAACAAACTTCACTATAATGAATAATAATTAATGAATAATTGCTGTTGTACAAAAGAAATAGAATCTTTTCAGGATAGCGTTGTATAGCGCTTTTAACAACGGACATTGTCTCAAAGCAACTTTACAGAACATGAACATAATAAAAAGAGTTTAATATTATTCTAGGAAATACAAAAATTATTTAAATAATTCATGACATTTTACAGAATATAATTTAAACAATAGACATTTTGTGAAACCTTGAGAGGAACCAGACTCAAAAGGGAACCTCATCCTCATTTGGGTGACAGTAGAGAGTTTAAATTAAGAATATAAATTTCGACAATTATGTATTAGGAGGTTGTTGTCCTCAAAGGCCACATGTACATGGTATCTCTTCTTTGAATGTCTTAAGGCTTTATGAAGCAGAATCCAACTGGAGCAGGTACATCTCTAGATGCTTCTAGATCATAGCAAGGGTTGGCTTCGTCTCAATGTTCTTGCATGGCTTTACCTTTTATTCTGTCAAATTATTTTTGTTTCGTTCAGCTCTACAGACGGTAGACAGGCTGTCAACAAGCTGTGTTGTGTATTACAGTGGGTCCTTGATTTGAACAGTGTGTAACAACTTTGTGACAATAAGAACCTTGGCCTATTTTCATGGGTCGTTAAGTAAAAGTGAATTCTTATATAAGCTAATCTTACCGCTCATGTCGTCATTACAAAACCTGTCAAGCGCATCAGTGGTTTCTGCACACGTTTTACCTGTCCACATTTTTCAGATCTAATATTGAGAATTGTTTCGACAGGTGCTGACATTTGATGAGGGTGGAGTGAGCGGGCATGCCAATCACATCGCTATCTACAAAGCGCTCAGGTAGCTTTATTTTCATCCTACTTGAAAAGTTTTCCATTGGGTTGTGTTCAGGGAGAATATTAGCTTCAACCCAAATTATGAAAATGTTCCTGATGTTAGTCTTTAAACATAGAAAATGATAGCAGGTAGCTAATAATTGCGGTGAAGAAATTCAGTAACAATACTGTCAAGCACCATACACGTTCAGAGTCAACATCTGTCTGATAAACTCGCCATATAATAACGCCCTCTGTACAAGGTTACAGAAGTTCAAATCCCCAGTGAAGTCTATTAAGATAAGGCAGCGGTGACCCAAAGTGCAGGTCACTTCTCCGGAATCACAAACAGAGATAAAAAAAACTTTAAAAAAAAAACAACAAGGGTTCCTACCATTCACTCTGAAGGAACTGCGCACTAAAGAAATCCATGTTTGGTTATTGAGCAACAGTCAGTCAGAAGGAGAGCAAGCCAAACGTTTTTGTCTTGTCCAAATCCTGTCCTGTATTACAGCAGCATGGAGAAGTGGTAACACACAGCCATCTGCGTGTTCTCAACTTTATTACACACTTCATTTCTTTCTTTCCTTTGGAATGGGAAGATGGCAAACAGCAGCCAGTGTTAGTGGTAAGAGGTTTTTGTGGCTGTAATGGAACATGGATACACCCTGACATATGATAATACTTGAATCTGTTGATACAATTTCACTCGCCCATTTCATTCATTTAAGTTGGACAGTATATCCTGTGAAGTTCTGTTACAGTCAGAGTGTCAAAATTCACTCCTGGAAGGTCACAGCTCTTCTGAAAGTTCAAAATGTCCATTGGCTACAGTAAACTTCATGCTGTTCTTTGCAAATAATATGCGAGAATTATCATTTGACCACCTACAGTGCCTTGAATAAGGATTGACTTTCCCACACTTTGTAGCCATGTAACCTGGAAATGAAATAGACTAATTTTCAATTATATATCATGAATCTACACATAAATTTACACAATGTTAAAAACAATGCATTAAAACAACCTAAAATTAGTATTCACCCCACATTGCTGTACAGTGAGACGTTGTAACTTAGTTCTGGTGCAACCTGTTGCCATGAAATGTCACATAATACTAAATGGAATCTAGCTCTGTACAATCACGTCATGATTTTGCTTGTTACCGGAAAGCCCCAGAGTTTGTTGAAGTAATACCTAAGGCAGCATCATAAGGACCATGTAGCTATTAAATGTCTAGGAGAAATTTCTAGAAGAGTACGAGTACGAGTTAGGGATTAGCATTAAAACGTATCTCAAAAACATCCTGCAGAATACCGATAAATCCATCATGTCATTTTTTTTTTAAAGAACATGGCACAACCAAGAGAAGGGTGTCCACCAAAAGTTAGTGACCAATAGGGAGAACAAGAAGCCAAGAGTATGTCTTACGGAGCTTGGAAGATCCAACTATATGATAGCAACCAAAGGTGGTTCCGGGGGGGTGAATATTTATGCACCCAACAAATATGGCTTTTGTTTTAGTTTGTTTTTGTCTCTAAAATAGACATATTGTGGGAATCAAATATTTAAAATCAATCCAAAAATTTAAAGTGTTCGTGTAAGGTTCATGTGTCTAAGCTGGTCCCTCAGAACATTCAGAACATTGTTTTTATACAGAATTTATGCTTTTTGGTAAGAATTTATCTATTTGCAAAAAAAAAGCATAAAGAATAATTTTAAATGAATAAAAGCAATTTTAGTCTTTAGTATTAGTAAATTAGTATTCATTTAAAGCATAAAAATGAAAACTCAGACCAGTATGATAGCCCGATACCAACTCTTTAATAACCTAGCAAATTGATTTTCTCAGGTAAAATTTTCACTGTGTTGTAGCATACAAATGTTGTGCTCAGAATGACCTATGTATGAAGTTTACCACAAACTTCACAAGCGTATATTGTAAACTGTTTATTGTTTCTCATAACTCTCTGAAAAATTGTATGTAGCTACCACAGTTACCTCATAATACCTCAGATCCTGCTATCTTTGTAAAGAGTATTTTAACAGTTATAGTATTTTAGCCTGAATTTGGGAAGAGAAGTAAATGGTAAATGTATTTACCATGTTGAGCAAACCAAGACAGCCGATTAAGCATTGAAGGGCTAACCCTCTTCATGCTAGCCCTAATATTTTCAAGGAAGATTTTTGATGATTTAATGTAGAAACATTTTAATAAAAACAAAGCCCCAGCACTCGAGCAAACAAGCTGTTTAGCCATTGCTAGTTATGATCCATTATTGTTAGCTTGTTTCCAGTTGCATTAAATTAGCGAAAGTACTTCTTCTTTTTTTTTTTTTAAATGCAACATGAAGTCGATGAAAACAGCTTTCAGAGTACAGAGTAAAACTGTGGTCTTGACACATGGAGTTGGTGTCACTGTTAGCTTTTCCATCATGGCTTTTGTTTTGAAAATGACATTTTCAGCTTTTGATTTAGCTCTGCTTGTTTACTTGGGAATTTAGCTTGTATGCTCAGCTGTTTTTGGTCCACTGAAAATATTCATACGTAGCCTTGTGTACTACATAGAGTTTTAGTATGAGTAATAAGCGCAGCATGCTTGTTTGACAGGGCCAAAGATTTATTTATCTTTACTCCAACACCCTACATTTAAATACTGAAGGCGTTGGGAGAACATTCTGGTGTAATAAATACTGCATAATGAGAAACTCGCCAGTCTGTAGTCCTCAAGCTGAACATCCATGTGTTTCAGAGCCCAGTGTGTTCCCACTGTTCTGACCTCTCTCCCAGTTGGATCCCTGCCAGCATTAGTGTTTTTCTTGAATGAGCTCAGAGAGTCAGATGAAAGTGTTACTGTGGCGAGATGTTTTTCTTTGGTTGAAAACTGCCATGTCTGTAGCATTTATGAAGTGTGTTTAGACTTATTATTTATTTAGTTGTTAGGCTATTAAAAAAAATAATAAGAAGAAGTAAATCCAAAAGTGCATAAAATACAATGAGTTTTGCAGATGTCATCTGATGGATTAAATTAGTTCTCGGATTTGGTCAGCTGGGTGAAAGAGACGGAGAGGGAGAGGGAGGTGGCACTGTGGTGGGCCAAACCAGGACACCATGGAGATTTCCAGGAACTTGGTTATGGATTTAGAGCTCCCTCTAATCACACGTATGTGTGTGCTTATGCAAGCGTGCTTGTCACAGAGCAAGGGGAAAAAAGGTTCATAAGGGTTCAAAATGGTGCCTGTTCTCTTGATATGAATTTAAACAAACCCTAAGTTTACCTTCGTGTTTTTCACAGTGTTCATATTAACTTTCAACTTATTAGTATTACTTTAATGTTTCAGATTTTATTATCTTCATTGCTGTGGTTTGAATTTATGCACTCACATAACGGCTTCTTCTTTTTTTTTTTATCAGTCATCTAGCATTTGTTGGAAGACTACCTGAAGGTAAGCTGTATCTCTGAGCTTGTGTTACATTTCTGTTCAAGTTTGTTTTAGCTGTGAGTGAGAGTGTGCAGATCCACCCTGAGCTAGATTTCTGGTTGAATTGCACCACCTGTTGTTTGCACTTATTCAGTGCATTTATTGTTCTGGTCGGAATTTGAGTTGCTGACATAAAAGTGGAGCATGAAAAATAATTTCATCTGAATTTTAAAGGGAACTTCAGAAACTACTTTAATACCCAGGTTTCCAACTGGTCACTGAACTGTACCCTTTTGTCATAATGTAAGAAAGGATAGTTTCAATGTTTGTAGATAAATAAAACTTTATTTAAGTAGACTTTGATAATCTGTGTTTATTTTCCTTTTCATTTTACATTTTTACAAAAGACTGAAAGAATCTGATGTTGTCAATGTTGGCAAAAGATTTCTCAAGATCCAAATAGTCTGACGATCATGTGATGAAAGCGGGAGTGAGAAAGTCCCACAAGGGGACAGTGTTTAACCGCTCTTCTTTGTCCTGAAAAAAAAAAATTCTCAAAATCTAATTTGTACTGTCTTTTTTTCCCCTCACAGACTGCCAGGTCCTCTCCCTCCATACGATTAGCATCCTCAGGAAGTATCTATCTATCTTTGAGCTGCCGATCAGCTGGCTCTTACCTTCATCTTTCTGCTGCATCGTAGGACCAAACGAATACAAAAAAGCAAAGGTGAGCTTCTAAATATCTAAATCTCATGATGCGTATGACATAAAACAATTTTGGTTTCTTAATTACGATGTACAATCACCATTCACTTTATTAGTAGCACATGTACACCTGTATGTTCATGGAGTTATCTATCATGTGGTTGCATTCCTTGGAGGATGTGGTAGCTTATTGGCTAAGGTGTTGGGCTACTGATCGAAAGGTTGTGAGTTCGAAGCCCAGGTCCAACAAGCCACCACCACTGGGTCCCTGAACAAGGCCCTTAACCCTCAACTGCTTGTTGAATTGTCGCTCTGGATAAAGGGGTTTGCTAAATGACATAAAAGTGGCAGCAGAGCGATAAATAAAATCATACAGGAATCAATACAGGTCAAGAGCGTCAGGTAATGTTTACATTAAACATGAGAATGAAGAAAAGCGTGATCTCTGTTGATTGTGACATGGAGGTTGGTATCAGATAGGCTGTGGGATTATTTGAGAGTTTTTTCCATCATTCTTTATAAACTCTGGAGACTGTTGTATGTGAAAATTCCAGATTAGTCGTTTCTGAATTACTACAACCAGCCCATCTGGTACGAACAACCACGCTACTGTTAAAGTCCCAGTGAAAGTTCTTCATTCTGATGTATGATGTCATCATTCACTACTGGAACTTTCTAGAATTCTAAACTCTTACAGTCATAAGGTGTGTAATTATTAACTTCATCTGATACCTTTACCCTGATGAAGGTCTAATCTCAGAGTCTGTGCTAAAGGAAACTTATCAGGTGGCCAGTATTATGTAATGTGAGCACTCGTAAATGGTTCTTTGTTTAGACCGGGCTGTTGTGTGTTTGTGGACCCATCTAGCGTTCTCAACACAATTGAACCCTGTTTCCTAACTCATTTGGGCTTATGCTGCCAACCTGTGCATGCTGAAACCTATAAGCTTGGTTTTAATTCATTCCCGTCTCTCTTTCTCAATCAGGAGGCCATGTTGCATCACCGCTCACAGCTCCTCTGGTTCAGACACCTCTACATTCTGTTCTCACGTTACATGTTCGTCAACACCTTCCGAGCCGTGCCAGTGGAAAAAAAGGCTGTGAGGTTCTACTAGAGGGAATGATCTCGAATAAAGTGCACTGTGACTTTCCAAACTAAAGCACTGAGTTTCTTTTTTTTTTCAATTTCCTTCCTATAACAAATGGCCTTGCACACAGAGACAGTCTACTGAAATTCTGCTTCGTTATATGTTTCATGTTGTCTATTTTATTTTATTCATTTTTACAGTACACCTGTAGCTCAGCAAGTTATCAGCCAAGCATGTGGAAAAAAGTCACGTAGATATGGTTCAAGAGCTGCTCACAGGATGTTCTTGGATTAAACTCTAGAAGCTGTTGTGTGTGTGTAAATCCCAGGAGGTCAGCAGTTTCTGAAACCTGCTCATCTGCTACCAACAATCAAAAAAGTGACAAAAATCACAAATGTTCTTCATTCTAGTGTTTGATGTGACAGTTCCCTGAAGCGCTTCATCTTCTTCTTCATCTGCATGATTTTATGCATTGCTCTGATGCCACATGACTTCTACATAACTGTATAAATGCTCAGATGTACAGATGTTCCTAATAAAATGTACCGTGCTCCGTTTTTTAATCCGCTTCATACACGAGTAAGACTTTGTGTACTGTACCAACTTATTTTTTTATACCAGAATATGCTTTATAAATAGTTTGTGTTATTTCATTTAAATCCTAAGATTTCAGAATAAACAAGTTAAGAACATTTGACCAACTGTTGCTTAGTTGGATTTTTTCTTTAGCATATAAGTGGTGATTATTGCTGATAATACAATAATTTTTTTTAGTTAAATGTGTTACTTTTCAAGTATACGTTGTGGGAGTAATAATACAATATTACACAGGTTCTGTATTCCAGCTGTGTTTTAATACACAGACGTCATAATTATCCCATCTCGCACCTCTGCTTTCAGAACCATTGCCTAAAAGGTAGCAAGTGTAGCCTGTCCTTTATCACTCGGCTTCTTCTTTAGACTTAGACATACTCCAGATAGTGGTGTGTTTCTGCATACTCTCCTCCCAGTTCTCACCACAGAACTGTTCAACCGTCAAACTCTTTACACTTCCAGGATCCAGGCAATGTGGAGCCACACCTAGAATTAAAACATGATGCGTAAATCATGAATATGACATTGCCACGTAGATACCTTTTGACCTGACAGATGTCATATGTAATCTTACTAACTGATCTTTTATCACAGTTTACAACATGGCAGTTTATACACACTCACAAGCTACGACTAACAAGAATCAGATTAAATTCACGCTGTTCTTTATCAATGTCTCTGATTTCTGAAGCCGTGTCATGCCGTTCTTCCACCCATCCAATCATCCATCCATTTCTCTACCACTTATCCTATACAAGGTCATGTTGAACCTGAAGGGACTCGTGTTGGGGACGTGCTGGACAAGATAGCAAACTATCTCACATACTCACACACCCTTTCACACAGCTATGGACACTTTTAGAGATGTCATTCAGCCTACAAAGAATATCTTTGGATTGGGGAGAGAACCTTGATCCAGGAATCAAACCCCCAACCCTGGAGGTGCAACACAAATAGGCTTACCACTAATCTCCTTTATTCTGTTCTTATTAACAGTACAATCAGTGGTTAACTGGAACTGGATTTTTTATTACAGTGTGTATTCTCTCCAAATAATAATTTAAATTTCGCTCTGTTGATTTGTATCATAAATATTGAAATGTTGTAATCATGTTCCTAATTACTGGCCCTTCTGTATTATTTCCTTAATTCAAACCTATGGGCCTGTCTGTGTGTGTCTGTGTGTTGTGGTGCTGTGTGACCTACCAAACCCGTCGGGATTCGATCGAGGCGTGTAGAAACTTTGCACGCCGCATATCTTGCAAAACGTGTGCTTGGCTGTGTGTGTGTTGAATGTGTATGTGGTTATGTTCTCTGAGCCCTGAAACACAGGAGTCAACCAGTCAAAAACGTTTTGCATTAATGAAGGAAAAATATAAAAATTTTGCAATTGTTTGGTGATGCAAGTGCACCCAGAAACATTACAAACAATTAAGCATGTAAGTTCCCACACAGTCTAGAAGTTTGTCGATTCTTCCAGCTTAACAAACAATTACGCAACATGTCTAGAAACTCCTAGAAAAAAAGTATGAGACTAGATCAAACGATTTGGGAGCATTTCTTGAAAGTTCTAGAGAAAGTAACAGACTACAGCAAATGATTACATAACATTTGTAATAAAATGTTTCCATGACTGATTCCTGACTTTTGCATGTTTATGAACTGAGGTGGAATCATACCTGAAGCAACGTAAAGTTTGCCTTGGGAACAATAAAATGCCGGTTCTGTTTCTTGGTACAGATGCTGCAACTGAACACACAGGAAACATTATACATCAGCTGTTTGTGTGAATAAGGACAAAAAGATTGAACGCTTTGCCCAGCTTTAGTCAGAAAGCACCTCTTGACCTTCACAAAAAGCCCATACTTGCAATCGAACACGTGCAAATCAGCAGCGTTCCACACCTCAAAGCGGATTGCACCACAGTGACAGCCACCTGTGTGTTTCACCAAGCCCTCTGATTTCCTGGGAAAAATGATTCACAGGTCAAATTGGATACAAAACATTCAGCTTCGGTAATGAATTGCAACACAACCATTTCACAGTCTACATGACCTAAAAGAATCACTTTTAGATAGATATTTAACCAACAAAGTGCAACCAGAGAATAAAGTTAACTACAAATATCTTCTCACTGAATTTATACTCTTAGACATTTCCTGTGTCTACAATTATATACATAATGTTATTCTGTGTCTTTTCCATGTCACTGAGGTGGTACCAGCTTCATGCAAAGTGTCTATTATTCTTTTCAAATAGACCATTAAAAGTCCACGAACAAGTACAATGTACTCACATTTTCAAGTAAAGGATTCATTCTATCCACTTTTGTGACAAAAACAAGAAAGTATGGTTTGATTGAGTATTGATTATTTCTGAGAGAATGTAACTGTAGCCTTTATGCAGAAATACTGGCATAAATATCAATATCAATATTTGTTTTTGTCA
>JAOTRN010000030.1:4843527-4861366 GCA_028566695.1 Bagroides melapterus
GGTCTTTGCTATGTTTTATCTAGCAGACTTGATTCATTTTGGTCCACACCATGCATACATCAATTGATCATGGCTCGATTTCAATAGCGGTCGAAGCATACATTTCAAACTACAGGATTTATTTCATATCATTAGTTCTTTCTGCATTAATCCCATTCTGCTCGGCATTTGTCTAAAATGTACCGGTTGATTAAAAGCTCGAGGTCGAAAGGTGGGATTTTGCACTCGCTGTTTCTGCGAGCTATATTTTTCTGTCTGCTTGTTCAATATAAAAAAAAAGAAAGAAATGCCACTAAGCTGATGGTAAATGGCTACGCTCATGACAAAATATCTGAAACGTTAAATTATATGACTCAATCCGACAGGAAATATTCCTTAATGAGAAAAAAAAAAAAAGGAAAACTTTTGTAACCTCTTTACTACTAATTATGATTGCGGTTCATGTCAGAAACATTAATCAGGACATTTCAGTCATTACTGTGTTTCAGCAATTTGCCTGCACTATTTTTAGCTCAGCTCATATAAGAAGGGTAATCAAAATGAGCCCCGGGTCTCGGGAACGGCCAGAATCGGTTCAGTTCGGCTCGGTTCCGGCTGTGTAAAAGGTGATAAAACCCAGTTAAAATCCTAAGCCGAGGTGCAGTTTATTATAATGAGAAGGAAGCACAGTATTTGAAGGTCTTGCCATGTTTTATCTATCAGGCATGATTCATTTTGGTCATACCTATAATTATCTCATGCCAAATGACTCCATGAGTCAAGTGTGTTCAAGAAAAAGGGAAGGGAAAAAAAAAAATAAATAAAAAAATATCCAAAGCACTTCCTTTGAGGAAACTGCCTCACATTAAGAAACAGATTGAATGAAGTGAAAAATGCCAGACGTCCATCACAATGTTTTTATGGTGCATTTTACGTCAAACCGCAATCCTAGCCTATATATTTATATTTATTTACTTTATTTTATTTTTAAAGCAGTGCCTATACACTCAGACAAAGCAGTAAAAGCTAAAATAGCAGAATACCGATATCTCCTCCGAGCAAAAAAAACTCTCTCTGAGCAATGCTCCCTGTTTACCTCAGGTTCATTTTTTTAAACAGCACAGCGTGCAGAGTTTCTCTGAGCTCTGTATCTCCCAGCAGAAACTAAGAGCGTGTGCTGTCAGTGAAAGCTGAGATATAGGGAGAGAATATTTGTCAGGCCTGAAAGATAACACCTCTCCAATCCATCCTTCCCTCCTCTGCATCATGGGAGCTTGTGGTTCCCCCGGCAGGTGAGAGTCCCTATTAATTACAGGAAGCTCCAACACAGAGACGGTCAGCATGAGGCGGGACCCTGGGACGTCCAATACAGGAAGACAAACGGCCTCGGCCGTGAGTGAACACTCGCACACAGATTTAGCCAAATATTCTTGAGGCAATGGGGTGCTTAGTCAAATTTTTCACCATCCCTCCCCCTTGCCGTGCTCAGTCGATCATACGCTACAGTGCAGCTTGCGATCCACATGCATTCTGCATCTGTAAAAATCCAACCAGGCAGCCTCATGTTTTAGAAAAAAGTAGGTCATGCAAGGTTAGGAGCTTTTTTTAAATGCTGAAAGTTGACTTTTTGTCCTCAAAAGCTGTGCTGCTGTTGTGTGGACTGCATTAAAAAAATGTTTAATGCAGCCATGCCAGAAAAAAAATATGTAACTGAAAAGAGCACTCAAGTGAATATGCCCACAAGCATGCACACGCACACACACACAAAAGTAAATCTTGAAAACATGTTTGTATTACATTACGTCTGACAAATTCCTTTAAAAATGCATGTGAAATTTAATCACTCGGAAGATTTATTATTTGAATGGATTTAAATATTAATAAACCTATAATGTTGCTTAAACTACGCATTCATATTGCATAAACCACATAAGGTGAAAACAGAGGCAAGAGCATAATAATAATCATTTTTTTTATGTTTGAAAGATTTTATTTATTACCCCATTACAGCGGTTTTCCCATCACTGACATTTGCCACAATTTAAAATGTCTTTTTTATATATTTTTATCTGATTGTTTAAGCGTTAATGACTATATATGCTCACTGCATGGGTTAGAACATAATGACATTGAAGATCCTAGACAGTGCAATATGTGCCTGATAAAACACTGCTTTGGGATTCAGCTGTAAAAAGAACGACTCCATTAAGAGCTCGATGGAAACTACGTGTTCAAGAACATTCAAGATACTGTTTGTTTTTATAGTTAATGTGAAAATTGTTAAAAGTAGGTGAAGCAGATACTGGGAGCACTGGGAGAATACAAGGTAATGGACATATTACAGAGCGAGCACTCACCCGCCCTCGCCCACTCACTCACCCTCCCTCGCCCACTCACTCACCTGCATTCACTCACCCACTCTAACTTACCTGCACTCACCCACTCACTCTCACCCACCCAATCACTTGCTCACTCGAACACCCACCCACTCAATTTAGAAATCACATGAAAATAAATTCTGACAAATTACAAGCTTTTCCCCCCTACACGTGCATCATACAGGTCACTTAGCTAAAAGGTTTAGGAAATGTAGAGCATGAAAATGAGACTGTAATTTAGATTTCTCAATCCGAACAAGTTTTATTTTTGTTTTGTTTTTTCTGTCTGGAAAAACCCACTGCAACTCTTTTATATCAAAACAGGCAAATGATGTTGTGCCCAAAATTTAGGTTTTCTGCCAATAAAGATACTTTTGAATATACAAATGATATGGAAATCGTTTGATTTAGTCTAGTTTCTAACCTTGCCCTGGCTTGGCTTTCTGAGAACCATGCAAAATAAAAACGCACTTCAATTCAGGAAAGTCTGTAATTTTTAGAAAGTCTGTACAGCTGAAAATGTCAAAATGCCACTATTTTTTCCCCCGGGCTGCTACAAGTGTGCACACAGTGGTCCATTCAGCATGCAAACCAATCCCTGTGGCAATCCATGTACTCGTTCTATCTGCCCTCCACATAATAATTCCAAGTGTGCCTGTGTGCATATACAGCCTCGAATAAAAGCCACATACGTGTGCAGATCATGTTTTTAGTGTGTATGGGATCGTCTCCTGTTTGAAACGGTTCAGCCCAGGAAGATCTGGTGCTTTCGACATGGACTTTATGCTTCCTTCTCATCTGTCACCGCACCTATCTTCTACCTCCTGCTGTTCTCTATTTCTCTCCATCCGTCTCCTTCTTTCTTTCTTTCTTCCTTCCTCCCTCTCTTCCCATCACTCACACCCACTCTCTCTCAGCAAGTCATACATTAGCACGCACAGAAGTCTCCGTTCCCAGCACTCATCCGATGCGAGATTGATAACTGCAGCGGGCAGCGCTGATAAATCAGTCTGAGCCGCGAGGTAGCAATCAGATGGAGCAGGTCTCGCCTCATGCCAGTCCCTGACTGCGCAAGCTTTTTGATTTAGTGCGCAATGACTCAACACTTCTTTCTCCTGCTTTAAAGACACTTTCTACAAGACTGCCGGAGTGCAGGAAGAAGGAAGAAAAGAATGCAGAAATTTGTTAAGCAAGTTTTCATTGCTTCAGTGCTCCCCAAGCATTATTCAGATTCTTTTGCATGACAAATGACTACAAGCTGAGGAATATGAAATGATTATGGCAAAAAAAAAAAAAAGCTTTATGTAGAGTTTTGATCTAAAGCCAGCACTCTGAGCAAGTATATTACATGTAATTTTGTGCTACATCCCTGAGCACTTTCCCGAAGCCTTCCTTTGATCCTATTTTATGCAAACCTCACTACGGTTTTGTAAATAATACATCTATTCGTTTTCAGGGGTCCAAAATTCTAAAATGATTCTGACCATCCATCCTTCATAAGAGACTGCTACACAACCCTGAATGAGGCAGCTGGAAACACTATTCTGTCTTCAGCTGGCATCACAAAGAGCATAAAAACGCTTTCTGCACCCTTACAGGAAATAACGCGGGGGAAAAGTACAGCTGAGATTCAGGAGCCAATGCACTTGAGTAAGCACTGTTTAAATTACAAGTACAGGAAAACATTATTGATGCATTAACATTATTTGTGAACGGCAGATAAGATCACTTTACGGTTGGTGCTTTTATGAACTTAAGGTGGTTAAATAATAACATGAGAGAAAATTCCCTCCTCTTTAAAATGTCACTACAATCTTTAAAGTCAATTAAAATTAAGCTTTTGTCTGTCTGACTTTATGCTAGCTAGCTTGCTAGTAACCTTGGGTATTGAAGACTCAGTATAACCCCATAATTGGTTAATCATAACTTGCTTGTGATTCTGTTAAAATCTTTAAACGGTACACTCTAAAGCTAGCTAGCATGCTAGTGACCCTGGGTGTTTCTGTACACAATACAATAATGATAGCTAGCTTGTTGATGAGTTTGGGTACCTATTTACAACATAAACTCCCAGAGTGTTGGATACCTTGCTAGCAACACTTGCTACTTTTCTACACTAGACAATACTGTAATGTTAGTTAGCTTGCTAGAGACACCCGGTACTCTTTAACACAATACAACCATGTAATATTAGCTAACTCGTTAGTGACACTTGGTACTCTTCTTCAAAATACATTACAAAATAATACAATAATGTTAGCAGGCATGCTAGTGACACCTGGTACTTATTTTCAAAATACAGTACACAAAGTTTAGCTAGCTTGCTTAAGACTGTGTTTAATCCTTTGCCTAAGATGATACTCTAATGTTAGCTGGCTTGAGAGTAAGGCTACATACCTAAAAAATAATTGAAATGGTAGCTAGCTTGCTACTAGGGCTGTGCGATTAATCGAAATCGAATCGCAATTTGAAACACTGCGATTAGCTAATCGCAAGAGGCTGCAATGTGGATGCAATATGAAATATATATAATTTAATTTATGGATATTTAAAAAGAAATTTTAATAAATGTTGGAATAAGTTAATATCTTTTCAGTTCTTTTTGTTTTTAACTATCACTGACTGCATTTTAGCAGTAAGAAGCTAACAGTCTATTGGGTAGAAATACACACTGCATCTGATATAGAACATTGAGTTGAAGCTTGACTACAAAATTAAATCGCAAATAAAATAGCAATCGCAATATACGTCAAAAAAAAAAAATCGCAATTAGATATTTTCCCCAAATCGCACAGCCCTACTTGCTACTGACACTGGGGACTTTTCTACACAATACAATATTACAATGTTAGCAGGTTTGGCCTCTGTCTGCTTAATTCTTTACACAATATAATACTCTAATGTAAAATAGTTAGCTTAGGGACACTGGGTATGTTTCTAAACCATAAAATACAAGTATTAGCTACCTTCCTTGTAAAGCACTAATTAACACAATAAAATACCTGAATGTTATCTATCCTGCTAGTGATACTGGGTAGTTTACACAATATTATACTCTAATGTTAGTTAGCTTGCGAACAAAACCACTAAACTGTTACACACTTTTTATCTGATTAGACAGACAAATATTGTCTTGTCTAGATACTTTGGGTACAGGTTACACAATATGAGTTAGCCTATCTTTAGTTGATTTTAGAACATGTTATATTTTTTAAATCAAGATCACCTAGCTTGCTAGCACATTTGGCTAGCCACTGAAATTAAATGGGTACTGCTAAGGTAATATTAACTAGGCTAACTACTTAGCTGACACTATTACCTCAGTGCTTAATTGAGGAATATCTAACTACATAAAATATACAGAAGGGCTAAAAGGGCTGTTTCCTTTTATTTGTCTCATATGCTAAAGGGAAACTTTGTTTTTAAACACAGGTCCCAAAATAAGTGACTCATAACTCAGACATGTTTGTTATGTTAAGATCTTAATCCAGAAATATCAAGATTATGTACAAACAAATAAAAGTAACTAACAAAAAAACCTGAATGAGTACAAGGAGGAACTCTTGGATTGTCAGACTTCTGTGAACTGCAAACATTTTTTCCCACATCCTAGACTTCTATAAGTAAGGTAAGATAATATGACACTGGTGACTTTTGCGGTTAATCTCCTGCAGCAGGGGTGACGTTCTCTATGAAAGGCTTTAGCGAGTGAAACCTCCGCAGTCAGCATCACACCAGCTTAAGCTCCGAAGACAAACAGCCATTCAGGCTGCTTTCAGTTGGGTCCACTGCATACGCTTCCCCTAGGCTACCTCTCAGCAAGAACCCGAAACGGATCTATCTCCACCATCGCACATGCAAAAACAAAACTAGTGCACCTCTTTCCCCAGCTTTGTTTCACTGTATCAACAAAACTGCAGGCCACATGTGTTTTCATTCTCCAGGAAGAATGTCATCTGGCTGCTTTACTTACCACAGAGATAGCGTTCGCCATTCAGCGGCTCTGACAAAGCGTCCTAACAAGAGCATAGATTCAGTGTCCTACAAAAAAGACCCCTATTCTGAGGTCCCGCATGCTAAACTAACACATTCTCAGAGATCTATACATGCACAAACACAATGACAATCAGAACGACGTGCTGCTTTGTTACACACTCAACAACAATTTCTTCAGGATGCACAGGAGAGACTTTTGACTCAACCATTTTTCATACAAAGCTGTAAGCACATTTTTATTTTGAGTAAATCAGTTACCTTAACAGTTTAAAAACCATGTCCTTCAAAAATAACCTAAACGATTTCAAGTGGCTCTGTTCATTGTCATCATGTAGTTAGCGTATTTATACCTCAGCCTTTCATGAGCAACACGGTAACACAGGGACTTGTATAGTCATTGTTTATTTATTGAAGTTTTCTGTGAGGAGACATTTCTTAAGCATTTTGGAGTCTGGTAAAGCTGTAACCTTAGGTTTACCATACACAGAACAGAGGACTTTGTGCTTTGTGTTTTTTTTTTGGCCAAGTAACAAAAAAGCTAGGTTTTAACTAACCTGTCCTTATTTAATAACAACCTGAGGTAAAAGTTGAGGAAGAGCCTGTAAAGAGACAAATTAAAACATAGCTGTTGTGAACTCTCAAGCAGCAGCTATACAATTAACCAAGTTCAGTAAAAAGCTAGCTAATGGTAATATTATGCCTTGTAACTAGAACCGAGCACTAGACTAAACAAGTATACTATGTAATTTAAAATCACTAACAATATATTCAGTATGACAAAGTATAACTGACTAGTTTTTGTCTTTTGCCATGTTCTTCTGAGGTAATTGTGCATGAATAGTACCATGAAAGGGAAATATCTTGCTTGTGTTGACACCAAACTAGTGGATTTTCCTTACTGCTGATGGCCTTTTCATGCAAATCCAAGGTAAATGAGTTAAGCCTTTTCTCAACAGTGATTTTCTTTCTGCGGTTATTAGTCAAAGATGGTTTCAAACTGAAGTACTGACGCATCATTATTTTAACAAGTTCCTTGTAAAACTAAACTAAAATGAAATTCAAGCTGCATGTATTTTTTACCATTTTAACAGAACAATGAAGTTCTGTGAAGTTTTATGATTCGCACATAATACGATCAGAGTCAATATCAACCACAAGATCGTGTAGAGACGAGTACCATCCTTATACCGCGAGAGCCTTCACAGCAGACAATATATTTATATTAGCACTCAGTACAGTGCGCAGAGCAATAATGTCATATTACGCCTCCTCTGCTATTAAGATCCTTGGCGTCCAAACACTCAACACCGGAGTGACTTCTCACGCACTCACAACTCATTGAAGGTCTGCTCAGACAAGCCAGCTCGTATATCAGACAAGAGAGAGGGAAAGAGAGGGAGAGACAGGGAATAACTCTCCTAATATGCTCAGTGTTAACAGATATTCAGTGAACAGAAGATAACACAAAGGAAGGGTGCTTATGTTTTGCTCCCAAAATGCCAGAACTTTCCACAGCTCTTATCTTGAAGCCTGTGTGGTTGAAAGGACACAAGCGGGGATAGGGAGAAGGGAAAGAAATAGCAAAACAGCCCAAACACAAGCAAGTCATGAATTTTTGCTACAAGCATTTGGCTTTTGAACTACTTTATCCCAAACTTTCCCCACCCCAACACCGACAAAGTGCAGACAGAGAGTGGATGAGAACATGAGAGGATCACAAGCAGCCAGTGGGGACAGGTGCTAGGAAAAAAAAAAGCCAACCAATCACAAGGATTTGTGGTGGGTGCTGGCCCAGGGGCAGAAATCATTCATCAAAGAGCATTTATGAGCGATGGAGCAGAGACTGCAATGATGAAATTTCAACAACAGCCTGAATGTACTGTACAGAAGTCTGTCTCTCTTTCTCTGGCTTTGTCAAGTGTCTTCACCTGTCTCCTATAACCTGACTTCACCCTTTTGTGCTTTCAGATCCTGTTCCCCGATTTGGCAGGAGCCGCTTTGGCCTAGTCTTCATTTTCCCCTATTGTCCTCTAGGAGCGGCTTCTTAAGTGCTCCGGTTAATCTCAATGCATTAAACAAGCTTGCTTACGCCAGGCAGCCACACAATGGTATGCCGGACACAAGATGTACAAGATAGCAGAAGGTAGACGTGCACACACACACACACACACACGACTGCTTTTATGTCGTCTTTGTTCTATAGACTTAACGCATGCCCTTATTAGATTCTAATGGCAGACTGAGCCCACTCACGGGGCAGAAAGCACAAGCCGGGCGGCACAGCTATTTGATCCAGCAACTGTTGTTATAAAGAAACCGAGCAGACTGCAGCCAAGTATCAAAAGATAGACAGGTCAGTCTCTCATGATCTCCCATGAGCTCCATGAAAAGGCTGAATTTAAACACAAATGCTCTAAAACTAGGTGGAACCAGCAAAGATTTAAAGCTTTTAACAAGATTAAAATCACAGTTTATCTAGCCAGTTAATCCAGTTAAACAAAACTCTTTAAGCCTTCATTAATAACAATCAGGATTTTATAGAAAAGCATTCAAACTACATTTGATTGTCAAACTTTGATTCATAATTTTTATTAAAGATTCACTTTAATCTTACACACAAAATCCTCTGAATTTCTGAAACAGCAGCAGCATGGCAGGTGGATTGCAGTAAAGACTCAGGAGAGAGGGAAGAGGAAAAAATAATAAAAAAAAAATAAAAACCACACACAGTCTCTTTTCACAAGAAGAGTCCAGTTGATGAACCCTGCATGTAGACAATCACTTGTCACTTATTGTTTCAACAAAAGTCTCTTGCAAAGACAGGATGTTAAGAACTTTTGTTTTACAGTGTAAAAAAATTTTCCTTTCCTCCTGTGGATAGGATAGATGAACAGATTGTTGGGATCAGACAGGTGATAAATCCTAATGGATGCTCAGAATGAATCCAAGGTCAAGGTGTAAACAGGTTAGGATTTTAACTGGAGATTTGTTAAGCCACGTTTAAACACAAAAAAAACTGTTTAGACGCAGCTATAATCAAATTAAACCAACAAATCCTCGATTAGCTCTAAACTCTAAATCTTTCCTTGTTGCTGCAACCAAGCCAAGTTTTTCAAACATTTCTTTATCTTTAAAGCAGTATGTAAATCTCCAGACTGCTTTCATTTCCACCCAGTGAAACAAAGCTTCATCAGGTCAAAATACAGACACTTGATCCAGTGGCCTTGAGATTTTACTCTAGGTCACAGATTTGCACTTGAGATAATCCAAAGCCGATGTGTATCTCACACACGCGTTTACTGCCAAGATGTTTTGGCAGCCTGAGAGTCAGAAAAGCAAATGGCCAATTAGCAAAGTGCCACCATGCTAATGGCATCCTTCCGTAACCCCTCGTTAGCAGCAAAATGAACTGAACTGGAGCAGACAGCGATGCAATGCGATGTCACATCTGGTATTGATGCATCTCGCAGTCTATATCACATACTTGCTGTTCCCAAGAAGATGCTGACTGGTCAGGCCAGAACACCCACACTGCTGGGTGGAGAATGCTGATTAGTTTGGTCAGCGGAAGGTCGGCCATCTTATCTCATGTCACGCTGAGATAATGGCATCCGACCGTCACACACTCCCTCCAGGTCTGGAGTCATCTGAGAAGACTGACAGACTGGGGATAAATGTGCCCTGCTGGGCAAGAAAAGACACACATATGGATGCATACATACATATATATGGTTTATTCTTTATTAACAGCAAATCTTCACAGGCAAAACCCAGAGCTCAAACCAAGAGCATGAATATTCAGTGCTTTAAATTGTTTAACAGGACACACCTGGGCAAGAACAAAAGCATGTCGGTCACATATAAAAAGATTTTGATCAGTTAAAAAATAAGTGGGTTCAAACAAAATGTGCCACATTCCAAGTTACACAACAGTTAGCCCGGTCCACAGATCCACAGGTTGAGCGGCATTCTAAAAGTGCCTATATTTCCTATAACCACAATGCGACACTCCTCTTTGAATCGCTCTGCTCGCCATATATAATACATGATATAGTTAAAAACTGTTACTACAGTAGAGGTATCGACATCAGCATCAGACTTTATAAACCATACATTTCAGAATAGACCTTTTGTCTTTAAATATCAAAGCTCATCTGACAAAGAAAAATGAACTGCCTGACTTTAAATCTGAGGTAAGTCTGAGGTAAAATGTCCTATTAAAGAGGTCCAACAGCTGGTCCTATATTTATTGAACCTTAGCAGATAATATAACAACACTAATTGTTATCATATGTGAATATCAGAATACAACAATTTTATTATATTTCCCAATCATTCCTAATCATTTCTTTGCTGACACCCAGTACAGTTTTAAAACAGAGCAAATCACAGCTTGCATTTCTACTTAGTGAAGCTTGGCATTACAGGGATGACACCATCGTAAATCAAGAAAGCCGTTTCATAAATCATGCCTCACCCAGTTTGTTGGTTTCCAAAGCTTCTAACAGCCTTCCAGACTACTCTCAGAGCAGCTTTTTTGTGTTCGTTTGAATCTGACCAGTGAACCGCACGACGTTTTACAATCTTTACAATGTTTCTGCGGCTCAACTGATTGTCCACCTGATTTTCATACAGCTTTTGAGCACATCCACAAAGTCATAAAAGAACACACCTGAACACAAACACCCCTGTAAAAACCTTTCAAAACACTCACATGCACATGTGCCTCACATCAGGGCTCAAATCCAGCCAGCTACCACCAATGGAAGAACAAACATGAACTCATTCTTCTGAACATAAAATCAAACAGAGGGTGCCAGCAGCTGCATTATTCCAGTAATCCAGTCCAGACTGCCTCGCTGAAACCAAACGGACTGGCCAACCTTGCCAAGACGTTCCTATTGAGGTCTCTGAGGTTCTCTCAGGAATTAAAGCTTAAAGCTTCATAGTCTTCTTTCTGTTTTTTGCACAAGATACTGTGTGTCTGTAAATGCAGGCGTGTCTGTGTAATAAAGAAGAGGTACAACTCGAATTAATCCGAATGAAACATGAATGAGCCAGCAGTTAAGGTTTATTGCCTAGGTGTAACAGAAGACGTTTAACTGCTCTGTGTGTGGCTTGGGCTAACGGCTCAGTGCTTAACCCGAGGGACTCTCTTTCACTCGGTCACTCCATTAGGTAAGGCAGAGAAAAGAGAAAGACAGACATACATTCTTCACCTCATGGCGCACTCTGGAAAACAGCTGTGCAAATGGGCACAGGCACACTAGACATTTGAGCTTTGAGAAGCAAGCTTGACAAGCTCCATAAACTTATACAACCCTTTGTGGGGGGAAGAAAAAAACAAAACAAAAAACTCAGGACAACTCAGGAAAAGTGCTGTTTGTTTGGCTGGGCTATAAGCTATAAGTAACCATTTTCTGTTATTTCAACAGCATTAAAAAAATGTGAAATAATAAATGGGTTAATTCTGCTTACTTCTCAAGAAATCAAGTAAAGTGATCTAAAAACAAAACCAAAGAAAATACTTACCTCATTAAAAATACCCCCATTTTGTCCTGACAGTAGCTTACTTGCTAGTAAATTAGCACACATTTTTACTAAGATATTGTGAACAGCTTAATTTACAAATGAACAAATTGTCAAAATGTCATCATCCAAATTATTTTGTTTATCAATAGCAAATATATCTCTAGCATATTGTTAACTAACATAGCTAGCTGGCTCAGCACAGAGGTTCTGAGGTAAAAAATGTCATCACGTAAATGAAATGATGATAAACATTTCAACGCAGTCAACACATGTTGAAATTTTTACAAAACTAAACTCCTTTCTCTGACTCACTACATCAACGTTATATACAGAAACCCTGAGCAAGTTTCAGCTTTAAAGGAAAATTGTGACTTTCATGCTGTGGTAATGAAGTAGCCCCAAACACCTAACTGTATAATCAAAATCAGTTGTAATACACCATTTAGAACAAGCTAAATTTAAAGTGAACTAAAAAAAACATGTTTTTCAAAAGGATGTCAATATATTTGCCTTTTTTTCCCACACTGCTTCAAAATTCCACAAGCAGCAGTCAAGAACAGAGCATTGTAAAAGGAAAATGTGTTCTGACCTGCAACAAACACAGTGCACTTTACTATTACACCACCTGTCATCTATGCATACAAATTAATAAGTCAATCCAAAGCAAGTATCTATCTACAACTGTAGCTATGGTTACACAAAACTCTGGGAAGATAAGCTACTCGGGTTGCTTCTCGTTACTCGGACAGGGCGCATGTCAGCTAGGAATCAATACTTTTTTGCCTAGACTAAAACAACGGTGTGTGTGTGTGCTTGTATTTTCATTTTTTGTTTGTTTTTCTGTACAAAGTATTGCTAGTATGTATTGGCAGGATGTAATTTAGTGATGAATGAGCCTGTAGTCTGTGGCGTGACCTGCCCCTTCCTCCTAATCAGTCCGTTCTGAGGGCGCTCCGCTCATCTCTCAGAGCTCTAAAAAGTCTCAAATTCACTTATCTTGTGTGATGGGGCTGAAACTAATTTGCCCTGGCTCTCTCTCGCTCCGTCATTCTCCCTCTCGATGCCTCTCTCCCGCTCCCTCCCTCTCTAAGCAATTACTATCTGTATTTACAACCTGTCTCTGAGCTGCACTGTCAGGGGTCAGGATCCAACTGCCAGAATATAAAATTACATGACGGGAGAGTATCATGGCCTTCTGACACTTTCGCCATGCTTTCATTTTCTCTCTCTCTCTCTCTCTCTCTCTCTCTCTCTCTCTCTCACACACACACACACACACAGTAAGACAGAAGTTTTAGGGCTTGATTGGAGACATCTGCTCAATGACAATCACTTGGACAGAAAGGTACTGATACTCTTGCCTCATCAAACCCCTCAATCTCTCCATTTTCTCGCCTTTGGCACATTGTGAATATAAGAACTGGAGCTGTTGAATTCAGCAGGGCGTGCAAAATGCTCCACTGCGAAAGGCGATACATTTATGGCATGCATAAAGGACAGATTATCAGGTTTGGGATTTGTGCCATGTGTGCACATTAGCGGCTGCCTTTTATTCTGAACCTACCTTGTTTACGCCGACACACATGCATAAAGACTCTAATTAATATTTACTGAAGTGCTTTGCCAGCTTGGAGTGCTTTGCCCAACAACCTTAATGACAAACACACAGAAATGAACTCGCACTCCCTTTATGCACCCCTTCAGCGAGTTATGCTTTTGCGCAGGCAGGTCAATTAAATATAATAAAGCACTTAAAAGACAAACTCAGCCACGAGCCCTGAGCGCGTGGACATGGAGGCGCTCACCAATTAGCACATGCATTAGTAGGTGGCCGTGTATTGTAGTGCTCGGCAGTCAGGCACCACCGAACATAGTGGCTCTTTCTGTGTGGGCTCATAATGATCTCATTGTTACTCAACCACTGGTTTGGAGAAGGCACTTCCAGGATTCAGATATGCTCTTTTTAGTATGTAAGATGTAGTCTTTAAAAGCTTTTAAAGACCCTCTATGGGTCAAAGAAGCACTATGGAAGTTTTTGTTTGTTTGTTTGTTTTATAAGATCCCAGCTTTTCCAACAATAACAGTTTTGCTTAGAAATTGAAGGCTGCATGTGGGGGGACACAGTCTAAACCTCTACAAAAAAATACAAATAATGAGTTAGCAGGCATGGGTGTTTTAGGGTGAATGTCTTTCTTGGGCTGAAATCTGAAATGCCAAATCACATAATGGTTTTCCGCAGTAAAGACAAACGTGACACCCAGACGTCCAAATGATCCCTGAGTGCACACGATAATTGGGCTGAGAACAGGAGACCGGATTTCTGGGGAAACAAGGGCTATGAAACTTAATTATGCACTCTTTGGAAATGTAGGGCACGACAGAAACTGCACTCTCGGGCGAGCTAATGTCAAGCTCTCGTTTCGGACGGACCGAGAAGAGCGTCTGCACGCATGCGCAAAACCATCCGTAAATCAAATAAGCACTCTCGACCAAAAGAAAACGCACTTTTAAGAACTACCGATGGCCTGTGTAAAGGCAAATCTAGACAATATTAAATAGACAGGGAAAGGAAATAAAAGAAAGCCCCCTAAGTAAAGGATAACATTTGGAAAACAGCATTAATGAATTGTAATAAATTTCTCGAACAGACGCACAAATAACCTACTTTACAGCTTACTACAATGATGACGGAACATATGCACTTTCAGTATGTCACGTAAGGAAATCTGTGATATTCATTCCCAACTGTCATCAGTCTATATAACTTTTAGGGGCAGCGATCGTTTAGATTGCTATCTTAGGAAAAACAGATGTGCCTTGATTTCAGTAATTCGCGCTGAGTAAAAATAAAAATCACCATGCACATCAATATGACAAAGCGCAGAAAAGGACCCAAATCGTCGACTGATGAAAAAATGCCCCAGCGAAGACCACCACATATGGGCACAGGAGCAGACAATACGGCTGTGCTGAATGCTCCAAAACAAAAACACGGTCCGGTCCTTACCATCCAATTACAGACGGGTGACATTCGACGAAGAGATGATTTGTGTATTTAGCACAGATCCACCGGACTCGGATGCATGATTAAAATCCCAAAGTGTGGCAGCAGAAAGAGGTGGAAATCCGCACGTCCACAACGGAGCAGGCAGCTAAACCGGATCCGGTGGGTAGCACAGGCAACAGCGACTATTGCACTGCTACTTCAGTCACTTAACTCGGCCCACACGTTTACATCAATGCGGAAGTATCACACTGAGCTCACTCCGATTGGTCCAGGCTCGGACGCGGAAGTGCGTTTCGCCTATATTATTGGTGACTTAGTGACAAAGAGGCGGGGATTCAGGGGAGGCAAGTCATGGGGCCGGATGCGGTCCATGACGTCAACCCTTTGTTACCTTGCCGACCCCTTTTCATTTGTAACAGCGCGTGAGGCTAATAAAAGGTTCAATCTACTGTCGCAAAGGGCGCAGCAACATAAATCACATTTCTACACTCACATTTCAAGCCGCATGATTTAAGAACTGCAAACAGTGTCTATCAAACATGGACTTGTACCATCTGATTGTCATTATAAACTTTATCTTTATCCAGTGTTATAAATTAAAATACTGTAGCCGATATGTTGCATCCAATAACAAAACAATGCAATATAGTTACCAGTCTCCAGCCTTTCAGTTGTAACTCACCTGACCACCCCAATAACTCTAATGAACAGCAATGCATCTGCGAGCACTAATCACATACCAACAGTTGCTGATTTGAGCATCTAACAACTCCAACAACTCGTGCATTGCAGATTCAGCCAAACAGATATTCTGTGCATGTGCAAATCTCTAACTTTCCAGCTATTCTGCTGTCAAAACACAGAGCTTAGACACGCCGCACAAACATCCTCAGTGACATTTTGAAACAACAGCTCTGATATTCAGCAAAGGTCATGAGGATGAATGCTTTTCAGAAAACGGAACGCGACTTTATTTGGGCACAGCCTGAGCCCTGCAGTGAGCCTGACAACCTGGACCTGAGATAAATTACTCTGTTTGTTTAACACTTCCTGAAATATTGCCTAATTCACATGCATTTCAGCCTAAAGGACAAATCCTTTTGGACTAAATACATTATGCAATTAGAAACTGATTCTAAGAGAGTTAATTAGCAAAAATTATTCCCTCTAGGAATATTGGATGGATGGTTGGATGGATGGATGGATACTTTATTGATCCAGAAAGAATTACTTTTTGTGTTACAGTAGCAACAATAGAACAGTATACGATATATTGCATGAACATAAAATAAGACTATGACTCATTATATAAATAAAAATAATAAGTTACAAGGCATGAGGAATAATTAGAAATGTACAAGGCACGTGGATGGCCCGTGCACCTTGCACATTTGGAATATGCAGGTGCAGTGTGCTTTTCTAACTTATTTTTATGTAAATATAAAGCTAATATAATAAATGCATTTAAACAAAACATAAAACCAAACCAAAATTGTAACGTTTCAATTGGCAAGCAGCTGCAACGTTTCAAGTGGCAATATCATTCATTCATAATATAGACTACCATGTTTTAAAACAGTAAAAACAGAGAAGACTGATAGACAACCGGCTTATTCGCACACTTCTCCTCAAGCAACACACTGACAACTCTTCACAAGAACTAATCGCATTTAAACTGTGCCAGAACATGCCCAAACATTCATTGCATTTAATTGTACAGAATTTATTTCTATAGTTTAATGAGGCGAGTTAGCTAGCATGCTAAGAGCAGCTTTCTAGTATTCATGCAGCCTTCATGCGCTACGTGAATTTTCGTAAACAGGAGTTTTCAGCTCCAAAGTTATATAGCAGCATCCATACACGTTTAAATTGCAAGTACAATGTGATAATCGAATTTCTGACTTAACGCTAGCCCTTATACTTCCATTGTGATAGATAAAAGCTCGGTTTCTGTGTCCAAGTTATTGGTTTTCATTTTTGTTTGTTTGTTTTTAAGAAACACAACTTACTTTTACCAGTCGCACATATCTAAAAAGACAATAGCTAATATTTCACTGTTTACAATGAAAATGGGTAACGTAATAGAAATAAAAAGTTTTGGGTGCACTTGGATGCAGACTTCATAATTACAGCTGGAATAAGTGGGAAATAACACAAACCGGCGAGAGCACGTGAAGGCAGCATAAGGTAACCTAATAGAAAGCGCTGACTCCTTTGTTGCTTTCCTAATATTGAAATGGATGGAGCACGAGCTTATATATGTATATTATGCGAATTAGAAAAATATATGTATACAGGTGCAAAGAAAATACTCACTCTCTGTGGACAACAGCAATGCACCTGGCTCAAAACATGGTGCTAGTTCTATTTATTTATTTATTTATCTATTTATTTTGGGGTAGTTTTTTCCTATGCGTTGCCGAATCACTGCTGCTGTCTGCGGCATCAACTTCCGTCGCATGCGCAGAGCTGTTCCTCTGCCTGAGAAAATCGGGCATTATTTTAGACTCTTAAAGGATCAGGTGTGTCTCGATGTCGCCTGAATAAAATGGCATCTTTAGTCATGTAATTATTTTTTTGTTAGCCTTTTATATGTTTAATCTCACTACAAAATATCCACTGCAGTTACAGTGGAGCTTGCTTAGAGTGCTTATTACTATGGTTTTGAGGGTGTGCAGATTTCAGGAAAGTATGAGTTTAAACCTTAGAAAAAGCATAGACAAAATGAAATTGTTATTCATTCATTCGTTCATTCAGATATCTTCGGTAATGGCTTTAGCGTCATGGTGGATCCCGAGTTAATCACAGGAAGTGAGAAAACACCCTAAATACGTCGTCAGTCCGTGCAAAACCCTAAAGACCAGACCTCGCTTTACAGTTTTTTTCAGAGACCTACAAACTAATGTTCTCCCTTCACTAAAATATATGTATAAGAAAGAAGGGATAA
>JAOTRN010000030.1:4947154-4958681 GCA_028566695.1 Bagroides melapterus
TATGTGTGTGTGTGTGTGTGTGTGTGTGTATATATATATATATATATATATAAAATATACTTCTGTTTAACAAAATGTTAGATTTTGTTTGTCTGTTTTGTCATTAAAGTTTAATGAAAACCTTGTGACTGTTTAACTCCCATTCCTTCTACATGTCTTTATTAGATTTTTTTTAGTCTCTCACCACTTCATTTTTCGTTTTTGTGCTTTATGGCAGGTTTAGACAGTACTGAAAAAAAAACCCCGTCTGTGCAAATTGAAAACTTTGAATATTAAAAAAAGTCTTCACTGAAAGTTCACTGATGAGGAATCAAATTATTCCAAGCAAAAACACCACACACTTGTCTTAATGCATATTAATAAATATTCTTTATTACGTCAATTTTGCACATTGCGCTCAAGATTACACCCAAGCCTCATTATAAATGGATGTTTCTCCCTCTCTCTCTTTCTGTAAAATCTTTATATTCAGATAATTTCATTTCTGTACACATATATTGGTACAACAATTTGCCATTAAAATGATGTGTCTCAGTCAGTGAGATGAACTGAGAAAATAGAGACATGTTAAATAAACAATAAGACTAGAAGACTACTGGTATCACTACAGTGATCACCCAAAATCATAGCTCTAGAATCTGTAAATCTAGAAAACAGCAAATAAACTACACCTGAGTTTCAGTGAGGGATGAGGAAAAAAGAAGCAGAGAGGAATTTCAAGTGAAAAAGAGATGGGGAGACTGAAAAGATAAATGTAAAAGAAGTGGACGTGACCATTTAAGTATTCCCAACAAATAAAATTAAACTAGAACAAACAAGACACAGCTCAAGAATTCATTCCGGTTATGACCCCAACATTCATTTTCTTCCTATTTTTTCCCTTCTGCAGCCAGGATAATCGTGAGCATTTTTCTCATCTATAAAATCACGTGTGTTTTGTGTGTTTATTTATTTATTTGACACTAGTCGTAGGAAGCCAATCTCCTCTGCACACGCTGGAGTGGCAGTATTTGGTGAATCGGTCCTTCAGGTGCTGTCTGTACTGATCTCGTGTGCTGTAGAAAGACTTATTCTCCTCTACAAACGACTGGATCTCATCCTGTGTCAGGCAGTTCTCTTCATCCGATGACATTTCTGCCTCATCCTGTTTGACCACACATAAATAAGTCTATTATTTCAATCATGCCTTATTTACACAATCAAATACTGGAAGTGATTCATGGTTAAACCTCAATTCTGATTGGTCAGAAGATACAGAATCCTATGACATGGGTTTCATTGCTTTCCATTACTTCATTCAAATACATTACTCTCATAACAACTTAAACAGGCACTTGAATAAACACTTGTGAATCGTAACAAAAAGGACGCCTCAGGATTATCTGCTATAATGGAAATGGAGCTCTTCTACACCTGCTGTTTGCAGGAGCTCCCAAAACTAAACAAGCATATTAGTATAAACCTTGTATCAAACACGTTCTGACCAATAAGAATTGAACAAAAAACAATAGCAAAGTTTAATATACATAAGAACACTTGCAAAGTTTGTCAAATAACTATGAAGGTAAGATCATAAAATATTAATTAAAAAAAAAAAACACCACCACCCTAGCTAATGTTAACAAACTATATTAACTTTGCTGTCTCACAGTACAGCTGAATGTATACACTGTTACAGGAGATGAGAGATTCTCACTATTTCTAAAGGAAAATATGTCAGTCTTGAGTGCAAGTAGCCCATTACTGATATGGTGAAGTTTATTACTGAGAGGAGAGTCTTCAGACTTACTGACTGGTTGTTTATGGCTGCTATAACAAGTGATAACAGGAAACAGGTTGCTCATTGACATTTATGTAATTATAAACAGCTGTAACATCGAAAATAATCAAGACTGTGTTAACAGTGTGTACTTTCAGGCTGTATCACACTTTATTTTTCAAGAACACTACCTGTTAAGTTATATTACTTAAGAATCCTGTGCAAGCATGAAAACAAATATATAACATCTAAACTCATCTACATGCAAAGTAGCGTTTTTTTCTTTTTGTGACTAACATTACAGGCCAACTGTTTTTTTTGGTATTGAATTACACAGACAAAATTTAGATAGATAGATAGAACAAAAAAAAAAAAAACTAGCATTCATGTGTGTAAAATCTAAACATTATTTAAAGTGTTGTCCACTCACCAGCAGCTCCATGAGACTTTTGGTTGTACAGTGCCCCTGTGTCCAGGGATCTGGCATCTGATGGTTCAGGCCACTTGCTAGCTGTTGCTTAGCCCAGGGCAGCTGTAGGCCAGCACTGAAGAGTGAGCCGCAGCACACCTTTACACAAGTTGTCTGTTTGCTCTGGCACTTGTGTGGGGAAGAGGCAGAGGGATTGTGGGTGTTTTCTGAGCCAGACAAGCTGGTTGGATCTCCTCTCCGGCTGCTGTCTGACACACATACATCTGCCTGGGAACCATGCTGCAGAAGAAAGTAAAGAACATAAAACATAAATCTGTGCTGTATTAAGAAATAAGCCATATTCTATATTCACATTTGTGGCAAGATTTCAGTGCTGTCTACGTACCTGGCACTTCTTAGAACATTCTACACAAACTAATACATTAGTTAATCTAAATGAGTAACAATTAACATCATCTTTATTAGATTTGTGTTGTACAAGGTGGTTAACACTTGGCCCAATGTAACTTACATGTTCATTTGAATTTAGCAAGCTCCTGTTCTTCCTTTTTTTCTTTTTGTTCCTTCCTTTGGCATGCTCTTCACAGTTTGCCCAACACTCCACACAGCTGTCCACACCATCCTCTTCTTTGTCCTCTAAGCAGTGGTGACTGCATGAGTATTCGGCTGCAGAGACATGAAGGAAATCCTTGAGATTCATTTACTAATTGAAATCATTACAAACTTGAAATGGCTTTGTGAGATTTGATGTACACTCCTGTAGCACTTTAAATGAGATATGAGTGTAAGTCGCTCTGGATAAGGGCGTCTGCTAAATGATGTAAATGTAAATGTAGACCAGAGGGCTTGATTGGATATTATAATACTAATACTCTCATACAAACACAGCCTTAAAAATGTCAAATAGCAAAACTTTATGTATAAATTTTATGAATTGTATTTTCAGCCATCTAGCAATGGTACAAAGAAACTGGCACCCGTTTCATCGTGGTTACACATTCCCTCGGTGCAGGCCACGTCTGAGCCTTCTCTGGAACTTGTCTCGCTGCCTTCCATGCTGGAAGAATAGCCACAGTCGCTGCCATGGCTATGAGACAGCAAACCTACATACACACATATGACAGTGCATTATGAGTCATCGACTCTCCATTATTTCCACAACAGTACAGTCTATTCCCCTTGTTTCTAAACATAACAGATCTATATTTGACCAACAAGTATAAGATAGCATGGATGAGTCAGTAATTTCTAGAATTCTTAATTCTTAAACTGGATGTGCCCAAGGCTTCGTGTGTAGGATGTCAAATATTCCTCTGAACAAACAATGTGTTAAAGGCTTTCTAAAAAAAAATACACCGGATTCTCCAGCCTATATAGTGCACTATATTATCAATTGCGAATCATCCAGGATTCACCCACACACAATTTCTGGGAAGTCTCAGAGGTGTGTTTTCATATATGCTTGTAAAAAACCCTCAGATAAAACGTGAACAATTTTACAGTCCTTGTTTAAAAAAAGTGCATAACGTGATACCGTTTTTGCTTTTAGGTGACCCCAAGAGGGTTGAGGCAGGACAGCTGCAGGAGGAGCTGCAGGAGGACTCTACACCTACACCAGGCTCCTCCCTGTTGCCACATGACTTACAGCCAGTGCTTTCTGAATCCTCTAAACCCTGGAGAAGGGAAGTACAAAGATTGTGTGTGAGGTTGTGTAATAGTTTCACAAGTTCACAACACAATGGCAAATTTTAATATTAGAGTCCATCAGCTCAGAGCAGCCAGTCTCTACACGCAGGCTTTAACACAATTTAAATAGGAAGGTTTGCCTTTTACCTCTCCCAAGCTGTTTTCTTTGTACCCGTTGGTCTCTTGCTCAGACATGTCAAAGCCGCACTTGTTTTTGCGTCTGTTCTTGCGTTTCTGTCTCTTTTTTTCTTGCTTAAGCTCTTTTGCTCGCTCCTCTTCCGACAGCTCCTCACAGAGTTGTTCCAGCCGGCTGATTCCCTGCACCTTTTCTACTGCCATCTATAAAAGAGAAATAGTTTGATGTTTCAGCTTCTGCAGTACACCTACGTTGTACAGACACACACTGTCCGTTTTATTTAATACAGTTGCGTTCTATAAATTACACAGACGTCTATCTAAACCATCATACAATACAAGAGACATCGATCATTTGGGTGGTAGATCATTTTCAGCACAGCCGTGATGCTGGCATAGTTCTGTGCTTCCTGCTAATATGCATACATCAATGGAATAAATAAGCAATGTCAGTAGTCTGTAATACCAAACGTGTTTTTTGGGAATGTCATACACTTTCATTGTTCAATAAAACCATGCAGGATGCACCACTGAAGAAATCCTGATCCTCATACCTCAAAGCTTTTGCGTAATGCATCGATACAGAGGTAGAAGAGTATCTGCCACGTCTGCTCCTCAGCCCGTAACTTTTGCCAGATCCGGTGTAGTCGCTCATACAGGTGGATCCCCAGACACGTCAAGACTTCTTCCTGTGCTATGTCGATGGTCTTAGCATGCCTTTCTCTGCGCCTGAACATAATCATAATCCTTTAGTCCATGTTGAATACAGCACTTTTTATTTGCATTGTAAGGCACCCTGACAAAAGCAATGCGAGCAAGATGATAATGTACTATAACTTCATACTGTGTAGCAAATTGAGTACAAATTTGTATTCATATTCTAGAACCAATAAAACAAGGAATACAGAAAGTGATAAATACAGGTCCCAATAGCAAAACAAAGTCTTGTAACTCAAAATAATTCATAAACAGAGCTCTCTGGTATAAACTGGTCTCAAAGAGACAGAGCACTACAGATAGCTTCTCTTTGGTGGATTTAGCAACTCCTGTTTTGCTGTATGGTAAATGATTGATTAACATTGTTTAAAAAAAAAAGCGTAGAATAAAAAGAGATTTAGTCACAGTTCTGTAATGTCCTGTAAATTTTTTTTCCCCCTCACTGGAGGGACTTCACATCCTTTTCATTCAGGGATATTCATTTGCAAAGTTACAACTATATCTGCAATACTTTCATATTATAATTTTAGTAAAAATACATAAAATGTCTATACGTAAAACAGTTTTCCAAATTAAAGATCTAATTAAACTAAAATGACTCACTCGTATCCCCCAGCGAACTCTGGTTCAGCACGGCCTAGCAGGTGAGCAATGAAATCGGTCTCACAACAAACATGGATGTGGCGCTCATGTGGGCAGCAGCGCAGACCTTCATAGAGTGCGGCGGAGTAGCCCTTTTCTTTACTACAGTCCAACTCACCCACAAGGATGTTGTAGGCCCTCAGCACCTTGTTTTTACAGTCCGTACAGAACCTGACAACCACAGAGGAAACAAAGAGGTAAAAATTAAAGGCGTCAGTGCAGCAGCATTCCAGAAACAGTTACAATCTAATAAGTACAATACACAAAATTTATGTGGTGTGTGTTTCTTTTTTAAATAAACACAAAATATGATTTTATAATAAAAATCCAATTATACATTGGTATATATTAGTGAATTACAACAGCCATAAGATTCATTTGAATTCACATTAAAACAGAACAAAGGTGGTTTTGTTGATTTGTAAGTTATATATTATCTGATATGATATCCTGCAAAGTTTTAAAAAAGGACAAGATTAATCAGGTGTGAAAATGAATGTGCATCCAACATGTATGGTTATAAAAAGCATCCTTTCATAAAGCAAGAATAAAGCTGGACTTGAAGGTAGGCAATCAATACAAAATCATCAAGCAGACCATGTGTGGATACGGCAGGTTTACCTGTGTTTACGCAAGTATGTCTCCAGCGTTTCCAGTAAACAAGCACTGTCAATCAGAACCACCTCGTCCCGGCACTCCTGAGACATCAGCTCCCATACATCCATCCAGCTCCCTCTGCAACAAAGTCTCCACAGTCACCAAACATACAAACCGTCTCTACGACTACAAAACAGCCAATGGCCAGCCAGGTCCTGCTCACAGTCTTAAAGAGACTTAAAAGAGCTCTTTTACATGACCGAAATCAAACACTTCCTTAATGAAATAGGTGACATGACATCAGGAAATTTATTTATACAAGCTAATCCAAACCCTGTCAGAAAAATGTCAAACAACATGCTATTTATTTGTACACAGCATTATGCTGTTGCTTACTAAGTGTTGGTGATGGACCTATAGGAGCTGTGCTGCCTACTTGCAGGGGATCCAAAAGAGCCAAAAGGAGAAAACAATCCTACACCTGACCTCTCTCCTCACTGATGCAGCATTGTGTTTTTCTAGCACTAACACCCTCTCTTTGCAGTCTTCTCTCTATAGCATCTCTAGAGTAGAGCAGCGAACACGGCAGAGAGAAGAGTCAATACGTATCAGTCTAGCAAAACGAGAATGGTCAAAGCCACAAGCACACACTTTCAAAACTACAATGTTCTCCAATAAGATATCTTGGTGAGAATTAACTTACCCCAAAGGTTTGGGCTTGTGTGTGTCTAAAGAGTGCAATTGACAGCGCTTGTTCTTTTTGCTTTTGGGAATGGAATCAATCACATCATTTAACTTTGTCCTGCAAAAGAAAAATTTAATGAAATAAATTATTAGTACAAGTAACTACAAACACTAAATAAAACTAAACACTCAGCAGCTTCACTGTTCTATTATACACAAAACAGAATGGTGCACATAATAAACAACAATCATCATAATGTTTAATTGTCAAATCCAAAAAAAAAAAAAATGTAGCTTTCGTCAAGGACACAACTAACATTTGTGGAAGTATGGTTTCTGCCAGGATGACAGAGGGTTTAGTGCTTTTTTCCCCCATTTATTTTTAAACATACTAGTTTTTTTATTTTTGTAGTAGTAGAGGTAACAACTGTTTATAGCTACAATCTTAAGTAATATTAGGAACTTGCTATAAACAGTTAAAAAATAAAGTTTCCTTCACTAATAAGCTAGAAATTTTAATCGTTGGCCAACTGCTGTAAGAGAAACAAAATGCTTTGAGATGTGTTAGAGGCCAAGATATACAGTACTCTGTTACAAAATGTATGTCAGCTTATTTTTCCCCCCATTCAAATGATTCAAATGACCAAAAAGCAGTATGTGATGTATGCACTGGTGATTCTCTCTTACCCATGGACATAGAAGAGCGTATAGAGTTTGAGGGGGTCTGTCAGGCAGGCCCTGGTAATGGACAGCACACCGGCTGAGCCCACAGTCAGTGGCTCCAGGGCAAAGTAACCGGAGTCTGTGAGCTGAGCAAAGAGGCGTTCAACACTGCGTCTGCAGCCCACGCATGGCACCAGCTGAGAGAGTGCGCTGAACACCTCACGAGACATCACCATCAGGGCCATACTCAGGTCCTGCTGCTTCAGCATGCTGTGACGCTACAAGAAGGAAGCATCTGATAGAGTCATTGTCTGCCACATACATTTTCTGTGAAATTAAAAAAAAACTTTTGCAGAAAGAAAGAAAGAAAGAAAGAAAGAAAGAAAGAAAGAAAGAAAGAAAAATACCAATCATCTATACAATATTCTAAAGAATAACCTATTGGTTTAGTACAATATCATTCTCACTGACACATGGCACCACTAGACATAGCAACATTCTTAAGTAATAACCTTACCTCAATAAACGGCTTAATTTGTAAACTGTTGGTCTGATGACTGTCAAAGTGCAATACCGTACGAGGAAACTCCATCACCATCTGGGTAGGAGGGAAGCAATTAAATAATAATGAGATTAATAATCATGATAATACATGTCTTTCACTCGTGAGGTGTATGTGGTGCTTTTCTAATGTGCAAGTAAAGACAAGTTGAGCAGAACAGCACTTTTTTTTAATGCAGTACATACTAGGAAAGTGCTGCAAGAGACTTTTTTCTTGAGTGTTTTTAAGAGTATATACAGACTGAGATCATCACCATGCAGCTTATAGTACACTTAAGATGTACTCAAGTCTTTTATTTTTTTTTACCTCAACAGCTTGTGTGCTCTATGACTACTATACTTACCACCTTTACAAAAGCTAAAAACCTGCACATCTTGATTTAGCAACTATCACTGCATTAAACAAATGGAAACAAGGAACACAGCAAGTGCAAGATCTGTTTTACATGTTACTCATGATACAGCAATCAGATTTCAGTTTGACTAACTGGAGAAGGATTTGAACAGACATGGATAAAATCAGGACATGTTCCATATGCAAGGAGCATAATATGGTCAGGTATCAGTCTGGGATAGAATCTGGCTGCAAGTAAGAAAGCAAGTAAATAAACTTTGAATTGTAGGACAGGGACAATCTGCATCTGATTCAGAAAAAGAAATGACCATCTTACCGTGAGGGAGTCATCAATGTATAAGGGAATTTGTCTCGCGAGGAAACGGTAGTCCTCTTCTCCATCTCTGCAAACAGCTACTAGGCGTGCCATATCTTCTCCGAGCTACTGTCAACGGAGTGCTGCCTGTGGAAAGAACCGAGCAGGACAATAAGTGTATTCAGGATTTTAAAAGACATAACACTGTCTAAAGTGGAATTTAGAGCTTATTTCTAAAACCTATGCATAAAACTTTTAAATAGATTTTTTTTTAAAACAAGGTTGAACTGGTTGCTAGTATTGACAGCAAGTATATTAGTACAGTGAATGGATGACGTGACTTGTTTAACACAGACTATCCTAATTCTCATTAGATGTTACAAGAAACAAATGATTATAAAAGATGCCAATTATATACATCGGTAAAGGATGTATGTGCTTTTGCAACAATATCGTTATATGTCATTTTTCTTAACAGCATCCACGAGTATATTCAGAGAAAACAACCCACACTTTCATGTACAAGAAGGCACCAATATTTCTATGCTAAGGCAGAGGTTGCTAAAGTGTGTCCAATTCATTATATTTATTCTATCCAATATAACTATTACGGATGTTAACATGAATTGAATGGGTTTCATCTAAACCTCGCTAAGTCAAAAAAAATCTGGATCTGATGTGTGTTGGCAGAAAGGTCTGGATCAGAAAGCTCTGTAGCTCTGGTAAATAAAGAAAATATCAGCGTACACATTTCGATAACGTTCATGAAATAAACTTGAACTGAGGACATCTGGTGAATTTATTTTTACAGTCAAAAGGGTACCTGTCCACAAAATGTCTGGGGGCCCTTGTGCTAAAGAATATTATTCGAGCTCCCTGGAAATCATCTCAATACAGCGAGTGCAAGCTAGCCAGCTAGCTAATAGCTAACAGCTGGTGACGCCCTGCATTACCTTAATTTTTTTTTTTTTTTTTTTTTTTCAATTAACAGCCAGCTACATAAATACAACCAAATGAATACATCAAAGTTACTATTGAGAATACAAACTACTTTGTTTGAAATTAAAACATCAAATGGTTTCGAGGGGTCATCTCTGTAAAACAAGTAGCTAAATTACTTAACCTGCTAAATACGTGGCTAGCTAGCAAGCTGTCCTATTTTTTTTTCAAACAGACTAACCGCATATACACGTAAACATTTTCGTTAGAATGAATGGAAATTACTTTTTCATAACGTGTAAGGAGTAAAACACCTTATTCTTTGGTTCTAAATATATATATATATATATAGTTAGAGCTAACATTAGCTAGGTTACACTACGACTTTGACAGGCAGTAGGCAGTTAGCATTGTAACAAATGCTAATGAGCTAGGTAATAAAACCGCCGACTATCTAGCAAAACACTAAGGTTGGTTATATATGCAAGTTGTGTATGAAATAATCCAGACAGATAACATAAGCTGGGGCAAATAAAAATGCATTCAGATGACACTCAGTGCATCGTCTATCAAATTTGTTCACACGCTAACTAGCTAGCTAGCTAGCTAACAAGCCTAATGTTATTTAATGGAGCATGCTAACAAGCTAGGCTTGTGGTAACAGCTTAGCAAGCTGGTGTTAGCTACTAAGCTGCAACTACAAATGACCGCGGTTGCTTTCTAAATAGGAATAATTTTCAGGATAAATTATAAAACGCCAAGCCATGGCTGTAATTAACTACGTATTATTATATTAGCAAAACAAACAAACCGTTAAAGAAAAAACTTAACAGTATCCAAGTTTTGCGTGTTTCTACTCACTACCTTCACACAGCTTGAGGATCCGCAGCTGAGCGACACCGGAGCGGCTTGACAACTCTAAGCGTTTCCCTGCAGGAAGTGCACGTTATTAGCCGATTCGTCCTGAGTTTAACATCAGTACTAACATTTCCTACACTACCTATCATGTTATAATGGCTACAATGCTGCAAAAAATAAATAAATAAACACACCGAATAATTACACTTACCAATATCAAAAGTTGACGTTTGTACACAAAAACATACAAGTGCGACACAGAAGCGTATGTAGCACAGATTTATTTTTTTTAATAACCCTTGCCCCTGTGATGACGTAATAACTAGTCCCAGTCTCGTAAAGGTACAGGGCAGACTATGTCTATGATAAAGCGCATTTTTTATGAAGGAAAAGCATATAAGCAGAGACCTATTTATCTTTTACAGATCCAGGTTTCTGTCTGTAGGAAGTTTTGTTCGTTCTTCCCGTGTCACCATGGGTTTCCTCCGGGTTCAGCTAAAAAAAAAAAAAAAGCCAGTAGATATACTGGTTTAAACCTGTATAACACCACACTGAATTAAATCTTCTCAATATCCTGGGGTTATTTACGTGTTGCAGGTGCAAAATCAGCTAATTTGTCTAATCATTTTTCTCTCATACAGATTTACATTGTCGTTTTACACAGTTAATGACTAGTTAGAGGATGAATACAAAAGGCATGCACCTCTCTCAAAAATTTACCAAATGTTTGCACATGCAGTAAGAGATTAATTATATTTAAGGTCATGTAAAGGACATTAATGTATAGGATGGATTATGTGAATGATCAATGCCTTTGTTTTAACAATTTCTGTTGTTTTTTTTTTTTTTTTGGTTTATTTTCAGTTCCGATTATCCTTCTTTTCATATTTTTCTTTTCTGAACACAATATTTATTTTAGTTCATATTTTGACCCCAAACCTCTGATATTCTGGCACCCCATTCAGGGTGTCTATTGCCTTGTGGCAATATGTAATGTATGAATTCAGACAAGAAGTGGTCTGGTATGTGGTCAGTGGTGTGGACACTTCTGATATAGAGGATTCAATCTAAAACCATCTAAAACTTTACCATGAAGATAAGGCATGAAAATAGAAAGGAGTGAGTGTGACAAAGTTACCAAAAGAACTCCTATTCTCCAGCATGCTCAGTAAAACCTACCAGCTGTTTTATTTAGAATACTGCACA
>JAOTRN010000030.1:4967258-4981516 GCA_028566695.1 Bagroides melapterus
TTTTTTTTAATATCACTATAGAGGATGGCTTCCAGGAGACAATTGAAGCCATGATCAGCCTTGGCATTGATGCACACAAGCGTGCACAGATTTTCAGGGTAAATTCTTACACAAGGCTCTTATTATGTTCAGCAACAAAAATATTGGCACCCTTCATAGGCAGTGCATGTAAATAAGGAATGCAGTGAGTTATATCATAAGTTTAACAGTGCTTATGGGGAATATTTTCAAGGAATAGTTTAGCCATGGAAACTATAAATAATCGAGTGTAAGGTTTATTTTGTTCAATGTTTCCTTGGATTTAAACACTGCCCGTAATTCTGAAGACGACTGTATTATGTCATTATCATTTACTCAAGGCTTCTTTTTGATTTTCTGATTTTAATATACTTGTGTAGATCCTGGCAGGTCTTTTGCAGCTGGGGAATGTGAACTTCAGTCCTGCTCCTGAGTCTGAGTCGTGTGACCTTGATCAACAGTCCAAAGGTAGGAATGACGAAGACTGCTCTCTTGCTGCCTGGAGAAAAATATCATAACGTTCTCTTTGTTCTCCAGATAAATGTGTTTGGTTCAGGGTTCTGTGTTGTTACATGAGAAAAGTGTCTAAAGGGTAATAGCAAAAGATATCATGGTTAAAAAATCGTTTATTTTTTAAAGTAATCACTTTCTTTTTTTATTTGTTGAAATTCTCAGTCAGGTACAATGTTAAACTGAATTTTAACCGAGTTGAAGAGTTAATACTTTGTGTGTGCAGATTTTCTAGAGAAGACAGCAGCTCTGTTGCATGTGCCAGCAGATGAACTGCAGGAATGTTTGAGAGTCCGGACACTGCGGGCAGGAAAGCAGAGCACCTTGTTCAAACCCTGTTCACAGAGCGAGTGTGTTGTGCGCAGGGACTGTCTCGCTAAAGTCATCTACGCACGGTGATCCTTATACACCACCACAGTACAATAATACACAGCTGCGTGGTAGTTAAAGATGAAGGTCAGATTTGTACACCACAGAGTGTGAACCTAGGGATTATGTAATGCAGTGTTATATCAGATTTTGTATTGCACTTGTTGAATTTATCTTTAAATTCTTTTTTTTTTAAACATCTTCGAATTCTTGTAATTGTTTCTTTTCTCCTTTTTTGTTTTAAAAGTATTTTGCATCTATCATTTGAATCTTTGAATTATTTAAACATTTTCTTCGATATTTACTTATTCTTTACTATTTTTTGTTTTTTGGTTGGCCTTCTATATTATTTCCTCCCTTCTTTTTCTGTTGTTTTTTTATTAATGTATTTAAATGCTTTTTAAATTAAATTTTTTAAAACGCAAATTATCAAACATCATTTGTAATTATCAGAGGAAAGACCTGGGTCTATTCATTTTAAATGATTTATAATTTTTTTTTTTTTTTTTTTTTTGTCTGATAGACTGTTTGATTGGCTGGTCGGCTTCATCAACATCAGCATGTGCTCGGAAGACTCCAAGTGGTGCAACTTCATTGGTATACAACTTGCTCTTCCTTTCCCTCCACCATCACCTTTTCTTCTTTTGTGTGACACTGGACTATGTTCTACATTTGTTTTTTTTTTTGTTTTTTTTCCAACCTCATTTTTCTTTGTAGGCCTTTTGGATGTGTATGGCTTTGAGTGTTTCCTACTGAACAACCTGGAGCAGCTGTGCATTAACTACGCCAACGAGAAGCTGCAGCAGCACTTTGTAGCTCACTATCTGAAGGCACAGCAGGAGGAATACGTGTCCGAGGGACTGCAGTGGTCTTTCATCCGCTACCAGGACAACCAGAGCTGCCTGGATCTGATAGAGGGAAATCCCACCAGCATCTTCTCCCTGCTTAATGAGGTTTAGTAGAAGTCCAGGAAAAGAGAACATCCTCTAGATTATGGGATTGGGTTTATTTTTGTATTCAGTCCTGTATTTAACGCGTTATATCCTGTATGATTCTGTTTGTCCTCTAGGAGTGCCGTCTGAACAGGGCTTCTGACGCGAAGCAGTTCCGGGAACGTCTACAGAAGGAGCTCTCTGACAACGGCAGTATGAGCTGGGACAAGTTTAGTAAGCAACCACATTTCGTCGTGGCTCACTATGCAGGCAGAGTTAGTTACCAGATCGAGGGCATGATGGAGAAGAATAAGGTACAGCGGATATGTGTGTATGCATAGAGATAAAAGTGATCACGTCGACTGCTTATTCCTTTCAGGATACACCCTGAATCTTTTTTCCTTCCTGTATGTAGGATCCAGTCCCCCCTGAACTCCTTAGCTTGCTGCAAATGTCAGAGGATCCACTGCTGCAGAATCTCTTTGCAGACTCAGACACTGAAGGAAAGCCTCACGGTCACAGCAAAGTCATCACCGTCGTCTCCAAATTCAAGGTAAACTACACATGACGTTAACGGACAAAAATGTCGCAATCCATTAATAGCAAGGACCAAAGCATTCATTTGTACTTTAGAGAAACTTCCTATAATGCAGTCGTACAAGTGAGTAAACCGTGTACGTTTTAGACTGAACTATTCTTCAAGCCTCTATTTACGATGTTAATGTGGTTTAACAAAACCGAACACAGAGCAATTTTCTTTCTTAAACTTTTATAAATTGTCCTGTGAAGAGCTGCGATCATTTTTGAAATAAATAAATAAATAAAAAGGCTTCTGACTGTCACCTTTAACCTATAATGAAATATTCCATGCTGATGGGAGTGGTCTCTTCCAGACTGACTCCGCCCCTATTCACAGGCTATCGTACACCCTGGTCTTAACAGGGACCTAATTGAACACCTCTTGGAGATTTTCATAGTAAAAACAGGAAATGGTGAAAAAACCTTGAATACCACTATATTATTGAACACCACTGTATTTTTGAATACCTCTGTATTTGGAAAATGAACTTAAATGAAATAAATAAGAGGAAAAGTTTGAACTAAACAGTAAAAAGCTAGAGCTAAACATCATGATGCACTCTCAAATAATTGTAGATAACCGCAGTAATGTACAATACAATATCGTATGGTGTCTAATGCTGATGAATAGGCATTAGGTAGAAGCTGACAACTGCCTTGCCTTTTTTCTTTTCTTTTCTCCAATATTAAGCTTGTGAAATATTTTTTTTTTAATAGCTATATTATTTCTAGTTCTCTTCAATCACTGGATCTAACGGTTGCTAAATAACGATTGTATTTAAATATCGGTTCGTAGCACTCATTGGAGAATTTGATGAAGATTCTGCACAGCACCACTCCTCATTACACACGCTGCATTAAACCCAACCCCGACTGCAAGCCACTTACCTTCAAGAAGGAAGAGGTGAGGGCAATGAGCTCCTCGTCTTAAAATATATTCAGTTGAGGATTTTTTTTGTTTGTTTGTTTAAAATAATGAGTGATTGCTGGGGGTTTGTTTTCTTTATAGGTCATCACCCAGTTGGAAGCATGTGGAATAGTGGAGACCATCCACATCAGTGCTGCAGGTTTCCCTATCAGGTAACACACCACTCCTGTCCTGGTCCTGTTAGACCAGTCATGTGCAGTCGAGTGAAGATTATTGTATAATAATAAGACATTTAATGTGAGTTTTAACAGTGTTACTTCACGAAAATGACCAAAAGGCTCAAATTGTCTGAAATTGTTAAAAATCCAAAAGTACAAAAAAAAGCAAGTATTTTCTAAATGATGCAATAAAATTTGCTGTTGATTTTTCCTTTTAGTGTGTTTGCAATATTTGATAGAAGATAAAGTATTTTGTTAGAAGATAAAGTATGTTGTTAGATGTTTTACACAGTATATGCATTTTCATTTTTTTTTCCTTTTATTTAAATTCCATGCAAACATTTGAGCAGGGTTCCCTATGACAACTTTGTCCAGCGTTACGGGTTGATCACCAACACCAGACCCCTGACTCAAGGTGATACAAACATTTTATTTCTGTTCTTGAATCTCTTGCTATATACTCTCTCCTTATGTAATCTCTTCTCTTTCTTTCCTTTCCTGTATTTGCAGTTCTCTTCTCATGCTGTCTTTCTTTCCACCCTATCGGGAATCAAAATCAATTGTTTACGTTTAGAACGAGATCAATTAGGCTTAATTAGGCTGCTAGATATTTCAGGTAAATGTGTGCATACCTTTTTTTTTTCATGGAACTGGTTGCATCCTTTGGCCTGCACATTCTAAGTGAACAGAAACCTGTTCTTGTGACCTTTATATTTTCAGTGTGTGTCATTCTGCTGTAACTGCTGGTCAATAAAAGTGTACACTTTTTATTTCTTTCTTTTCTTTTCTTTTTTTTTAAACAACTTTTCCTAGGAGCTGAAAATGAGGCTCAGATCGCTCTAGCCCCCGCTGTACAGGACATTCTCGATGCGGTCCTGAGGACCAGTTCTTCTTCCCCTATCTCCACATCCAACAACAACAATGTGATGGTGCATTGTGGGAAGACCAAAGTGTTCCTGACACATGCCATGGTAACACCACATCAGTTTTCTTGCATTAAAAATGAGATCAATACAAGAATGTATGGACTACACTGATCAACACCAGTACACACTCATGCAAATATACATTCACATCTACAGCACCACTGACTGTTTATCAAATAGTTTACATGCTGTTTTTGCGAACATGCAAAAAAAAAAAAAAGTTACTCATTTCCTCAACCCATATGATTGCTGCGATCATGTTAAATGTTCTTTACTATACTTTCGAACATGTACTGTAGAGTACACAGTAAGGTCACTAGTCAGGGCTGCTTTTGGGTTTCGTCTTGTGTTTTGTCTTGCACTGATTGCACTAGTTGGACAGATGCACTTTATATGGCTAGGGCTAACTTAGCTACGTCCTTAGCGGTGTTGTTCCATGTACCTTTGTGTTTTGTCTTTTGTTCGATGTAGCACTGTGGTCCTGGAGAAACGTTGTCTCATTTCACTGTTTACTGAGTAAGCTATATATGATGACAATGAGAATAAACTGATTTAGCCTTTCACAATGGCAGTTTAATCCAAAACCGGACACAGTTCATGTTAAAAACTGGTAATGTGGAACCACGGTACCGAATGTGAGACTGGTGTGAGTTCCGTGGTCTAAACTGTGCCGTTGAATGTGAATGCCACTTGTACTTGGGTCTGCTTGTCCAGGAAGTACAGTAACTTATGCGTGTGTTTTAGCCATAAACGACCGATTTACCATTTATTTTATTTTTATTTATTTATTTTATTTGAAAAAGAACCATGTACAATTATAACATAAATGTTTCCATTTTATGCATTGCACCGAGTTTAGCCAATGGCTGATTTTCAGCCGCAGTCCCTTGGCAGGTAATCATCGTCAAAGATAAACATTAAAAAATAAATAAAATAAAGTAAAAACACCTAACAGTACATAAACGCACGTATCATGAGTGGAAGGGGTGTGACACCTGACCGATGCTGCAGTGGCATTGGGAAAATCACACTCATTTGTCGCAACAAACTTACCCAGTGTGAAAGCCACCTGAGAAAAGTATTCGTTCAACACTGAAGAATTCTTGTGTGTCTATGAAATACCTGCTCTCACCTGTGTGTCTTTCTCTAGTTGGAGCTATTGGAGGATCAGAGGTACAGATTGCGCTCTCAGAAGGCCTTCTCTATCCAGTGCTGCTGGCACAGACACCAGCGCCGCCAGCGAGCCATCAGGACAAAGTGTGCCACGTTCATACAAGCAGGTATATCATCTACAACATCCGGTATCACCCCCACATTCCTGCTTGTGGCCTGAGAGAATTCTGTCTCTGTAATCCATGTGTTTGTGTGTATTTCAGTGGTGCGGAGCTGGTTGGTACGGAGGGAGGTGAGGAGATGGCGTAAAGCTGCAACAATCATCCAGAATAAATGGAGGTCTTGGAGGGTGAGTGATTAAGACCATTGAAATTGTGCACTCTGAATCTTAATTTGATTATTTATTTATACACCTGACTCCATTATCTATAATTTATTCATATGCCTTCATCATACATGGCTTTGTTTTTGGCAGAGCTATTTTCAGTTAAACAATTTCCTCTTTTTCCTCAGGCTTTGATGGACTCCTTAGCCGAGGCGGAGTTGGATGACGCTGAGGACCTGCAGGAGGAAGAAGAGGCGCGCTCCTTGCTGATTCGGAGAGGTTCTGCGCCGCTCTCCAGTTTCCCCTATCCTACAGCCATCAGCAGCTTGCCTCTGGGTCTGGCAATGACCTGCACCCCGAGCGTCACTGTGACTCTGACTGCTACAGGTTTCCATAAGGTCATGTCAGTCATGGCTACACTGAAGATCCCCTTCAAGAACGGAGAGTACAAAGTGGAGACCAACCAGTTTAAACATGGCGTAGCCTCCATCCGGGCACAGCCACAGGTCAGACCTTCCATCTGAATTAATTTCTCTAAGGAAATAATAAAAGTTATTTGATCTAGAAGAAGATCAGATTCCTTAGATAACATTATATCCCAGTATAAAGTGCAAAAGACACAAAAACAGATACGCATTCTGCCTGATCATTCATGTACTTAACATGGATCATTAAATAATTCTCTTTAATCCATCTTTTTTTTTTTTAAAACTGTTCGCTTTTCTCTACAGGGCTCTGTGAGGCTCCGCATGCAGAGATCTCCTCTCCGCTACGCCGACATGTATCCAGGATCCCACACTGACGAAGTGACAGGGTTTAATCAGATTCTACTGGAGAAATCATGAACGTGCGTGTTTCTTACTCCATACAGTCCCTCCAGGATATTGCGATTTTGTACGTTTGGAAAAAAAACAACCCAAAAAACAAACTTGACTTAAGAGAAACTGCAAGCACAGGAATCTTCTTCTAAACTCCTACGAGTAAAGAGACATTCAGTTACTTTCTTTGATAGCTATACTCAGGTTCGACGGATATAAATGGAAACCGTCACACATTGTTGCGTCTTAGCCCTAATTTTGAAAAACTCTTCCGAATATTGTGGCGTTTGCTTGATTTTGTTTTCTACATTCACAAAATTATGAAATCTAAAAGGAACTGTCCACACACCGGACTGTTCTCATCGACCAAAGCAAGCGAACGCGGGTGAAAGCGAAAGCCGCCACATCCGCTCTACTTCACATCTCTGTTTTGCTGTGTATATACGTATATTCTGTCTTATTACATACGTGCCTTTTGTAAATTACAGTCTGCACACATCCATAGGCTATTTTATATACATATTTATTCTGAGATTATCATTCCTGCTTGAGAAATTTGATTTTATAATCAAAGTCTGCCTATTTGATTGTGATAACACTAATATTTATTTCATTAGAGATTATTCTTAAATATATAATATTGAGGTAATTAGTGCACAGTTAAAGGGAAACACTAAAGACTTGTTTGCACTGATGATGTATCAGACATGTCTGGACTAATCAGCTTTAATTATTTCATTTGATACATGAACAAAAGACAGATTTCTGTCAGGAATTATAACTTGGAGAAAAAGAGGGAACGCAATATTACCTGTGATGTTTCTGTACTGTTTGGTACTGTGTACTTGATGTACATTTGTTTTATTTAAGGCTCATTGCACAGACAAATAAAAACACTACTTTTATAGGGAACAGTAGCATGTATGCCAAACGCACCAATTGATTTATATGTATTTTTACGATATATATATAAATATTGACTTGCTGGGTTTTTTCCCAGGTCGATGCATTGTCTACAATGTTTATGCACTGTACTGTAAATCTGGTACATTTGTGTACTTGACATTGTAATATAGAAACTCACGTTCAGGAGAATCTTTAGACATTACTTGGCCGAAATATTTTTTCCTGTTTCTTATCACGACTGTAATCCAGCTAATAAATTTGATACGGCATGTTGGATTTGTGGAACTGATTGGAGAAAGACATTGTTGTTTAATCCAAATGTCTAATGATTTGTTCTAGTTTCAGATACAAGCAGTTCTTTAATGCACATATTTTGACATCATGTTATTCATTAATCTGTTTCAAAATAAAATCACATTTTATTTGATGACAATATATTATCAATGGGAGAATGATCAAACAGTTGAACAAAACCTATATAAAAAAAATACTATTAATAAACAGTATTTGAAAGTGAGTCTTAAGTCTGAAACTCTAATCCGGCGAAGACTAGGATGAAGTTCTGGTCCCTAAAGACTGGTAGAAGCAGTCTGAACGAACACACACACACCACATCTTGTTCTTCCTCAAGCACAAGCCTACTCTATTTACTACTCATCATCATCCTCAGCAGCTTGTACTTCTGCTGGCTCGATGATCTGTAAACACTGGTTGGCGAGCTCTACAAACAGTGGCTCCTGCATGGCTTGCTTCATCGCTTTGGATTTGTCCGCAGCTGAATCAACACTCAGCATCAGGTTCCTCAGGTGTGGATTCTGCAGCAGAGTCCTCAGTTCATTAGATTCACCTGTGATGAGATACGGTCAGAATCAGTCGAGATTTTTTTGACTACCCTCAATTCTCCTGTAGACCTGATTAGAAAGCGATGTAAAATAACACAAGTTACAGATTTCAAATGTGTGTAAAGTCTTTTTCTTTTTACTCTGTAAATTATAATTATATAATGACTATTTCGGGGGTCATCAGCTGGAAGATTGGTTCAGATGTGGCTTGAAAAGTTGATGGTATGAAAATACAACCTGCAAAATGGAGTAAAATTCTGGCTGTACTGTTTTATTCTCTGTTTCCTGTTCAAAAGTGGTGTCATCTGTTCACGTCACAAGTCAAAAATAGTAATATAAATCAACACGACCTTTAAAAAAAATAAACATCAAAAGAACGTTAGAAGGTAACTGTTCAGGCAGGGTAGCTGCTGACCTTTTTGAGTAAAGACTATTATGACTTTGAGAACATGCTTCATAATCAAGTTGGTGTTAATTAAGAAGTCTTAAGTTGGTAGTAAGTCAAGTTGGTGTTATTTATTTCATTAATTTTATTTATTATACACGGAATCAAGTAACCACAATACCCCTGATCTGATATCACCAAATGTTGGACCCAAACCATTATTTTTACTTTTTCTTTTCGTGGAAAAGGGCAGAAACCACTAGCATCAAGGAAAAAATGGCCTCCACAGTCATGTCTGGATGTATACTTCCAAATAAATCCAAATAATCACAGTACCTAAACGCTGAAGTTTGTGCAGCGGAACTCGGTCAGACTGACTGTCCTCATCCAGGAGGTCACCATCTGTCCAGGGCTCTGCTGCTGAAACAGTAAACAAATACCTGTCTATCTAATGTACCTTAGAAAAGCCGCAGTGTCGGGTAATTATATAGTAATATCATGTATTTAGAACCCAACTTTTAAGACACTGTAATATGATAAAACGAAGTAAACACACTCCTACTCTGAGAGGAATCTGGACACGGTGCAGGAGGTGTGGCGTCTTTCACTGGCTGGCACGAGTCTGTAAATTCAGCACACAAAAACTGTGACCGAAAACGTCTCATTAAAATAAACGAAATAATTGTTTTCTGCTAGAAGTAATAGTATATCGGGTTAATAAAGAAGGAAAACAATCTGAAATTTTAGTCTACTATTTCTTTAATATGATTAACATAATATAAATATAGCTAGACTTTACAGTAGTTTGGTACTTCATAAATAATTATGCACGTTTTGCATCCAATTATATATAAGCTAGACTAAACTTGAAGAAAAAAATAGGTTACAAGGCTTACCATCACTTTTGTGTTTCTTAAAGCACCCTAATGAACAGCTGCAAAGTAAAGAAGATAAGATCAGGATTTTAGCTCATTTGTGAAACATCATTAAACATTTCAACCATTCAATCCTACACGGAAAACTTGGTTTAATGCTGGTTTAACTTATAACAAGTTAAACACAGACCTGCGCCTAAGTATTAAGCATGCTGGAAAGTATTCAAAAATATATTTAATCACACATGTACATGCTTCACATTCACAAGTGAATATCATAGGCTTTACTTACTATCTTATTCTGCACACAGGACATCTGTATTTGGAAATTTGCTCGTTGCACACTACACAAACCTGCATGACTGCTCAAGCCGAACATCCGAGTTTAATTCTTAACATAAAAATCAACAAAATATGTGATAAACACTGAGTTTCACAAATAGACTAACGCTGAAACACTAAAACAAACACGCTTCCCCCACATACGCCATATGGTTCCTCTCACCCAGCTGAGTGCCAAGCGCAGTCTTTCTCCCTACATAGGCGCACTACATTTAGTATAAAATAGCCTCGTATCTAGTGCACTCTATATTATATGATTAGATTTGGGACACCGTTATTAACGTCAAAGTCAGGAACCCCTTCCGGTGCAGAGTTCATACGTGAGGTTACAGTGTCCTTGCACGTGTTTCCAGCGCATTCTGTTCGTCCGAGTAGCCGGTGAGGAGAGAAGAAGGAAGAGCAGCTCAGTTTATAAGAAGCACAGCCATGCTGAAGTCTTTAACACGCGCTGTTAGCATTGCGGCTCGCCTTACGAACAAGGCCCCGAGTGCGACCCTCGCTGCTGAGCCGCTTATTAGATCCGCGCTGTGTGCGCCAACCTCGGCCACGATCCGGCCGTTCACTCGCTCGATATGGATGATGTGCGGCAACAACGACGGCAAACGAGACAAACTTCTCGCTACCAAACACACACTCCCGTCCTGCGGCTGTGGAGGCCTTCACACAGAAGGTAAAGTAATCTGAATAATTCCCTTAAAATAAGATTTCGTGTCGGATAACCAATCATATTCACATATAGCTCGCTGTTTAGCCGCTTATGCTAGTATCCACGAGAAGCCGAAATAATTATAAACAGTGCGCGCTTTTTATTTTATTGTATATACAATGCGTGTAATTTTCATCTTAACAGACATAAATTGTCAGCTGTCGTTAAAGAAAAATTCGTTAATAAGTTTTTGGACGTCTGAAATATGCTCAGTGAGCTTGTCACTTGTTGAACAGTGGAATAATATTTACTGTTGCATGGTTATAGTAATATTGTATGTACTTGTATATCTGTTACTGTCAAAAATGTTAAAATGGATTTTATACCCTAAAATACATCAGAACACCGGATTTGACGTCACATACGTGCATTTTGCTTTATGTGACCTTGAATGAAGAATGATGAAAGTTTAAGCAGGAATGACCTACCGAACAGAGATTGATTGATTCATTCAACACTACACACTGCACTGCACTGCCCTGTCCCGTCCCCCTTGTTATTAGGGCCCAATATGATCTCAAGACATTGATAATGATAAATTGTGAAGGAATTTTTGATATCTAATACGGTTCAGCCGTGAGGAGCCCTTAAACTTATAACAAAACAGGCACATATAACAAAACAGGAAGTAGCTAATAACTAATGTATACACCTGTAGTTTAATAACTGCACGTACTGTAGGCTGTAATTTAGAATCAGTTCTATTCCTGCTTTCATTCAGGAATTATTGTTTAATCTCTCCAGTGATGAGAACCAATGGACTTGAGTAGAGAACTCATAGTTTCCAGATTTTTCCTCAATTATTCACAAACATGACCATTACCATACCATTCTAAATATTCCATATAGGGGGTCTAAACTTTATCGAATCAATATGTATTATCTAATTAAGTCATTCTAATGGAATCAATTCAGAAATAACCTCCTGTTACTAAATATATGAGACTAGTTTCATGTAAATAATCTTTACCCCAAAAACATTTAGGCATCAGTTTGTTGCATAAGTGATTGAATGCAAAGCTCATTACATGGACATGTTCTCTGGTGCACCTGTGCAGTGATGGCATACGGGCTTGGGCCCGTCATCGCTGCTTGCAGCTATATTATTATTATTATTATTATATTATTATTATTTTGTAAATGATCCTGCCTAATGTTATCATATTTCAATGTTTTACAGGTGACAAAGCGTTTGTAGAATTTCTCTCAGAAGAAATCAAAGAGGAGAAGAAGATCCAGAAAAGCAAGACGCTCCCCAAGATGTCTGGAGGATGGGAGCTTGAGCTGAATGGCACAGAAGCAAAACTTACCCGCTCCATCTCTGGAGAGAAGTAAGTCTGTCAGACAATAAAATATGTGGGGATTTGAGTTGAGACATTATTTGTTTGACATCTCCATATGCCGTACTTGAGTAAGCAAATCCCTTGAATATAAAGCACCTGAGCCAATATTACACATTTGTTTGAATCATGTATGTATTTGGGTTGAGCTTTTAGATTTGTTTTACAGAGTCACCGTCACATTCAATGTTAACAACAGCATTCCCCCGAACTTGGAGGAGGAACCAAAGCAGGGCCAGAAGGATGAAGGCAATGAGGTAGAAGCTCTCACTTCCTCTCACATTTCTGGATCTAACAGATGATTTATCAATTTGGACTGAAGCTACTGTTATTGCAGACTGAGTGAGGGTAGAACAAATGAAGCTTGTGTAAGAAGGACTTGGACAGTATTATGGTAAAAGATGCACATTTTGAACAGGCGGCAAGAGCTACACTCTCTGGCCACATTATTAGGAACATTTATGCATTTATCTAATCCTCCATTCATGTAGCAGCAAACAATCCAGAAAATCAAGAGTACAGTAAATAGCCAAATAATCACTCCAGAATGTGTCATATTTCTTGTAATTGTGATTTTTCTTGTAGAAAGCAGAAGCTTCTTAAATGTACAGACTTTCCTTTTCGGATTAATAATTCTTGGCTGACTTGTGATTTTGTTAAACATTATATATAAAATGTCATGATGTATATTCTATTGTGTTGCTACAGTGCTAATATTTGTATTTGTTTGTTTTTAGCCTGACATCGTCTCCACACCTAACTTTGTCATTGAGGTGACCAAACAGGGAGCGAAGAACTCCCTGGTGTTCGATTGCCATTTTCCAGAGGATGAGGTAAATTTTTTTTTTTTTTTTTTTGGTAAACACTCATTGCAAGGTTTCTAACACCTAAGCATTGTCAATCGTATAATACATAAAAAGCTTTTTGACTGTGTGCAGATCGGCCACGGTGAAGGAGAGGATGAGAGTGATATCTTCACCATCCGTGAAGTCAGTTTCCAGCCTGAAGGAGAGGAGGACTGGAAGGAGACAAGCTACACCCTCAACACAGACTCTCTGGATTGGGTATGTGTGCTTGTCTAGCGTAGAAACATTAAGTGACAAACTAAGATGATCTGTTAGACCACACAGAGAAAGGGACGTGCTTTTGTGTGTGTTTAAAGCCGCTACCATCACGAACGCAAAGTATGCAGGTATTTCAACAGTGCACATTACTGACATCTGGTGGCCAAAACACGAACTGCGGTTTCTTGGCAGATAGAGAAATTCACCATTATTTCTTGTTCATGTTATTGAGGAAATAAAGCAATATATTTGTTTGTGGGTGTAACAAAATCACCTTAGATACTAAATTTGGCCCTTGAGCAAGACCCCTCAACTCTCTGCTCCAGGATGCTGCATAAGGTCTGAAATTGAACTATGAGAAGGTGCAAAGAAAAGAAATTCACTGTCTTGCAGGTGACATATGTTGGTGCTTATAAATCAAAGTTAGGAGTGTCTTCAAACGCTTTCCACATTAATGTATATTTTATACACCTATTTTTAATACCTTTTTAAATAACACAAAAGAATGAAAGTTATTGTAGGAAGGCCAGCTCGCTCTTCTGCTCACAGCTGTAAATCTTTATGCTCTCTACAGGCACTTTATGACCATTTAATGGACTTCTTGGCTGATCGTGGTATTGACAACACCTTTGCAGATGAGCTGATTGAGTTGAGCACAGCAATGGAGCATCAAGAGTACATCAAGTTCCTCGAGGACCTCAACGGTTTTATCAAATGCCACTGATGACCTTGTGTGCGGTCTTCCCCTGTCCAGCTACTAGGAAATACTAATATACAGAAACAATAAAGACCCATTACAAAACTTTTATACATTATTTTGTATTTAACATTGAGCTGTTAATTTATGGGACTTGGTATATTGAAGCACCGTTAAAATGAGAAGATATGGGCTTAATTTGTGTCAGGGATATAGTTCTGAAATTTCTTTGCAAGAAAATAAATTGTGCAAAAGTTAAACGTCCTTGTGAACTTGTATTCAATTGCCTGTGTGCTCAAAATAAATATTTCATAATCAAACTTGAGCGTGTTCTCTAGGTAGTGTTTAATGAGGGGGGGGGGGGGGGGGGGGGGGGGGGGGGGGGGGGGGGGGGGGGGGGGGGGGGGGGGGGGGGGGGGGGGGGG
>JAOTRN010000030.1:5021420-5032659 GCA_028566695.1 Bagroides melapterus
CACACACACACACACACTACATCACTTATTATATTGCCCCCGATAGACTGCACTGCCATGCCGCTGACAGCAAAAAACTGCTGATCAACTCTGATTTTCTCTGAGAGAATGGGTCGTAATCTTCTTCAAAATAATAAATGTCTTTACAATAATAAAATCCCATGTAATTGTTATTATGTAAGAAAACAAGTTCTGTAAATGAATTCCCATTTCTCCACCCACACACACAAACACACACACACACACACACACACACACACACACACACACGCTCGTATTTATTGTTTATTGTTCTCTCAAACTCTTAGTTGTATTTTGTCCTCTAAATTACATGAAGGAGATGTATCACATGCATGCCTCAGCACTCACCAACACTCCCAACACTGACAGCATAGTTTCTGAAAAAAACACACCGCTCTTTGTTCTCTTTCTCTGTCTCTCTGATCTGAAAGTGCATCACTATGAGGGAACATAAACATTCAAGGTAAGCTAGTGAGAAAAAAAACTAGCCTACAGGTGTGGTTAGCCTCTGACATCGACTGTAGCACTAAAATAAAAAAAATAAAAGGATTATATAACGTATCAAGAAGGACACCTTTATTAAACTTAGCCATAAATGCAATTTTAACATCTCTCTGGTGTTTTGATGCAATTGGGGAAAAAAATCCACAGCATCTAATCCAGTCTTCTGTCTGATCACGTAGCGTAGCTCCATATAAGGGATGTTATATTCAGGGATGGGAAAACGTCATGTTTACATGCTGATCCTCCATTTTGAATTTTGTGCTCTACGTATTGAATATTCTCGGTATCAGATGCTCTGATATATTTTATGCTTTTCTGGTTACAGATTTCAGAATCTTTTGGTTTTGCATTCTTCTGTTTCCACAAATCCGTACACCAAAAGGCACACAAACTTGCAACAAACAAAATGCAGATAAATTTAAGGTATTAAAAAGAAACCTTAGCGCATTAAGCATCTAGTGACAAGAAACATGGCTGGTTGAGTTTGGATAAGTAAATGAATTCAAACAACAAACTGTAGTTGCCTGTACCATCCAGTCTCAGAGACTTGTATTAAAAAAGCAACTCTTGCTTGCTCAGTAGTTTAATTTAAACATGTACGCAGTAGCTTTTACTGTGGGTTGTACAAGGTTAATTAATATTGCTAAAACGTTATATCCAACCATTTGTGGAAATATATGCAATATTTCCTAGTTTGCAGTGTCGGTTACATGGGATCTTTCTGTGAAAAGGCACAATTTTTAGTCATGCTTAATGATGAAACCTACCATGTTCTCTAACGAAAGATAGACGGCTGGCTTGCAGGCAGTTGCTCTGCTGGTTGAAAATGTAAATTCCTATGTTGAAATTCACCAGAGTTGCACTGAATACGAAGTTTCACTTGCAAATCAAAATCAATTTGTTATCCTTTATGCTGTTTGGTAGCCGTATTGGACGTCACAATATGTGGAGACAAAATGTGTGACACTCCTGCAAGGCACTACAGGCACTACAGCTGTTCAGTTTGTCTCCACCTGAACTGCAGCTGTGTCCAATTTTCTAGGATGGTGGAGAACAGTTTTAGACACACACCCACACCCACACACACCCACCCACCAGACAAGCTGACAGCTTTTCCTCCTCACTAGCTTCACTTCGGTTAGCTCAGGTTTTTCTAGTGCAATACTAAAGACTAATGGCACATACAGAGCTGTGGGAGTAAGTGTGTGTTTGGATGCTGATTGTTCTGTAGGGTTGGATGAACACACGCAGTGAGCACGAAAGCCTGCAGTCAGAAACGCATGAACGGTTAATCACACACTCTGGAGGAAAGAAACAAAAACTGGAGATGGGCAAGGGGATAGAAAATGCCAGACACGTTGCCCGTGAGGCAGCCGCTGGCATACTGGACACAACCCAGGGTCAGGTTTTTGTCTACCCAGATCGCACAGTGTCATAGAGGCACATGGGAAAATGTCCGCTTGACCTTTTATAGTTAATGACTTCCTGCTTGCCTCCGGGTTCAGGGAATCTAGCCGGAGGTAACGGCATTTCTCTCTGGTGGGATTTTATTTATTTATTTTTTTAAATTGCATTTAATTCTACTACTAATATAATAATACTAAAATGACAGTGCAAGATGATGTTTTCCATGTGAATGTGTGAGTGAGATGAATAGTTTCAAAAAGTTTACCAGTTTCAAAATGAAATAGAGATGAATTTGTAAGAAGAAAGAAAGAAAGAAAGAAGAAATATCGATCCAGAGCTCATCTGTATTCACTCAGCTTGCCCTAACTTCAGAAAGAGAACGAGAGAGCAAGAGAAAGGGAGAGAGAGAGAGAGAGAGAGAGAGAGAGAGAGAGAGAGTAGTGATTGAAAATTGACACGTATGAGAAGATTTCACGCCTCCTGCTTTCTCGGCTCCACCAAGAAGTGAGGGCAGAGGGCAGAAAGCAAAAAATTTCATATTCCGAATGATACAAATGAGAACACAAGCTGGAACTGAACTGAGTGCTAAAACTGTACAGCAGTTTAGATGCTAACGATTATTACCTTAGAGAAAAGATTGATAACATCTGCTGTTATAATGCAAATAATATCAGCATTGTCAGTCATGAAGCTGAACTCTATAACGTACTGCGCAATTTATCACTAAAAGAAAAGAGGAAGTTGTGAGTGGACACACCTCTGAGGTGCTGATTAGCTTTGCTGTTTTCCAAATGAGCACACTGAATAGCTAGATAGCTAACAACCTTCCCATATGTATTATTGTTAAACTTTGGGCACCTTTAGGCAGTGGTTTTTTTTTTTTTTTTTTTTTTTTTTTTTTTACTAAACAGTTTTTTAGATTTAGTTTAATTTATTTACACTAAAATCATGTAAAGAGTATTTCATAAGTTACCACACTTGTGTAAATATGTTTATGCAGCTGCTAGTAGCTATCCAGCTGTCTCATCTCACCACAGAATCACAAAGGTTTACATACCACAAGAAGGTTATTTTTGAGTGGTTATATAGAATAAATTAATACCCTTAGCTGTCACTGACATTTAGCTAACATTACATACAGCTAGCTACTATTAGCTATGAAGATCTTTACTGAGAGAATAATTCTAGCTATGAGCTAGCTAGATAGCTAACAAAAAAAGAGCTAACCTGAGAGGATTTCTGAGAGGATTTGTCAGGTTCTCAACCTGACTTCTTGTAAATGCGATCATAAAACCACCTTTAAGCATCATGAGCTGATATATTTGAGGTTATGTCTTTTAATTTCATATTCTCAAAGTCACACTCATTCAAAGACCTGCACTGCTCTGTGTCTGCTGACAGACTTTCCTTCAAACAACAAACTCATTCTTTTGAATTTCTGACCTTGTTCCTTATATAGGCAAAATCCAACATTTCACAGTCATTTTTTTATTTATTAAGTTCTTAACTCAAGCTGGTGCTAACAGAAATGAGGGACACAGATTGTGTCTTGTTGAAAGTTACTTACTGCCAACGATGAGATGATCATAATACTGTATTCTTTCCTAAATCAATGAATATTCATCTGAAGCGGTCTATAATTGAACCTGTCTGGATCATGACTAGAGAATGTGAAGGAATAGTGGGTGAATAATTAATTACACAACAAGAAATAATGGTTCGTGTCTTCTGTTTGAGCAATGTGACATCAGACAGAGTCCATATTTCAGCTCTTGGGCTCTTTCTCACAGATACACAAATTACAGCTTGGCTACAGTTACGGCAGAGCTGACCTTTCACCAGAAAAACAAGCATACGCACAAACACACTGCTCAATACAAAGCCTCTCACAGCAGGATTCTTTGAGCTCTGTCTGGTTTCTGAATGCCAATATCTTACAACAAATTTAGAGTGTGAGCTCTGAGTGTGAGCAAGTGTGTGTGTGTGTGTCTGTCTGTGTGGGAGTGTGTGCTATATTACGTTGTCTAGTCCACAGTTACACAAGCCATCTAATGTTAGACGGCAGACTCTAAATTGTCCAAAATGAGGACAAAGGTGATGCACTAGTAGAACATTTTTAGAAAATTTATTTAAAGAAAAATGGTTGCAGAAATGCAATGCTCAATGTTCACATTTAGTTTCCTGCAATGAAAATAGCAACTGAACAAAAGGGAGAATAAATATAGTGTTCCACCAGCAAATTACACTTTCACTTGCATGGAAATAGTGCCGTCTATAGGAGTCTATAAGCTATGTTCTAGTGTATACTGTGTACTAGACTGATCCAAGGTTTGTTGTTAATAACTGGTAGGAGTATGACACTTATGAGTGTGTGTGTGAGTCTCAAAGGACCACAGCCAGGAAGAAAACCGGAAACAGATGGTCTGGCCAAGTGGGAGTGTATCACACTCAGATTGTGTGTGTGTGTTTGTGTGTGTGTCTGTGTCTGTGTGTGTGTGTCCTCCAATATTGAAGAATCATCCTAACACAGCAATCTAATGAGTGAGTCAAGCAAAAGGAATGACTGAGAAAGAGAGAGATAGAGAGAGAGAGAGAGAGAGAGAGAGAGAGAGAGATTGTGAGTAGGTTGAGGTGATATCACTGATCTTGGCTTTATTTTGAGCATGTACACGTTTATCTCATGATGGGAAGATGAATGGACCTTCAAGGAAGCAGCAAAAATATCTTCAAGATTATATCAGATGTGACTAGATAGTATCACTGGAGCAAACACTGTGTGAGTGATGAATGAAGACTCCAAGTGTCCTCTGGCTGGCTGAGAGAAGGACACTACAGAAGGACACAAATACCTCAAGTATAGTAGTTAAATTGCTACATTTCTGCTCCATTAAATCGATGTACATTAATGCTTAAACAATAATGTCAAAGCTATTGAATTAAAACTCCAGATCTCTGTCTATCATATCTGTAGTATACATTCAAGTTCAATTAACAAAATGTTTTTGCATTAATATCAGCATTAAATAATTAGACAAAACATTTATTTTTGTTGTAGAGGGGTTAAATAACCACAATTACTGTTTACTATACTGATTCAGTATTATAATATTTGGAGTGAACCACATAAGGACACTTTCGGTAAAACATTCAGTCTTTGTTCAATATAAGGTTGAAATGAACGTTGTGTATAAGTGTAATATAAACCACAATCTGCTGACGTTTCTGCATTATCTCCCTACAGGGAAAGGTGTTTTCCAGTGTAATAATGCTTGAGCATTGCTTTCCATTAACAAGAAAACTACAGCTAGTGTAGAAACAATTGGTTTCATTGAATGAAAGAAAGAAAATAAAGCTTTAAAAATAAAATGATCTAAAAAAAGATTTATTACAGACTTACTACTAATTCACTGTTATTGCTCAGTACTTATTGCTTATATGCTCATCATGTAGGATCGTTTATTCTATTCTAGATCATTCTACATCATTCAGTGATATGTATTTAGCAGTATTACATCATCTTGTAGTGCCCGTGATGCATTGGCCTTTTTCCCTGTCCAGCACTGCACTAGTATTGAGTGTGTGGGAGATGCTACATCTGGTTACTGCCAACCAATCAAAAAGACTGCAGACAGAAGTAAAAACAGCTTTTCTACCTCACAGTGATTTGTCTGTCCAGCCTGAGAGTATCAGTGAGTCTAACTAACATTTAACCTAACATTTCTGTGGTTTTTTTGTTAAAAATAGTTTTAACAAATATTTTTTAATAAAAAATAATGAATTTCCTTTCGAGTCCTTTAAATATGCAGAGGAATATATTTGACTATATTAATGAAATAATACCTATGTTTTAGAAGGTGATTAATAAATACACATGTATTGAAATGTGAGCATATGTCAGTTTGCCAGTAAACATGTATTTTACAGTAAAAGCTTCTAGTAACCAAAAAGTTTGATGCTACCTTAAGTGACATGATTTCCAGAACTGGTAGAGAGCTGGTGCACTTGGTTCATTCTTCTTATGATCTCCAGTGCAGGTCTGTGGGTGAAATGTTTATTCAGGTTCTTGAAGGTCATCTTAAGCCTTTAGGTTTATTATTTTTCAGTCCTGGCTGTAGGTGAGTTTATCACAAAGAAGAAAGTCCAGTGAGCCTGACATTTGATGTTTGTATGGTCTCAGAGGATCAAAAACAGATTCTCTTCTCCCTCTAACCAACCACCGTTTCTCTATAGCTAGCAGTTCTCAGTTCTTAATAATTTAGTTCAGCTTGACTTATTTTTCTTGAGAAGAAAGCACATGGTTTGTCCCTATGCCACTTTCAGAAGGCTCTACATCCACCACAAAGTATACTGATTGATGGACTGTCATGAGATCTATCCATTTCAATGTCTTTGGTTGTCCTGCTATTTCATTTTAGACCACAAAGACATTTTTATAACCTATTTTAACACACTGTTACCGGTTTAAGATCTCCACTGTAGTGGAGATGAATGTACGAGTGTAGATGTTCACCTGTTCACTAGAGCTTGTGCTATGGTGCTATGCTTTGTGGTTTTAAGTTAGGGACCATGTAGCATAAGTATTTAATAAATATTTTAAGGTACATACCAAACTTGGAGGATGTTGTTGAATTTTGTGAAATATGTCTGTGATCCTGAATGCCTCGTAATCGAAACAGAGCTGATCTCTCTTCTTAATTAATGCATTAATGTTTCAGGCAAAATAGAGGTTCTTAGAACTTCTTAGATCTCCATCAGCTATTATTTCTCTCACAATATCTATTTCATCTCTCTCTCCAATGGAATAGATTTTAACTCACACCCTGACTTGCAGGAAGCTCCAGTCACCATGATGACCTCTTCCTCTGTATCAGTGTTCCTTTCCTCATGCTTTATTGCCTCCTCAGACCTCGAGTGACACCTCCCATATTTTTGCCATCACCTCAACTAGCACCAGGCAAGCTGGGTAACATGCGAGATGGCAAGTGATGCCTCTCCAGGAAGCCATGGTTTCAAAGTGTTCTTTTACTGATCCAAGACCAATATCTCCTTCTTAAATAGCAGCACTATAATGAGAGTAATTAAGTGCAAATAGGTGTAAAAATGTCCAGTATTTATAGAACACGTCAAGAACTAGCCATATTCCAAAACAGTTGTCACCCTTCATGAAAATCTGTAAAGATTTTTGTATATTTTTCCCACATGATCATGTGGCTCATTGCTCTTCTTCTTCTTGTGGGCTTCACTCAGCATTACTTGTGGGGGTCCAGTGTAGGAAACTGTTAAGAAAAAATATTTTCATAACAAGCCTACATCATTCTTACAGTATATGTATGTAAAATATTATTTTGTCATGGTGTATCTGGGTGTAATAGCACAATGATGGAAACTCTGCAGCAATGTTGAAATATGAGAGTTTATAGAGGTTTTATTATCTGACAAATTCATGAATAGACAAATGTCAGCTCGGAGGCTCCAACTGTCACTTAGATAGGTGCAGGAAATTAATAAAGGAATGTATAATCTTTTCCAGTTCCAGTGTCCAGAGTTTTGCCACTTACACTGACATTCAGTGACTAATAGAGAGGAATGATATCTTTCTTACATGGCTCCTAAACCGCTCCCTTCACGTCCTCTTCTCATTGTCCCTGAGCATGTTCCTATCTACCCTGATAGAACGGAGGGTGATATGGTTCATTTTCCGCATCAGGAAAGACAAGGGACTGAGAATATACTGGAGGGAATAAACTGTCACTGGCTTTCACCCGCCTGTCAACTGATCTCTTTATCAGTCATTCACCATCTCTCTCTTTCTCTCTGTCTCTCTCTCTCTCTCTCTCTCTTTTTCTCTCTCTATTGCTCTCTCATTCTTTATTCCGCATTGCATCATGCCCTTCTTCTTCTCCTTTGGCTCTCTCAATCATACATTAGGAAATCTTTCTCTCTTCATTTGTCTCACTCAATCATATTTGAATATCATTTATTCATTCCATTCATCTTCATTTACCCTATCAGGGTTGTGGTGGATCAGAATCTTACCCCGTGAACACTAGGCACATGGACAGAATAAAGATCTGGGATGATGGATTTCTGTTAGGCAGAAATGCTACACATTGTACCACCCTCTAGATAACTACCATCACTTTTCCCTTACAGTATGACAATAAACATGGATAAGGTGCATGTCTTCCTTTTCTCTTCCTTTTCACATATGATCTGATCGCATATCCCTTTCATCAAGAAAAGATCCTTCATATATCTATATCTTTATACTGTATATGCTACATTTATTGGGAATACAAGCATTCTGATCTTGGTAAAAAGGGATCAAACCTTTATGAGGAAGAATTACGGTGAACGCTGACACATAGTAACGTCTTCTCACTCATTGTACATGACCCAGACGAGTGGCCAAGGAAGTTCTTGCAGACGAGGAGGACAAATCTATGAACCATTGCTCATTTTAGAGTACAAGAGATTGTCTGGAGTGTTAACATTTAGTTAGCTTAATGTTTGGGCTGAATTCTATGGCTAACTAACAATGCCTTTAAAGCATATAAAGTATAAAAAAAAATTCTTCAGCTATAAGTGTTTGGACAGATTTGTTTATTCCATTCTTTGGACTTTTACATGTAGTTAAATTCCAGCGACATCATATGGTCCATGTTTAGATCAGGAAACGTATCTCCGTATTCAAATAGACTTTGATGAAATAAATGCAGTAAATAAAAGCTACAGATATAATCACACAATTCTTTCCTGACCAGAACTGGATTTTACAACAAGCCGATTTACAGTTTGATAAGTTCCCTTTTTTAATCACCTCATTACATCTTCTAAATGTGAGCAGTTTTAGGGGAGGAAAAAGAGAAAGAGAGAAATGGGGAATGAGTGAAGTCACATAAAGTTAATTGCTGAATTGCTGCCATAATGTGTCATTAGAGCTGGCTGTAAACGTGCTGCCTTTACGAGTGGCTTTAAAAAGCTCTTTAGTGCTGCATTGTACTCCAACCATGATCACAGTCATCCTCAGGGGCTCTCTTTTCTTTTTTAGATACGCATTTCATCTACCATGGCCTCTTTTTTTTTTCTTCCTTCTAGACATCCCACAAGCTAGAGTATGAATGGAAGTCATGCCAGTGCAATTAATATCTAGATATTCTTCAGCGATCTCTCCTTTAATGTTCTTTGCAAGTCATTTCCAACTCCTTATTGTCTCCCATATTTTCTAATTTTGGCTCTTCTCAAGTCTGACCCACTGGAGAATTTTCTGCATTGCCCTGTTTATCATGCTTGGGTTCATTAATATTTCTGAATTTTATTTTCAGACCATGAAACCAGCCACTTTATAGTCTGCTCTCATTTTACTGTATTTCATCATGCATGGTTTGCCTCAGATTAGACTGGAGCAAAGAAACAACTAAGATGGGTGTCATCCAAACCCATTCCTATTTCCTGTTAGCGTCCCAGAGCTAAAACAATGACTTGAGTTGACTCAATGTTTCAGGTACATGCTTTGTTTTTGACGCTGAGCAGTATGCTCATTTACACTAAAGTGCATTATTGATTTATTTGATTTCAATATTCATTTGATTTGATGTAAATGTGATATAATGTAGATTGAGGTGAGGTTCTATTCTGGACTTCTGTTGAGACGATTGCAACCGATGTCTCTAAGAACGACACATGGAATGGTATGACGAGAAGAAGTGCTGGAGACAATTTCCTTCTTGCCCTGAGAGTTTATTCCTACAGTCTAGTTTTCTCAGGTATAATTCTAATCTTTGAAACACACACAACATTGGTATGTACTGTATATCTGGGTATATTAACCCCTTCCATACTGGATAGAAGGGACAACAGGATAGAAATAATAAATCCTTTTCTTAAAAATCCTGTAAAAATCCTGAATGCAGTGTAGCAGAAGTTCGGGAAGAAGCTCAGCCATAAGACTACAAAGACCATTTCCACCTAGAAGAAACACAATTCCAACACCAAGCGGCTAAATTAACAGACAGAAGAAATTCTGCAAAAAAAAACAAAGAACAAAAAATAAAACACTTTTTTTTTATTAACCACCAATAATTTATTTATTTTTTATTTTTGGCTGTGTTCCATCTTCTCTGGTCTTATTCTGACCTTCTAACATTCTATGTGTCAGAATTATTCAAATCCACCTTGAGATACACTCATTTTAATTTGAGCATGTTGTTTTCAAATAAGAGGCTCAAAAATAGGCGTAGGGTTGAAGAGGTTAAAATAAATCTTTGCATACAATAGACAGGTGAAGGGCAGAAATATTCCTTCAATCCTCCTGCTTCTCACAAAACGATGAGCTTGAAACAAATTATAAAAAAATAAACAGACTCTTTTGTCCCCACTGTGACCCAGAATCAACATTCTCTTCCCCAAAATCTCAAATCACAGCCGTGCTACACAACCAGACGCTGAACCGACACGAGAACAGCAGTTTATCACGTCTCCTGACTATCACAATGACTCAGCTAACACAATAGGCAGTCGTGACTGATTACCAGAAAGAAAAAGACTTAAATCAGGCAGACATGCCTTGGGTAGGGTGATGAGGTGAGGTGTGCCTTTGGATGTTTGTATTCTGAGCACTTTCTGTATAAACGTGTATATGAATTGGTGGCTGTGGCGCTATCATGCAGATTCAGATACCAGACTGGAAGCTACATGATGCTAAGCTAATTAGAAATCAGTGTTGTGGGTTTTTCCGTTAATGGGATGCTTTAGGCGGCGATATGAGATGTCAGATCTTATCCTAGATCGGTTTTCGACGAGCTCACGTCTAGAATTTTCACTAAAGGATTTGAGCATAAATTGAGCTAGTTATTAGGTTAGGGAGCAGGAGTTTAACGTAATACTCTGTCTACCACATGAGAACCTGAACGTGAATTTGGTTTCTACAACATGTTACCATTTCAACAGTGTCACACCCAGGTTTTAAGACAGGGCAGAAATCAAGAGTAGGGGCTCAAAAGCACTTTAAATGATGCTGCAATCTGGTTATGTACAGTAGGACAAGGTTGGCTTTGTTTGAACATTATAATATTGCTGTATTACATTCATAGCTGCGCTGAAGAAATAATCAGTAGAGCTAAGAGGAATAATAATAGTAATGATAATAATAATAATAGTAAAGACTGGCATGTGCTCATCCCAGGTCCCTTAGTCCCAATATACTCATACTGTGCATCCTTTCATACTACAACTCTACTTATGTATATTCTAATAAATATCAGGTCTATCTATCTATCTATCTATCTATCTATCTATCTATCTATCT
>JAOTRN010000030.1:5215783-5229315 GCA_028566695.1 Bagroides melapterus
GTGTGTGTGTGTGTGTGTGTGTGTGGTGTTCAGGTTTACTAAGAGCTTAGTGTGTGTTTAAACTGATATAAATGCTGTTTGCTGCTCTTACATAATGGACTAGGCCATCATCTGCTACTGTCTAATGAGCGGACTGTTGAACTTAAGCCAGAGAAAGACAGAGATAAAGAGAGTGTGGGCTAAAGTAAAGGGATCGAGATATGCACAAAGCCTTGCTACATAACTTACCACAGTTTCAGTTCACATATTAACTATGCCGTTGTCTTTTTAGTTCACTGGGTGCCATGTGTTAACCACAAGCTATGAGTCTGGAAACTATCTGCATTTCATGAAATGTGGAAAAAACACAACAGAGTCTGTGATTATAGGAAAATATTTAGTGAGAGGTTGTGCGGTGGGGCCCAATATGAACTTGAGCTACCGTTAAAACGTTATATTCCTCTGTTAACACAGCTAACAGTTTCGCTTTTCATCGAACTGAATAATGACACGTCAGTATTTTAATCAGTGTATGGTTACATTTTAATGATGAAACAAATGACTTCCTGTTATCATTTATATTTATATCAGCTTTAACCAGTCGTCCCCTTACCTGAAGTGCTGACACTGGAGACTCCTTCAAAGAAAACTGCACCTTATCAACAAGGATGGGATTTTCTTAGTTAAATCACTGTGTATTATTAATACAGTGGATTATTTGGACAAGTCTCTCTGAAGGAGCTTGTATTAAAGAAATAATAATGCATTAAAATAAAACTTGTCTTCAAGAATAAAGGCAAGGATAAAACTTTGGTTAAAATTTGCAAATCTTTGCCATATTTCAAGGGCAAATTATCCATTTAAGGTCTAAGCCTTCAGTAAGTTCTGTATCACTATGCTACTAATAAAACAGCTCGTGATAATTAAAAGCTCTTGATCAGAAGATGGATCACAACCAGCAAACACTCAAAACCAACCATCCTCCGATAAGACCAGTGAGTTTGGGCAGCGGTGGATTGTGCTCTTGGTTACTAGAATAGAATATTTTATTAGACTTTATTTTGTCACATCTACATTACAGCACAGTGAAATTCTTTCTTCACATATCCTAACTTTGGAGGTTGGGGTCAGAGCATAGGGTCAGGTATGATACAGCATTACTGGAGCAGGGAAGAGGAAGGGCCCTGCTCAGGGGTTCAACAGCAGCAGCTTGGCAGTTTAAGGGGTTAGGGGTTTACGGCCCGGCACTGCCTGGCTGATACTGTTGACCCTTGTGCTTTAGGAGGCTGTATCATGGCTGACTCAACAAAAAAAACTCAGTGTGTGACATATATGTGACAAAGTCTTTAAAAAAGATTTTTGATTTGTCATTTCAAACCTAGATTTGGACCCAAATCTTAGGAAATGGAACGAAACAACTGGGTTTAAGAGTAAAATATGTGTCCCCCAATTTGCTGACTTTACTTTTCAAAACTTTTCACCATATCCCTCCTGTCACTGTAAAGCCTGGATGAGAATGGCAGCACTGGTAATCTGGTCATCTGTGACACACACACACACACACACTCATGCCTTGTGCAGAAAGGGGCCAGGTTGCATGTACTTTAATCCCCTGTGACAATGGAATGGTACGGTCCAGTAATCCCCTGGCTGTTGCAGTGGTAGCGGTGACAGGGATTCGGATGGTTTGGGAGTCTGAACTGGTGACTAGCCTAAAGATTTGACCAACTCTCCTTGTTCTTGCTATAATTTTCTCTCTGCACACAGAAAAGGAGGTATGTGTTTACTGTGTGTCACTGGTTTGCACCGAAGCATTGTCACTTGCATGCGCAATGCGTAGTTGGTTTTAGCATTTGGTCAGGATATGTGCTCTATATGTTCATGCTAGTCATGTTTGATTTTTTTATGCAAACATGAATGATGCACTAAAACCTTGAGTATTGTTAAATCTCGTTGTTTAGTTATCTGTTCCTCTCTTAGTGGATTTACCTTCCAGGGTATATGAATTTATGATTTTCAGCACAGACCCTGTGACTTGTGTGGTTGTGTGTATGGGTGTGTGTATACAGGAAGTCAGTTTTTTTTTTTTGGAAAGTACGTTGAATTCAGCAGCGATGCTCTGAATATTTGCTGTGTAACCCACAGAGATTTTGAGCTTAGCCAGATCTGGGAATTTGTACTGTACATCGAGGCGTGTACCGGTCGACAGATTGCTGCAACAGTTAAATGTGTATCACTCAGTATCAGCAGATCGAAATGTATTTAAAAAGGGAAACGGTAGTCGGGACAATCCATTAAAGTGCTTTTAAAAGAAGTGATCCAGTTACCCGTTTCGGTAACCTACAGGGATTACCGCAATGTGCTTATGGCAAACGAGGCCTACTGCATCTGATCTACTGGCCTTATCGCTACGCCGTACAGCATGTTAGCTAGCACAGCGACACTACAACATTAGCTTAGCCTGAAGGTTTGTGTTAGCTTATAATCAGAATAGATCTGGACTGAAATGTGAGCTGGAATTAAATGCTTCTTTATTATCAAACCTCATTAGCTTTAGCTCTAAATCAGGGGTGGGCAATCTTATCCAGAAAGGGCCGGTGTGGGTGTAGGTTTTCATTCAAACCAAGCAGAAGTCACATCTGATTCCAACTGTTTAACTAGTTGATCTTGGCTTTCAATATACTCAGCTGTGGCTTAAACTTGGTTGGAATGAAAACCTGTACCCACACCGGCCCTTTCTGGACAAGATTGTCCACCTCTGCTCTAAATAATGCTTCAAATGAGAGTGAGGGAGAGAGAGAGAGAGAGATGGAGTTTCTAAAGCAATACATTTATTTAGTATCAAAATAATAATGACCCTGGTCTTGATCTTAAGAGGACCTTGTTTCCATAGCAACAGCTTATTCACAGGTTTGTGTACTTGAAAAAATGTGATAAAACAGGTAATATGAAGTCAATATGATTTTTAGTAAGGAGTCCTCAGTTTCAGTGCTTTGGATCAGTCAGTAGTTGCTGTTTATGACACAGTAAAGTCTACAGGACAGACATCCTCATGCTCTGTGGTCCCTCAGTAACATTGCAAGCCTATGTTCATGTATCTCGCTCATGTTAACTTAAGGCTGGTGAGGGAACGACTGTCTATAGAGGTGTTATAGCTTGTTTATAGCTCAATCTGGTAATATATAATGTATAAAGGCTTAATGTACAGAAACTTGTGTCATGGATGTTCTCTATTGTTCACTGTAATTTAAATCAAGTATAATCTATCATTCTGTAATAAATAAATAGAATAGTCAGCAAACTGCTGGAGCAGAAGAGGAACTAAATACTGTTTAAGTAATTCTATTTTTTCTATTATTTAATTTATAAATATTTTTCCCGATATTACGGTTGGGCACCTGCAGTACAAAACAGTACAGGATACTGAAAAAAAAAGTAAAATAAAATTTCACTCGGTAGTTAACATAATAGTTACATCTAGTTTCCTAATAAGCCTTGTTTGTGGTTAATCAGATTAAATATAATAAAGTACAAAATGTGCTAAAATCAGTAGTGGAATTGGGAGGTCCCTTTACTTTTTTCCCCATTACTGCTGGTCATCAAGTATGACTCTGATTCCAGTAAACCCCTCTGTTCTTGTATTTCACCTTTTGTTGCATCTGGTCTTTTTTTTTTTTTCTGAAGCTCTTTTTCTCTGTGAAACCCCACAGCCTGTAGTTGATGACATCCATGTTAAGGGGAAGGAAAACCATGGACAAGAGGGGGAGGAGTCTAGAGCACAAGTAACTGCAGAGCAGGACAGCAGCTCCACCCATCCAGAAGAACGGGAACAAAAGGAGCGTATAGAGTTTCTGGTGAGAGAAATGTTGAGGGTTTGGTGATTTTTGTTAATGTCATTCAAGTCTAGTATTAAATAGATAATGTGCTCTTTGGTTAAGGAGCAAACAAACAAGCTAAACTATTTTGTTATCCAGTTTAGCTCGTGCATATTAGTGATGAATGAAATCATTTTGATTAGGATGGAATATTTTAATAGGCTCAACTACTGACGCATAAACAACTTTATTAGATTTATCTGTGGTTTACTAGCTAAAGAATGATTAAAAGATCTCAGACTGAACATAAAGGGTTAGAGATGTTCCCTGGCCATTCCTAGTGGATTGATGGGGATTAAAAACAAAAGATGTTTCTTAATTCTGAAGAGCTCAAGGGTGATGTTAAAAAAGGTGCATGCAATCAAGAAACTCTTTGAAAGTCTGGAAGCCAGAAAGTTCCACAACGTTGGCATCAAGAAACATCAAGTCTTTCCACACCTCCAGCCTATATCCGAACTAATCCCAAATCTGGGATGACAACACGCTCACACCACCAGGGTCTCTCATACTTTCATCATTAATGTTGGTCCGTCTATGAGTCCAGTCCCAGCGACATGAGCGACAGAGATCTTGACGGCTAGATGCGGACGTGTCCAGTGACACGTCCAACTACAGAAAAACGTAACTCCTTACAAATATGGAGCGTTTTGGTGCGGCTACTTCCAATAGGAGATCTGTGGCAAAGAGCACACTGCGTCTTTTTCATCTCTTATAATATGATGCAGATATACTGTACATCACCCATCGCTAAAACTTATTACTCTGACAACCAGTTGCAGGAACGTCTACTGACGACTATGTAGTCGATTTGCAGAGATAAAATCATTGTATGTCTGATCGTAGCTTAACCAACACTGTGTATGCTGCGATGAGGATAATTAAACAGAGCTAAGCTTTCTAATTCTACTCATGTCAGAGGCCAGTGTAGAAATGAGATCTGGAGCACTGTGTAGTGAATTTGATTGCTTTATTTGTTCCCCTGCTTGCATCACAACACACCTGTCAATCATTTGAAATGATGCAGTTTGCACTTCTTCTTTTTTTTTATTATTTTGTAACACAAACCAGTGCTAAATATCAGGTTGTCATCACATTTATCTATTTTATGAGCTTTATGTCAGGGTTCTTGCTTTCTCGCTACAGGAAAGCGAGTTGAGCAAGAAAAGAAAAGAATGTGAGGGTCTCGAGCATGAAGTAAGGAAGAGGCAGAAGAGATGTCTCGATTTGGTGAGCCTATTCAAATTTTGTTCCCTTGATGATGTACGGTATGTGAAGAAATATTTGACTATACCACATTTCTACTTCCTACAGTTTGTGTACTCTATTTAAAAAAAAATACTTACTTTGCTTAATAAGAACATTATACCTGAAAATGTGATACCTGAAAAATCACATATTTTACAGTTTTACTATGTTGCAGTTGAAACCACTGATCATACAGACACACTGGTTTGATAGCAGAACATCTCCGCTGTCGGTTTTCAGTCTTTTTCACAAGGAAACCTCAGTAATTTTGTGTTTGCTAACAGGAGAGCCAGCTTGAGGATGAGCGCGGTAAAAATGAGCGCATAACAGAGGAGGCTGAACTCCTCAGGAGAAAGGCTCAGCTGCTTGAGCAGGTCAGTCGCAGAGCTCGTGTGTGTGTGTAACCTGCTATTAAACAAATAACTTGACAACAGTGTGTATCACTGGGGTGTATTAATCACTGTCCTATACTTCTTATTTCTCTCTCTTTCTCTCTGTCTCTGTCTCTGTCTCTCTCTCTCTCTCTCTCTCTCTCTCTCTCTCTCTCATCTCCAGTCTCAGGTGGAGAATGAGGAGCTGAGGGACGAGCTCTCTGCAGTGAGCGCTCAGTACAGTTCAGTTCTCGAGGAGAACCAGAGACTCCGTGCCAAGCTGGAGAACCTAGAGCAGGTCCTAAAGGTAAATCTCAACCGTTGGAACATTAGGCTTATCTACAGCCTCATAATCTGTCAATAAAACATTAATAATATTCCGAGAGCTCGAATGGAATAAAGCATGCGAAGTTTAAATCTAAATCAGATCGAAACAAAGCGGTTCACTAAGCCTGCGTGAACAAGATTAATGTTTGATAAGATAAGGTGGATGTATTTAATAATCGGATAAATACAAAGATTAATTTGTAGTAAATATGGTTGCATATTGAGAAGGAAACTACAAAACATTTGTGCTACAAATCTTTTTAATATTCATGGTACAATCATGATTACGTTCAATGTTTTTAAAGGACATGCGACTAATATTTCAAAGCAGAAGAAGTGAACACTAAAGTCGAGAAATGTGCTGTGATTTGGTTTGTATTACAGAGTTTCGTGTACATGTAAATCAGTTTATTCGAGGAAATGTAAACACGCTCTACTCTTCAGTATTTTCTTTGGTATGCCTTTATTCGAATCCCACTAAAATGCAACTACGAGACCAATACACAAAAATGATGTACTATATAAAATAATACGTAGTACTTATGGGTTATTATATATAAGTAATGATTGCTTGTGTGTGCAGCATATGCGAGAGGTCGCAGAGCGCAGGCAGCAGCTGGAACTGGAACATGAGCAGGCACTGGCTATCCTCAAGTTCAAACAGGATGAAATCAAACGACTTCAGCGGGTGTGTCGTAAAAATATTCCACACTATCTAATAAAATTTGCTAAATCTGATACACTTCTATGATCCAGCACTTTGTAGACCGTTTGTGACTACATTAGAATTTACAGCTGCCTAAAATCTGATTTGTATTTAGTATAGACACCAGGAATTAATTTTTTAAACCGTTTTTTACCAGGATACAAACAGAATGGAAATCAACTTATGGGACAATTTTCAATAAACAATTGAATTATTTTATGCCCACAAATCTGATCTAAAATGAGTCAGGACATTGTTGGCTTTCGGTGTGAGACAAGATGTTTTTCCCTCTGTTGGAAACCTTACCCAGAATTTTAGTGAAATTTAACCCCTTCAAATTTTAGATGATAAGCACAGAAAACAGAAATGCTTATAATAAAAACTATTATAAAATTATTTGTAGCTGTTAAACATCACTGCGGTGTGTGGCATGACAAAGAAATTCAAAGCTGAACATGGCCACAACAATTCAGGCGCAAAATCGATCCAAAAGAGCCATTCCATTTCTGTCCACTTCAGTCTGAACTTTTGTTCCTGTAATTTGATTTTTTTTTTTTTTTATTTTGAGCAAACCTAGAGAAAAGTCAAATTTGAACCATATGCAATTTGTCTATTTCATGTTAAATGGCCCAAAGCTTAGAAGTTTAAAGTTGTCTGTCTGTCTGAAAGCAGCCTTCTTATCTAACAATCTAACCATGAAGCTTTACTAATCATCTACCAGGAGATCGTAACACAAATCATATTACTCATGAAACGATGGAACTTTATTGTGACTGTGTGCTCTGTCTCCATCAGGCTCAGTTATTTGCTAAGAGGGAGCATGAAGGAGTTGTTCAAATGCTGGAGGTGAGAATTTCAAATCAAACCCTTGCTTTTTCCGGATCTCAATGATTGATTTGCTGTCTAGTTGTGTTATCAGACTACACTGTGTATCTGGCTTCACTGTTTTCCATTATTAACTCAACTGATAGATAAAGTTTCCATTTATCCTTCTCAGTTTCCACTCCATTACAGCAGAGTATAAATACTGTTGAGAGTTAATATCTGATGCCGTGTACTCTCTGCGCTTGTGCACTTTATTTCACACACCAAAGACTTTTCTTGCAGCTAGTGTACTTTGTACAGTATGTAGAATTAATGTCTTGTACTGTGACCTGCTGTATCTCTCAATATTGCTAACTCTGTGTCTATTTGTGTGTGCTGTTGAAGAAAGCAGACGATGTTCAAATAAATGTGTTGTTTAATCAAATTTCATAATCCACAGTGTTTCCCCGATAATTACACAAAACCCACACGGTGCCTTGTGTAGTGGATAGTGCTTTATGAATTAGCAGATTTCTAGATAACTCTTAAAATGAGTTAAACATAGTAGATTTTTAGCCTGCAAATTTGTATATTACTTTTTAAACAGCACCCTGCATGTGTCATGTGAAGACAGGAGTTTTTTGAGGAATTGTGAAAGGATTTTGTCTGTGGAAACCCGTCACTATTGGCCTGTCTTCCTATTTTTTCCAGGATAAGTTTCGTATTCCATGACTATGATCATGATAAAGTTGTTACTAAATGATAAACGCATTTTAGGTGTATTAAAAGACAGTGACCAAATAAGAGACTCAACTAAGTGTCCAAGGTTCAGTCATAGCTTAAAAGAAAATGAGTCCAGTTACTCATCAAAGTTGAGCTTTACTGAAGAGCCACCAGCCATATAAAATCATGTTCGGAGATTGACGAAAGGCATTTCAGAGACTGTGGTTGAAGGTTTTCTGGTCTGATTAGATAAAATGCAAAGCTATAGACTTGCTGCTGCTCATCACAGTGACAAAACAGTGAAGCATGGTGGTGGTAGTATTGTGGTACTAACAGATACACTCAAGCCAAACTTGGCCTCTTTGCTTTTTTCACCTTCCTTAGGTGGTCATTGGATAAAATGTTAATAAACATTAGTTTACTAGTTTAGCGTAATAAACATTAGTTTACTTTCTCTTATAAAATGAAGCAATTTTTTACCTTTTTGGAAGTTCCATCAATTTATTAGACAAAATGAATCATATCTCTGACTTTGGTGCACATAAGAGCCAGTAAAAATTTCTGTATTGATTCACCAGGTCATACTGTGACTTTTATCAATGACGGTCTATAAAAAACACCCCATATAATTATAAGAGTAATGTTTGTAAGATTAGTTTTATTCATGAGTGAGTCCAAAGAGCTGTTACATGAGTAGGTATAAGTTAGTGTAGGTAAATCTTAATTATATATCTCATGGTTAGATTTAATTACCTAGAAATGTTACACAAAAGCGGTACTTCTTTACCTCTTAGCACATCTTAGTTTTTTTTCTAGGGGAAACACTGTGTGCATGTGTGTGATGCAGGAATGTTGTGTGTGATGTGAGTTGTGTTGTTGTTGTATGTCTAAATGAGGTTTGTGTCATTTGTAGGGGTTGATCCAGTTTGTATTGCTGAGAGAGCTGGTAAACTAACTTTATCATTCTCTCTCTCTCTCTCTCTCTCTCTCTCTCTCTCTAAATGACTGAGTATAGTATCTCCCTCCTCCAGAGGACTCTGTCACCCTCTATAAATTTGCATAGACTTTAAAAAAAATTCCAAGCAGATCGACTCAAGGTCGTCTCAAACCATTTATAGGTTCTCCAGTTGTGTGCTATGGCGTCTGGGGGATTTCGATACTGTACACAAACATATTTTTCAGCAGGTTCCTATTTTCCTCAGCTGGAATCTGACTGCAGTGACTACTAACCATAAGTCTTGTTTTCATGGTTGACCTTTGACTTGACATGCATGTGTACTGTATCTGCTTTCTGAATCTCTCTCTCTCTCTCTCTCTCTCTCTCTCTCTCTCTGTCTCTCTCTCTCTCTCTCTCTCTCTTTCTCTCTTCCTGTTTCTCACTGTTTGATGTGTGCCAAGCAGAACACATTGGACTGCATGCAGGTACTGATACTAAGCAGTTCAGTCATTTTTGCCTTTCCCAAACCCTCTGCTTCTTCGTCATGTTTGTGATTTCATACTGAATTTGGGTTTCATCTAAAAAAAAAAAAAAATACACTAGCTCTAGCAGTTGACTCGTGATCTCACCTTTTTGGCTTTGGCTTTAACAAAACCACCTGCTGTGTTGCTGTTCATAGCTGAAGTCATGTTTCTTGATAATTACCGCACAGTACTGTTGATCTCTCGAATCTGATTGGTCACAAGTGACTCATTCATTTTCAATAACAGCAGCACTTAAAGGAATGCAGGGTTAATGTTAATGCCTTTGCTTTATAGTAACTGCAAGTTACTAAACAAAATTATGATCACATGCAGTTTTTAATGGTGCATGAGGAACAAAAAAGTTGTATAGGTATATATGATGCTACAAATAATGCAGAATTTAAAAGGAAATGCTCTTGGTTCTTGGTCTAGAATGGCTTTGTGCATAATAAATGTGAAACACAAGCTTGGGTTTATTACAGAAAAACAATATTTGATTTCTGTATGGGTCGTTTTCATACATTTTTTTTATATTTTATGTTTGGTAAGCTAATACACATCTGAAAGTTGGATTTTAAACATTTTGAACACGGTGATTAGACTAGTTCCTGCTGTACAATGAAATAGTTTCTATATGATGATGACTTTTAAGTCACACGCACTTAGGTGTGATATGTTACAGGAAACCGGCTGTTTTTTTAGAAATGTGTGTAAAAGCGCGTGTGTGATGAGGCCCTGTTTGCTCAGTGTCTGCCAGGAAGCTGAACCGCAGTCCCGGAAGTGAAACTAGCTGTAGTTTCTCTCAGCCTGAAAGCAACGTGCTTGCTCTGTCCCCACAATACAAACTCAGCAAAAAAGGCAAAATGGCTGCAAAACCTCTCTCTGTTTCCCGCTTCACTTTTCTGCCTCTTTTTCTCCCTCATATATCTAAGAAATCTGTTGAGATGCTTTGATTCATTCACCGCCTGAGAATTTATTTTTATCAACCTCGTTTTTTAGTTCACCACATACCAGAAATAAACACTTTTCTACCAGTTCATTATTCCCACCTCCTAATATTCAAAATAAAAAAACAGATTTGGTTGCCTGATATCCATGATATAAAACGGTGCATCAATTTATTTCACATTTTCCCAATTAAACAGACACAGTTCATGGCTCTGCAGCCCATTCACCACAGAACCTGTGTGTTAAACATGCTAGCTAACTATGCTAGCTGATTTTCTGTGATAAAAACAATTACTATTACTAAATATTGTAGTAGTGTTGTAATGTTTTGTTTTTTTTATCAGGTTTATTTGCCGCTGTTAAATAAAACCTTTAAGTAAAATAACATTGCAGATCAAGACTCTGATACTAAAAGGTTATCTGGCCAGCTAGCTAGCAGGAATAGCAACAGGTTCTTTTAACAGGTTTGTTTAAATGTGTTGAATTAATTTTTTAATAAGGATAAAGGTGTAGATGTTTTCTTAATCCACTGAAACATAATTATATATAGCTCATTTAAATGGTCAAAAATATCTTGTGTTCTAAAATACTTTGGAAACTAAAATAAGTAAATAAATAAAAACGTTAATGAATAGATCTTTTTATATTTTATATATATTTTATATTTATTTCTTTATTTCTTTATTTATTTAGTTCATTGCTAACACTCAATAGCAATCTGTCTCACACGTCCTTCCTGAATTTTCTCTAGCAGGAATCTCACTATTAATGTGAGTGGATAATACTTCTCTCTATGTTGTGTGTGTGTGTGTGTGTGTGTGTTTATATACACCTACAGGCGAAGGTACGAGAGCTGGAGCAGAAGTGCCGTAATCAGAGCGAACAGTTCAGTCTTCTCTCTCAGGAGCTGGACAGATTTCGGCAGCAAGCCTCTAAGATCGATCTGTCAGCTCCTGGACTTCTGTGTTCCAGCCTCACACAACTTCCCAACGGCCTCAGTCTGCCCACAGACACCGGTAACAGACATTAATCTAATCTACTTCACATGTGGTGATGCTGCTCATCGTGTCACGCTTCTGTACAAATGAAGTCACATTTTTAAATAAGATTGGGTCTGTTTCAGATCTGATGTAGCGTATAAACCTGCAATCCCATGTTTTTAGTTCAAAGACATGTGTAATAGGCTGATCTCTAAATTGTCCATTGTAAGTGAAAGGGTGTCCCCTGCGTTGTGTACCCTGGGACAGACTCCAGGCTCCTTGTGACTTTGTAGGATAAGCAGTATAGAAAATGGATTGATTTTAATTTATCTAGTGTCCATACTTCCAGTTTTCTAATCTGCTTGACATTGTCCTCAAGTGCCATCTTTTCCTTTGTCTGTTCATTCATATGCTTTTGATATGACTCTTGTGACTCCTCTGTGTTTTGCCGTGCTCTGTCTCTCTTTCTCTCTCTTCCTTATCTTCTTCTCTTCTCTTTATTTTTTTGTGTCCATCATCGGCTCTTCTACTCTCCAGGCACTAGTGCCTCATGGGATGACATCGCCTTCTGGAGTCTGGAGGGTAACGAGGCCCTGTGTGACGTGTCTGAGCAGGGTACTCAGTGTCATGTTTCTCTCATCAGGAGGCTGGAACTCCTGCACAGCTGACGCCAAACACGTTGTTTTAATGACACTGAACTCACTGGCTGCCTGCTTGTTAGAGTTTTCTGTTTTTGTAGTCTGGTTGTGTGTTATTAATATGATGGATTCTTATTTTTTATCCATGGTTCTGCTGTGGCCAAGGTTACGCTTTGTCTGTTTCTTCGCCATGTAACACTGCTTTTGGTGTCCAGCTTAAATGTTAAATATCTTTGACTTTGCTTTAGGGTTGTGCATTTTATCTTTCCCATAACGCATCCCTCTGCATGTGGGAATACGTTGCTATTCACGCTTCAAGCCCATGTTGTTGCCGTATTTTTCCTCATATACTATTATGCATGTGGCTGAAAGTACACAATCATATGCTTAATATTGATCACACCACCCATGTTCAAAATAAATCTTTAACAGATTCATGACAAGAAAATCTGGCAAAAACCAGCCAGCAATGAAAATCCAATGATTCTCCTTCAGAAAGTTTGATAGAAAAAATAAAGTGGAGCCAACAACAAAATATCAAAAGTTCCAACTGGATGGAAGGAAGGAAGGAAGGAAGGAAAGAAGGAAGGAAGGGAGGGAAGGAGTAAGGAAGCAAGGAAGAACAAATGAAAGAACACAAAGACAGAAAGAAAGAAAGAACATCTGACTGCTACCTAGCATGAGGAATAACTCTTTACTTCTATATTACTGTAACAATGAAGACTTCTTTAAATAGAGGTCTTTTTCTGACAGTGTTCTGATTTCACAAATAATTAAATCCAATGTAATATTAATTCCATGTTGCACAAATGCAGTGTTACGGTTTAAATCTAATAACGATGTGAGCACTAATTCTATCGTCACAGTGAGCCTTCAGGTCTTTACTTCCGCTGGTGTTTGTGCTGGTGTTAGTGTTTGAATGTACAGTCAAATGTCACTTGTGTCACTTGTGGTTTTATGCCTTGTGGCCATGTAGCAACTGCTGCTGTTGTCGCTTGTGGGCGTGTGCTGTCCACTTATTGTTGTTGTTTTGTTTATTTGTTCTGAAGATGATGAGAAACTGTAGTTAGTCAAAATGAAAATGGCAGAATTGAGCCTCGTAAAGTGAGACAGGTTCTGGTGAGACAGAACATTTCACTAGAAACAACTTATTCTCAGTGACACTGAGAGACTCATGAAAGATTGTTTAGATGATGACCATGCTTGTCTTGACCTGTGAACTTTACCACAATCTCAGTCACACTCCTTATACAAGTGTGAGTTCAACTAAAGGTTGAATCCTCACATCTCAGGCTTCTTTCTCATCTCACCATCTCTCACACACATCTGTATCGCGTGCATTGCAACACACTTTCTCAAACCTGCGCACAATATCTCTGTCATGCTCTCTCTCTTTCCCACTCACACACAATATGGCGTAGTAGATGACTAGATTAACCATGTTACGTTAATCAAATTAAAATTAAAAAGCTGTT
>JAOTRN010000030.1:5246134-5257525 GCA_028566695.1 Bagroides melapterus
GTCTGTTATACATTTTTGTCTGGATCGTCTCACACAAGCATGACCTGTGGCATTAAAATGATGCTGAAATCTCACAGTGTAAAACTGGCTGAACTGGCAGTTTATCAGCTTCTCGTACATGCTGGATGTTCCTAACCGAATCATCACATGCTCTTGCCAAACCTTTTGATTTTCCAAGCTCCTGATACTCTGTAGACCAGAGGTCCAGGTCTAGCTCAAGTTCTCTCTGGTTCTGTGTTGAACCAAATAATTTAATTTAATAAAATGTGACTGTATTGATCTTAAATATTTAAAAACCGCAGCCATGATGGAGGCACTGCACTGTACAGGCAAACTATTTCTCTCTGTAGCCTGTAGGTAACTCTGGATTTTTGCAAAGCAATGGTCCCTAAAATATGATATATTCCTAAAACTTGCTTTTCAACCCAGCTACTATAGATCAAAAGCTTTGATTCCAGTGCTGTTGCTCGCGCTATGCTATGTTCTGCTAATCTGCACCCACAGCTAGACCACAGTAACTTACTAGCCTTACGAGACCTTGTTTAGTCTTACTTCGATGTTTACTTTTACTGTATTTCTACTGACTGCATGCATGAAGGTGTCGCACCCAGACACGGCCTTATTTATCGATATTTAAGTATTTATAATATTACCTTGCATTTCTTTACTTCTACAATGTATTTGTAGGACTCTATTTCTTTTCTACTGGATGCAGTGGAGGCCAAGCTGGAAGACATCAGCTGATACTTTGGTGTGCGTGCGTGTGTGTGTGTGTGTGTGATGTACAGTGTTCAGGTCAACGGTTTGCACTTTGTGATTTTGATGTATGGTATTTTCAAACAGTACGAGAAACTTTATTCTCTCATCGGTTTCGCAGAGATTCTGCAAGTGTCACACGGAGAACAGGAACCTATTTTGTAAATCTGAGGTTTTGTAATCAATTTTTTGAAACTTGTAAATAGGTCTTTCTTTTCCACATTGTTATTATTTTTCTTTTTTTTTTTTTTGCATGTTGAAGCAAGCTTTTGAGTGATGACTAGTAAGATCATTATTGGTCATTGAAGGGGCCATTGTCATTTAGTCTGACCTTTTTACAGAAATAAAATCTATTTTTACAGAAAAATCTTAAAACTAAAACTCTTGATTTGTGGTGATTTTTTTGTGTGGAAGTTTTTTTTGGATCGGTTTTAAAAGGATTTCTGTAAATCCAGACTGTAGGAAAATAGACGAAGCTAAAATGCAACAGACAACAAAAAGTGATTTTTTTTTTTTTTTAGGTTTGTTTTATTAATGAAAATGAAAAATGAAAGCAGATTCAACAGTATTGCACAATTAAATGTTCAGTATTTTGTTTAGATCAAATGAACATCAATCAACAACTTAGCTTAGCTTTGTTTCTTCATGTGCAGCAACTCATGTGGCCTAAATTTTACACAGTGAGTCGTGAACAATCTTATGAAACAAAGCCAGTTCCTCTTTTCATCTCTCCACCATGTTGAGTCGTTAGTGTGTGAGAAACGTGCTCCCAGTAGCCAACAGTACACTCATCCATAAAGTAGGAAACACTACACTGTGGCGAGGGGTTTAGTAGTGCTTTCTACTTTATGGATGACTGCACTGTACTTCCCAAGTGCGGCCGTCTCCAGGTCCTCTGTTCACACCTGTAGAGTTAGTGGTTAAGACTCCCCTCCCCCCCCTCTCTCGCACACACACACACTCACACACACACATGCATACACACACCATCTTATTTACAGCTGTCTGTGCAAACCACACCCAAACTGTTACTCTTCACTTAATGTGAACTCTTGGCAGAAAAATATTTGTAGAATGTTTTGACAGATTTTTAAAAAATTTGTTTAATTTTGTTTATGTCTCAGCCCTTATATGTTTATTAAAGAAGTTTTCAGACCCGTTTAGGACAGCAACCAAAAAAATCAGTCAAAACATTCAACGCTCAAAGTCAAAAGTTTGTTCCACAGAAAGTCGACTCACTAACTGATACCAACTAATCGCATGTACTGCATCTGCAACATGCTGAAAAGGTTATTTTTATTTAAATAAAAGTCTGATTTCAAGGATAACCTGTTACTTATTTCTTTTACTCCATGCTATGCTAACTCCGAGGATGGTGGCCATCTTTATCGGGATGAGTAAGCTGTTTCTTTAAACCAATGTAAAATATTGAACGCTAGATTTTTTTTTTTCACAGGATCAGCTACGATCTTACAACACAGACGTAAGTCTATGGATTTTTTTACATTATGGAGAAGCATATTAAAATTAGAAATAATAATAATTTACTACATTTGAGTTAACCGGAAGTGGCTGTAACAAAACATTGTTACATAAGACTTGCCAGCCATAATACATATAATAAATATTACAATGATTATTAGTAAGTTAGTAAATATTACAGACAATATGTTAATAAAAAGATATTTATCACTTTAAGAATTTCAGAGATTTCAAGATTTCAGTCATTAAATTTGTAAATGTTTTTTTGCATAGAACTACGCATTCAAGTCTATATATTTCTATAATCGTTTAAAAAAAATTAACCAATTTACAAACCTTTTACCAATAAAATGAACACTTTGCATTTTTTGCATTTTTAAAAATAATGTCTCACAAATTCTAGCGCCAAATTACTTCCATTTGTTCCAAGTAAATCAACGAAGTCATTTTCTCAGCCTCAGTTATATACCGTACCTGTACAAGAAATACCCAACAGAGCCGCTTTTTTCTTTTCAGTGTCTTCTTGTCCCTCTGTCTTACCAAAGTCTTCGTTGTCTTCAGCGCGAGTAGGAATGGACCTAGGAGAGGAGAAGCGCTCCTTTTAAACTTATCGGCCACGTGGTGTCTTAACCACACAGGAAGAGGTTTAACAGTCACAGCCTTGCTGTCGTTCTTGTCTCATTGCTTCTTTCACTTTTTCTTGACTTGGTCTATGCAAAATGCTAATATCGAGACTTGTTCAAGCTTTTGGAAATCTAACGTGGTTCTTTTTGGTCCTTTCTAGTTTGGTAACCAATGTATAACGAAGAGCTGGATGATTTTTAGATACAAGCGACACACCTAAATCTCACGGACATTGTCATCCTAAAGTTCTCCATCTTTCTTCTCGACTTGGCTTTTGCAACGTTTTAATCTTCACACACCACTAAATTTAACGCTAATTCATAAACCATTTTTAAAACATGGTTCAAAGATGAAGATAATCTAAATAAGAATTATTATTATTAGTATTGATATAACCTACAGGTTGTAGTCAGAAAAAAACAAAACGTTTTATGGAACTCAAATCACTTTTTTAAAGCACAGTTGATGCACAGGTTCGTGCTGCTGTGTGTGCGTTCGCTTACTGGCTTTTCGTTTTCCAGCCATTTTGCACTACGCTTATTTTTTTGCACACAATTCTTTTGTTCTCTGTTCTCTTTACATGCTGTTTCACTTTGCCCAGGCCGTTGCCTAACACTTGCAACACTGAGGAAATGTTGAAGTAAGCCTCTAAATGGTTAGTGGGAAGCGATAAGTCAGCCAGTGCAGATGTGTTATTGGGAAGTACGTGGGAATTTGAACAATGGTTGCTATAAGGTTGTGTGTCCACCTGTGGAAATATTCGCGGTAGGGCAGCATCTTAATGCACAGATAAAAGGGATTTTTAAAATATACATTTCAAACGTTGAGCTCAAATATCTGCTAAGATAAATATTTCCCTGAGATTTAAAAAAAAAAAAAAAGAAAAAGAAAAAATTGCAATGAACCATTCAGTTAATTTTCTTTACATCTTTCTTTCTTTCTTTCTTTCTTTTTTCTTTCTTTTATTTCTTTATTTATATTATGTATAAATTGGATTGATATCTTTTTATAGTGGAACGTGACTATAATCAAAAAATCACATTCAAACTCATGTTCAGAAGGAATGATCGTAAGGCTCTCATTAACAAAGTGAGTCTGACTAATTCACATAATGTTTCTGTAGGAATTTATTTGGACATCTGCTTAATTTGACTGCTGGAGCCATGGGTTTAAAAAAGCATACAAATCATGTCAGGGATCGCAGTGTGAACTTTAGATGTACCATGAAGGTCATCATCAGCAAGAAAATTATGACATTACCAAGAACAGGATGTCCCACAAAAACTGATGAAAAGACATGAAGAAAACGTATCTGTGAAGCTGCCAGACTTACAGCAACATTAAAGATGGAGGTATATGTGGCAAATACTGGTTACTATCTGCATGCGACAACATTCTGCCATTTTCTTCAAGTGTCTGGGTTGTAAAGTAGGAAGGATAAACAGAAGCCCTTTTTCCCTGCACATAAAAAATTCAAGCCTTTCTAAATCAAACCAAGTGACAAAATATGTTAAGCTCTGATGAGACCAAGGTAGAATTTTGGTGATAATTGTAAAAGATACATTTGATGCAAAAGCCCAAAGCACACCATACACTGACAGTGAAGCGTGGTGGTGGCAGCATCATGCTACGGTTCTGCTTTTCTGAGACTGAAATACTAGCCAATACTGAACTATAAAACCTGAAGGTCTCAAAACACAGCTCAAAATAAAAAACTTTCAAGCATAATAACTACCTCAAAAACACAAAGTTTGTGGAAAGGAAAGCCTTCAGAAGATGGTGCGAGTTTTGGAATAGCTTAGTCAAAACTTTGGACTTTTGTGTGGAATAAAATTGACAAATTAAGAAGTTCTAAGTTGACTCTTACCTAAAAAGACTGTATTACTAGTAACTTAGTAATTAGCCATTAGTTAACGGATTGTGCTCTTGGGTTATTATTGTTTTTGTTTTGTTTTTTTCTTTTTCTTTTTAAAACATTTTGCATGTTTGTCCCTTGATGTATTTGTTGCTTGCTCTATCGTATTTATGGCGGAAAAAGATCTGACGATATCACTCGGTTTCAACTTTTTACTTCACAAAATATTGCTGTGTCTAGACTTTTTATATATTCTGTCACTTTTTTAAAGAAATGTAAAAAAAAATTAATATAGTATTCTAGAGGAGTTATTCTTAAAGGTCTGGAGGATACATCAGAGGGTTTTGTTATCAGAAAAGAACCAACTGAAGGTTATCCTGCTACACATTTACACAGGAAAAAGGTTCCACCCGTCATGCTAGCAGGTTAGGCATAGCTTTATAGGAAGATAAGAAGCTATTCAAATTAGCAGTCCTTTGTTTTTCCTGCGATATATATACGATACAATTTGGTGACAAATTAAAGGAAAACCCAGTGGCTCTGTTATGTTGTTCGTTCATTTTTTCCACTTGTGGACTTAGAAAGAAACATCGCTGCAGATCTCTGCAAAGTTATTAATCAGACTTATAGACTGTTATCTTTATCCATTGTTGAATTTGTGTACTAGAGTGGCACGGGAGCTTGGTGAATAGTGTAATGAGAATGGAAATGATGTAAAATCATCAACTGCCTCCTTCTCGGTTATTGAGTCTCAGCCTGAACTCTTGTGAGAGATTGTAGAGCTAAAAATGGAAGAATGGAACAATTCTATAGTCATGTAGACGCTACATCCAAGTGCATTAAAGCTCTTGGTCTTGTGATGGCCCAACACTTCATCCTTGGTGGGTGAAACTTTCATTTTTCTCCCACCTACACAAGATCACAAGCTGCTTATTGCTATAAACTCATTCAAAAAACAACAACGGCTGTCTGCATGAAGTTCTAAAACCTCTATAATGTCTATAATCTCAGTGCTCTTTCAAAGTAGTGCAGCTTATACAGAGAAAGGTCGTGAATATGGGATCACGACCTGAGATCAGATCTAGCACAGGAAGTGCCCTGCTGCAAAACTCATTCAACTGTGTGATTTCCTGTGCAAGGCACTGAACTGACGTTAAATATCACATTTCCCTTATCTGTCATTTCAAATAAAGCAGAAATAATATCCAACACTATCTTCTGTACCATGATGAGTTTTCCTTTTGTTTAGATGTAAATCAGGTGCAACAACAGATGATTTCAAATGATTACAGTTCTCAGATTTGTCATTAATAACAGTAGATTGATTAGAGGTTTGTTCGAAGTAAAACAAATCTTCAATGTACCCTGAAATATTCTCATATTCCACGATTCACCTATTGGCATAGAGTGATTATGAAGCTAACTACAGAACATACATGTATATAACTAAAGCTTCCGTCATCTTTTTTCCTTGTCTAAGTAGGCCTCAACCCTAAGAGACAGTGAGCACGACAGAGCGAGCAAGTGAGCGCAGAGGGAAGTGGGGGGATGGGTCAACCACACGAAGTGCAACAGGGAAATTCACACAAAAAACCTTTAGGCTCTTTTAGTCAATAGAAGCTCAAAAACAGCATGAAATAAAAAAAAAACCAAATTTGCTTAACACAAGCATTCTTTAATTGCAGGACTTCAGAAGAAAAGCAGATTGTCTCGTGACATTTAGATGTGTTTCTGTCGTGCACAGCTCTGAAGCTGACTTCACGTGAAGCTGACTCCGACTGCTGTTGAAGGACGCAACCTACTTAATATAAAATCGATCCTGTGAGATTGTTATTAAGAGTTAGCTTTAAAAATACAACTGATGGACTGATCTGTCATCTGTCGTTCCAAATAGCTGTTCATTTTTTGTGTGTAATTTTCATTCTCTTGCTTTGAATCTGGAACGAGGCCAGACGAGGTTTCAATTCCCCCTTCCCCATGAGAGCACTCTCTCCTGTAACCATGGCGACCCTGCCCTAACAAGGTGTGGGTTAAGGTGGGGAGTTTTTTTTTCTCTCTCACTCTTTGTGTGTGTGTGTGTGTGTGTGTGTGTGTGTTGCTACGTTTTTATATCTTCCACATATCTGACAGCTTTGACAATGTGGGCACATCTATCTGGTCCCTACAAGGAATACATCTTATATTGTTTGTTTGTTTGTTTGTCTGTTTCTTTTTGGATACCGAGGTTAAGAACAGGCCCTCATAAGGATATGTGGTGTGTGTGTGTGTGCGTGTGTGTGTGTGTGTGTGTGTGTGTGTGTGGTCAAAGTGGTACAGCTTTAGCACAAAAGTCGGGTGGAAAAAGGTGTGGTGAAAGAGAGATGAGATCTTGCTGCGAGCGCTGACTCTCATCATGTTTGGTTTCACTATGACACATTTGCACGCTGCTGACCTACAAGTTTTCTACTACAGCGCTTCCAAATATGCAGATGACCGTCGGGTTCCAGTCGAGAGGGCTAATTAGAGTTAATTACAAGCCACACAACACAACCGAGGCATGCAAGCGGCAGCTTACGCGTCTGCTTTTGACATGGAGAGCGAAATAATCTCTGATGCAGAACGATTTGTTGTTGCTCCATTTTAAAATGACAGTAAATCTGTCTGAATGGTTTTGATAAAAGAATAGGTTGAGATGTCATTCGATGAGGTTAATTCAAGCACTATAGTATCTGTGGTCGTACATTTCCTGCCTTGCATTCGCTCGTTTCCTGTCTATAAGAGCACGTTAGTCAGTTTGAGTTCTGAAGAATTTTTTCAATAATGCTAATGATCAGCTCTTTTTCAAAAAAAAAGTGAAGATAAAGGTTTGCTAATATTTGCAACCTGATGCTGAAACATGTCCAATGAGGAGATTGAATAGAAGTTAATTCTAGACTAAAATGCTTATGTAAAAAGAAAAAATAGATGCAGCGTTGTGTTATACAAAAAAATCATAATTGATGTGTAAGTTAAGTTTAGATCATGTATTAGTGTGAAAAGATTTAGGGCGTCAGTTTGCACGCGTGTGTGTATGTGTGTGTGTGTGTGGGCACCACCACCACAAGTGTCAGAGAGGCCATGATCACTGCCTTGGATACAAGCTCAAAGCTCATTGGTTGATGAGAAAAGGCCACTCTGGCTAAACTGATAGACCTTATCAGGGTCAACAGCTACTTCCCCTCCCTCTCACTTCATCTCTCTTTTTTATGTCTTTCTTTTTTCTTTGTACCTAAAACACAGATTATAATTCAAACGAAGGCCTGCTTATTCCCGAAATGGCCACTCTGATCTTCTCACGGCTGTGATGTGTGTGTGTGTGTGTGTGTGCGTGTGTGTGTGTGTGTGTGTGTGTGTGTGTGTGTGTGTGTGTGTGTGTGTGTGTGCGTTGTGCAACAGCGAATGTGTGAAACGCAAGATAATGTCCTCATTCCCTGTTTGCTGCTTCTTTAAAATGATCGCCTCATTCACATCGGTCTTGGCACATATGTTTCCAAATAAGGGCAAAACAGTCTGCAGTGTCAACCAATAGCTAATCACTTTACAGCCATGTGGCCTGTAGGAAGATGGCGACAATTTTTTCTTCTTTTTTTTTTTTATTAGGAGGAGTCTGGGGCTGAACTGAGAATGCAGACAGAACATGACCTGCATTAGCATGTTAGCTTAGTCACTGTAGAATAGGCTTATTTTTATAGCACTCAATACAGTATGTGTGCGTATGAAGACCTGCTGTGTAAAAACATTCCATGAATCTGTACAAATATATTTGTTCCTCTTTTTTACGAGCTGAAATCCAAAATGATTAGCCTATGACTAGTCGTGGAAATGAAATGACTGGTATTCTGTCATTGCAAACTGTTTAATCATGTTAAATCATTTTTCCAGTAAACTGATGTTGACTAAATCAATGACTCAAGACAATAACATGTACCAGGGTTGAAATATTACACTCTAAGTACAAGGGATTCATCCATGTTTTAGCGCTGATTTTAATTGATCTGTAGAGTAGAGGAGAATCATCACAACACTAACATTTCTTTTTAGTTAAATCATTCAGTGGTGATTTTCTTTTATAGACTTCCTATATAATATCATGCACATGTTTGATTCTTTTGCCAGTTTCTCCACATCATCAGTAAATACTTTCACTGAAACCAAACGGAATCCTGTGATACATTTGTACACTTCACGTGGCTCACGTTACCTTTAAAAAAATATGAAATAATTCCACTAGATCGCTGGATATCCATTACACACACATACACACAGACCAAGCATGCATTTAAATTTACATCGTAATTGAAATATAATGCAGAGTTTTTAATGACGTTATCCCTTTTTCTACGTTTGTTCGGCTTCTTCTTTTCCATTTTTTATATCAGAGTATTATGTTAACTTGTTATAGGATTATATATGGTTAGAATATTAGAATTCTAGTTTGTGCTCCTTTAGTTACAAGGACTTTAGTGATGTCAAGTGAGGAGGTCTGGGGTGTAGTTGGTGTTCCAGTACATTCTAATGGTGTTCTGTGGGGTTGAGTCAGAGTTGGGGCTCTGTAGGACACATGAGTTCTTCCGCGCCATCGTTGACCAGCCATATCTTTATAGAGCTCTCTTCATGCACAAGGGCATTGTCCTACTGGAACCACTTGAGTGAAGTGAACTCGTAACCTTAAACAGTTATGTGCTTGCACCTTTGTGGCAAAAGTTTATGGAGGAAACTGCATTTGTGTGTGATCAAGTTTTCACTTACTTTCATCTGTATAGTCTTTATAATAAAGATCATTTCAAATATTAAAATATTGCTCAGGCGGTGTGTTTGAGCGGTTGTGTGGTTGGGGATTCACACCTGAAATCCATCCGTTTACCTTTACCTCTACTGTAGAGGATCATTTTATAATTACAAACCAAAGCCTCTGCTTGATGTAACATTATTTTTAAGAGTGTACTGATGCCAATCTAATATTATCTCAGTGCAGCTGATGATCTCACGCTGTTGCGCAACCTGACACATGGTGTTGGGCTGAAAAATACCAATCAACATATCTTTCAAAGGAATAAAAGAATCCTTTGAGTTACACTGAAAGATAAAATGAGAAAACCTTTACATGCTTAGAAAAAGGTACCAAACTCTACATGTTATTGTGTCTGGGGTCATACTGTGATCATTTTATCTTCACTGTGTGTTTTACATGATAGGGTACATGTCATGGCTTCTAGAGTTATGTTTTATAGGCACCAGCACTCCTTAAGGTAAAGGAATAAAAGTAAAGCGTGAAGTGTATTACCTTTATTTCAGTGTATCGTGCTAGACTTAAGGTTTTGTCTTGGAATCAGATCAGTTTGTTGCATATTCAGATCAGTGGTGAAAACAAAAGAGAATTGAAAGCACAAAACCCACAATAAAATGGAAAAATCACATCAATTTGAGTAATATCGTAAGACTAAAATCGATAGGGGAAAAGATTAGGAAAGTCTGCTTCATTCATAGGCTAGGCTGTGTTTGGAGAAATAAAACCATGTTGGTAAGACAGAAACAGGAAGCAGACACCTGATCTGAGCTACACTCAGGCGCACAGGCCTTGCTCGTTTGGTTACCATTGATGCTTTACACTTAATGCTGTTTTTTTTTCCCCCAGAAATGTCCTCAGTTGGCTTGTAATGCTTCAGATCATCTAAATTCACCAAACAGCAGGTGGGCTGATTGACGGCTGAGATTACTGGTGTGAAGTGAAATAAAAGGTATTCAGATAATGATGTACAAAATGTACAAAACTTATAATCAGCCAGGCGTGTGAAATACAGGGGGGCTTTGAGAGATCATGAGTGACTCCATAGAAGTGTGTGAGCTACAGCGTGGGTTGCTGTATGTTTTATTTGCAGGTCTGGGTGCAAAACAGAGGCACTTTGAAGTGCACGACTAGCTTCTGAGCGCCAAAAATCTATTATGTATTTGTGGTTAAGTGCAGCAGAGCCTAAAGCAAACAAACTCACGACCCTACTTTCCCGCCAGATTACCTTGTAGCCCACAAGCACAGGCATGCACGAAAGCCTTCGTTTCTTTCTTTTTTTTTTTCTTTTCTTCCTTATTGTTTTCTCATAAAAGCTAATATTGTTACATAAAAGGTTATCTACGAAGTCTTTTTCAAGACACAGTAACTTATAATAATGAACGAAATGAAAAATAAAAAGCATGTCAAGGTTACTAATTCTGGATATTAAAGTTTCATTATTTTGTGAATTGATAGATCGTTTGGATGTTTAATTCTTAAAACATGTGCTTAATGTCATTAATAAGACCAGGCTAAGCATTAGCAAAATATTATTCTCAATATGATCCACTTAGATGAGTTTAAAGGTAGAAGTGTTTATTTCAGGTGATAATATCATGTCTCATCAGAATTTAAAGATTTTTAGGTTTTTTTTAGCCTTAAGAGAATAAGACCGGGTTATTTTACTTTGGTGAAAGGGGCAAAAATTTACCATCAATTATGACAAATGATCTTTGCGCTATTATATGCCTATTTTATGCTGCTAAGTCGACTGTTGGAAATGGATACAGCTGTCAAAAGGAGTCTAGGGGTGTAGAGAGCGAATGCCTGGCACCCTGGAGTTTTAATTGTGATTGTAAAGGCAATCATATTTGGACTATACATAGCA
>JAOTRN010000030.1:5262951-5276428 GCA_028566695.1 Bagroides melapterus
AATCAGGTGTGGCTTCTTCTTGGTTTGAACGAAAGCCTGCAGCCACACCGGCTCTTTCCGGATAAGGTTGCCCACCCGTGATGTAGTACATGATTGTTACCTATTCTTTGCCACTTAGCCACCCAGCTGTCTTCAGGGCTCATCATTGCAATGATGCTGTCAGGAGAACACGCAATAAGCAGATTTATATTTGTTTCAAAATTGTCTACGCTTTGATTAGGGAAAAAGAATATAGGAAATGCAGCATACCCATCAAAGGAGGAGCTTGTGCATTCATAAACCATCTCCCGGTTCCCCTTCATTTGCAAGTAGGACTCACAGTTATCACAGCCGTCATACTCAAACTGGTCAATAGTCTGCAGAGAAAGAAAGTGCATGGTTCACTACTACACCTGATAATTTAGGATAAATATACATTGTGTATTCAGAAAAATAATGCTTTTTAAATAAGGCTTTTTGTTTCTACTCTCATGTAGGACTTATATGATGAGATACTGTGTACTTCTAGTATTTACATACCGCATTAAAAAAAAAACAAGCATATTGTTTTGTTTTTCCCTGAAATTTCCTGACCTCATAATTAACCATGTTTCTTATTCACTTTTGCTCTTTTTCATGGCGGGTCCCATTCATTTTGGAGTTGCTTGTAAACGTTCGGAGTAAGGAAAGCGAGTTTCTATCGTACCTGTAATAGCACAATAGCTACCTGGTTAGCTATAATATAAAGACAAATGTTGATACTACTAGCATTACTACTATAACTAACTAAAAGAGATTAATATAGGTAAATTCGCCGTTTATATTTAACAAAAAATAACGCTTTATAAAAAGAAATACTTCAAGTAAAAGCTTTTTACTTCACATTTCTCACTTAGCCGTTAAGCTAACTCGCTGGAAATACTGCATTAACAATAAAAAACTACCTTGACGAGAGAACATAGCAGACAAGCCCGCAAATGACGAAGATCCTTTGGTACGGTCTCCATTGACATGATGGTTTTTATAATGTGTTAAATACAGAGTTAAATAGTCTAGCTATTGCAATACTCTAGCTCAATGGAATTATTTGCTTTTGACGTCATTAAACTGCGTCGGCGGTCTGTATTCAATGTTTTACGCCACTTTGCAGATCAGCTTAATGTGCATTACCGCCACCTACTGATATGGAGTGGAGAGTTTATAATAAATAAACTCTCCACTAATACCACACTCCACCAATAATACCACACTATAATACCACTCTCCACCAATAATACCACACTATAAAAATTAAGCGTCGTAAAACAGATTTCTTTATGGATATACGTCTTCAAAAACTATGTAATAATAATTTTCCAGTGTGTTTTCATGTTTTCTGTCTGGATATTCTTCACGGTGTAATATATGCTATAATAATAATGCTCATAAATATGCTCATAATAACGACTTAGTATCAAACAATATTGAGAAACTTTATCATAATAATGAGACACTATGTCTTAATTTCGAGTTAGTATCTCATAATAATGAGAAACAGTCAGAAATTTCGACTAATCTCATAATTATGAAAACTTAGTCGCAACGCAAACGTGTCCCTGCTCCAATTGGTGCAATGGTGAACACATTTGTTATGTTGATACTGTATCAACTTTCTGTTCTGTAATGTGTTGTAACGATCAATTACACGACTCCTTACCAAATAAATAGGTTTAAATAAATGGACCTGAAATGTTACATTTAGATAATTCTGTTGATTTCCCGCAAATCTGTCGTGTTGACACGATAGACACATATAACAAAGATTTTAATAAAACTAAAGAATATGAAGTATGGAAATAAAGTACCTAAGTGTTTATTAAGAATAAAAGAAGGGTTATGGGTCGGTGTAGAGAGGGCTTTTATTATCCCAGTAATGTAGCATCCATCTAATAATTAAAGTAATTATTAATTAAAATAATTAAATAATTGTTGATCAATAAGAGAAAGAGACATTATTCTCTGCAATGTGGGATGTGTTGGCCAAATTAGTACATGACAAGCCAGTACTACTTCTGTGATTTTCACATCACTCAAATTTACAGTCTGTCTCTATACCCATGTAGGCAATAAATTTGTTAAAACATTAAACAAGTAAGCTAATAAACTAAATGATCTTAGAACAATATTTGATGTATTTTTACATACAACAAAGAACAAATATGGGCATTACACGCTCAACCATATACTGTCTTTGTTGCACTACAGTCAAAATGTACAGTATATTAAGCAACACTCATTACAACAGACAAATATGCACAAACATAATACCTTTTCGAGGGGTGCTAAACAACTATACAACCGTAACAACCAAAGTAAAGAATATGCTCTCGTTCATTTCTTTAATTTTATTGCCTTTATTTTTAAGTTTTATACATGGTGACGGATGAGAGGAGCGTTACCATGGCAACCGGAACACGTAGTTAACTGAAGAGGACAGCAACTTCTCCGTCTGACAAAACCTTGATCATATCTGGTAACACTGTCTTCTAGATTAAGTTTTTGTAAAGAATTATGCCTCTGTAATGATTAAGTATCTTTCTTTAACTATATGCAGTGTCTGCTAGCATTATAACTTGTGTAATATGCAAGGGTGTCGCTTTCGTTAGGGACGGTAGGGCAAATTCATACAAATAAACACTTAATTGTCTCTATCATTAGTTCGACCAAACAATGAATTAATTCATTCTATTTTATTATAACCACTGAAGTCCATCTTGTCGCGTTTTTTTAATTATTACTTATTTTATTTAATTTTATTTATCCAAGAATCACTTAAATGTGATTAAACATTTTTCACAATCGCGTTCTCTAAAATAGCGCTATTTGTGGTACACAAGCGGTTAACAGATCTCGTTGTCTGCAATATGTCCCGCCTCCATAACTCACTTCTCTAATTTGATTAGCCGTGCCTTTCGTGTTTTCCGCCTCTCTAACCCAAGTTATTTAATAAATGTCGTTGTATTTTTTCGTGTAACCTAGGCTGTAACTGTATTCGGTTGTATTAAGCGTCAAAGCTCTGAGTCAAGACGCGACGTGAATGATTTTACAGGCAAGCGGCTATGAGTAGGGTAGGGTCGGTAGGGAAATGGCCCTTATAATATCCAGGGAACGCAGGGTACAGGGAATTTTTATGTCCCCACCAAAGTCAAAATCAAACTTGTAATATGTAAACTGTATAATATGCTTTTAAAGTTATACTGTTAACTGTTTATAATGAGAATGTATTATTCAGGATGTTTTACAGTTCCACTAAATGATCTGAAGGATTCTTGTGGGGTAGACTTACCTGGTTAGTTTTTTGAAAACAGATCTGAATCAAATATTTGTCCAAAAAAGTGTCAGTATAATGTCTGTCTTCTTTGAGATTGTCAAAAAGGTTCATCTAAAATTGAATACATCACTTCTAAGTGTAAGCCAACACCTCTCAATTCGTTTATTTCTGGTACTTGGTCCAAAACTGACAAACAATGCCTCCGAATTATGCAGAAATTTCTGCATATCTGCAACATGAACGTTTTCAGTTCCAAGATCCAGTCTCACCCTTTCAGGACGACCCTCTATTTCTGTTACAGCATTCATAAAGAATCCAGCAATAACCTGTGAATCGTTGTTAGTTCTATTTTAGTTCTAATTTTTCTTGAGAATCCATCTATGCACCCACCCATACCAATCCTGTATAGCTTAAACTTTTCATATCCATCAATATGCCATATTGGTTGGGTCAATGGCTGAAATACACTTGCCGGCCAAGCTGATTTCTAGACCTCAGATCAATGCCGTCAATATCTAGTAACAGTAAAATAGCTTGCACAGTTTCTGTCAGTGATAATGTCGTTAAGCCAGCATTTCTGATGCACCCAGCTGTAACCGTGTGACTATCCTGATGTCTGTAACGGTTCTTGTATAAACATTGCTACATCAGCTTCATCAGTCTTGTTCTTCCTCCTCCAAAGCTGGTGTTTGCTTAAAAGTTGCTCAAGTGTTCGATTGCTAATCTGAACACCATTTACCTCCATCAGAAGAGTGAGTATTTCAGGATTAGTTAGCCCTGTCTGAAATATTGCTCAACATAACTTATGTAATTATTATGTAATTTCTTAAATATGAAATACTAAGTCATTATGATGTTCTAAGTAATCATAATGACATAATAAGCTATTAAACATATTATGTCATTATGATTACTCAGAATATCTAAATTCCAGAACATTCTGGAACAAGCCAGTTTGGGTTTGTAAGATATACAAACCCGATTCTAAAAAAGTTGGGACACTACAAATTGTGAATAAAAATGGAATGCAATGATGTGGAAGTTTCAAATTTCAATATTTTATTCAGAATACAACATAGATGACATCAAATGTTTAAACTGAGAAGATATATCATTTTAAGTGAAAAATAAGTTGATTTTCATGGCATCAACACATCTCAAAAAAGTTGGGACAAGGCAATGGTTACCACTGTGTGGAATCCCCTCTTTTTATAACAGTCTGCAAACGTCTGGGGACTGAGGACACAGTCCTTGACCCTTACGCACAGAGATTGTTCCAGATTCTCTGAAACTTTGGATGATATTATACACTGTAGATGATGATAACTTCAAACCCTGCAATTTTTCTCTGAGAAACTCCTTTCTGATATTGCTCCACTATTTTTCGCCGCAGCATTGGGGGAATTGGGTGATCCTCTGCCCATCTTGACTTCTGAGAGACACTGCCACTCTGAGAGGCTCTTTTTATACCCAATCATGTTGCCAATTGACCTAATAAGTTGCAAATTGGTCCTCCAGCTGTTCCTTATATCTACATTTAACTTTTTCTGCCTCTTATTGCTACCTGTCCCAACCTTTTTGGAATGTGTAGCTTTCATGAAATCATAAATGAGCCAATATTTGGCAATACATTTAAAAATGTCTCACTTTCAACATTTGATATGTTATCTATATTCTATTGTGAATAAAATATAAATCTATGAGATTTGTAAATTATCGCATTCCTTTTTTATTCACAATTTGTACAGTGTCCCAACTTTTTTGGAATCGGGGTTTGTATTTCAGAAATAATCCATGCTTGATCGTGTAGAATTTTTTATATATTCATATATATTCATTTTCTACACAGGAGGCCAGGCAACTCTTGTCAGATTTTGCTAGCTTGTTATATAAGGAGGTTTTTTAATGTTAATTCTTAATAATCTTTTTGTTTATTTATTTTCCTCTTTAACAATGTATTTTTTAATTAAGATGGATGAATGTGTTAGCAGCCCTTTTAATTAGTTAGCACTAGAGAACAATTGTCACAATCTAGTTAGTTTGCAATTTATCTAGATGGCTGAACCTCTATAGTTCATTAACACTGAGCTCCTATCTGTTGGTTACAAATCATTTAGCTGTGATGGAAGTCGATGAAACCCTCCTCTCTGTCTGGATGAACCCCAAAAACTTTCCAAGCAAGTTGTGGCATTTGGTGAATGATCCTCAGGTGTGCTCAATCTGCTGGGATGACAATGGTGAAGGAATACTGATCTGTCAGGAGACCTTCAAAGCTGAAGTGCTGTCTACAGCCAACAGGCAGATGAACAAGTACTTCAAAACGACAAACTTCATCAGTTTTGTTCGCCAGCTAAACCTGTACGGCTTCAGAACAGTGTGCTCAGATCATGTTATCTCAGAGAAACAAGTCAAGACCATGCATCACTTTCACAACATGAACTTCAAACGGGATAACCCAGAACTTCTGGTCAACCTGAAGAGACTCACACCTGCCAACAAGGCCAAGCTTGCTGCTGGGATAGAAACGCCCAAACAGTCATCAAGGCATTTGCCTTACCTGAAGCCGAAATCACCAGAGAAATACTCTGCTGTGGAAGGTCAGTAGATGGGCAGAACAAACTAATTTATTCTTTCAGTTATGCATTCATTCATCTTTGGTAAGTACTTTACCCTGGTCAGTTTCAAGCTGGATCCAGAGCCTATCACAATAAAACCGGGTGCTCTGACTGGACACCAGCCCATCACACACATTTACACCTACAGTATGTGCTATTTATAAGCACTTACTGCCATGTAAGGGGGAAAAAAAATCTAAGTACAAAAAATAAATCTAAGTACATGAAGCGGCAGACAGTACACACAGACTAATATTAGCTCAGGATTGAACCAGGGGACTGTGGATCTATATTGTGACACTTCCCACTGCCTCACTGTAGGGGCAAGTAGTAGCTAAGATAGCTCTAGCACTTGGCAAACTGTCTATTTAGGAAAGTTCAGTTTTGCATTTATTCGAGTAAATGGAAGGAATGATTGGATTTTATAGAAAAATGCATCTAGGAATTCAATCTAAGCATAGTCCACAGATTTCTGGGCCCCGTGTGCACCTTTCCACCTTCCTCCCCATTCTCCTGAATTTTAGACCAGTTCCTTTGAAAAAAAATTCAAAGAATGTGTAGGAATTTATAGAGAACAAAGATGAAGAGAAAAAGTGCCAGCTAGCTAGCTTTGTTGCGTTGGCCTTCATCTGTACTTTTATTACTATTCTTTCATTAATGTATGATTTCTCTGGCATTTTTCAGGCACAAATTTAGTTGCACATCAGGGAACACCTTGTCACCAGTACTCTCAGCAGGTAAAGGGGTGCAACACAACACCCCAAACCTCCCAGGTATTTGTAACGGGTCATGGAGATTCAAGCTCTGAGTTCCTGATGGATTTTCCGTGTGCACATCCATCCAGCCCGATGCAACAGTGCTCACAATTTGCAGTGCCTGATGGGAATTTAAGTGCCACCATACCTCACTACTCACAATGCAGTTTTTATGCACCAGGTAATGAATAAATCACGTATAATAGTTTAGTTACTCTAAGCCTAATATACATCCCAGGTGCATGCTGCTGTAGTAAATACAATAGTATTGGGCATTAGTTTGTTGTATGTTTGCATGCAATTTGGGATGTAACACAGTACATTGTTTCACAGTTTCAATGTTGATAGGTGACAGGTATTTGTCTTATTTCTACAAGTATCACTTTCAATTGTGCTTGACAGGTCTGTCTAGCCTCTAATAATGAGTGTAGTATAAACCATGTAAAAAATATTACAGTAACATCAAATAGATTATAAATATTAACTTTTCAGAACATGATTTAATTTTATGTCTTTGGCTCTATAAGCAGGCACAATGAGCAACAAGTCCCACAAAAGCATAAACTAGTGATTACTGACCCCTGGTGCTTGGCAGTGCTTTTGCATGTTTGAAATCCTTCATATATGATTTATCATATAGAATATTTAGTGTTATTTGTGGTGCTTTAGGCACATGATTTCCTTTGATTTAATGGAACCTTAATTTGACCAACCAGTATATTAGTGAACCAGTTTATATGTTTCCTTGTCCATTAAGTGTTTACCTGATATTTCACCTTGCTATTTAGGCCAGTAGATGGACACTGGGAGCTGTATTGTATGTAATGTTGTCCCAGGATTATTTATGATTGAGATATTGGTAACGTTACTCAACGGTTTCCCATTTATTGTTTTATCTTCGTTTTGTTGCAGTGTGTCAGTGCTGTATCCCAGGGTCCTTGGATTCAAACATGCCATGCTCCCAACAACTAGCTGCCTCCTGTGCTCATTGTGGCTGTTATCCTGTGAGAGCTGAGAATTTTTTTTTGTTTACTTACTAAACAGAAGGAACTGTCAGTGAAGTTATTTTAGACTGTCTTGCTGCAATAAAGTTTGATCCGAATGTAAAACTAAAATCTTAATGTATATTGTAACACAGAATTTTACCACTTTTTGTCTAGGAGTACTCACTTAGCCACCTCCAGTTCACTGGCCTGAATCCAAACTGGCAAGAAAGTCTTGCTCCAGATCCCAGGAAAAGTTACATGAACCTGGAAACTGCTTTCAATGTGGTAGACGAAGTGCAGGTCAGATTAGGCAGAAAGATGTAAGTCAGATTAGATGTAAATATAAAACATTAATATGTATATTAACACGACGTTTTACCACTTATTGTCCAGAACTCCTTAGACAGCCATCTCCATAGCACTGGTCAGGATCCAAACTGGCAATCAGCTGATGTTCCAGATCCCAGGACGATTCAAATGAACCTGGGCACTGTATCACAAGTGGAAGCTGAATTATAGGTCAGATTAGTCAGAAAGTATTATTATACAGTTATCCCCATCAAGAACATCTCCTGAGTTAATATTTATCTTTGTATAATATGTGCCGCAGTGTACATACTATAAGGCCAAAAAGACTGAATTCATCATCAACTTTACTCACTTAACCCTGACAGTTCAAGAATATATTATATTATTAATATATTTAAATGGAAACAAATAATCGTTTTGATATGAGAAATGATCATAATTGGCAATCAAGCAGTTGAATAACAAGCAGTAATGATGTACCTTGACACAGTTTTTATTTTGACTTTTGGTCAATGAGAAACACTAAAATCATAAGCTAACCATAAAATGTTTGCAATCAGTCAGCATGTGCAACTACTCAGCTAGTAAAACTATGTTAATCTACACTATTTACTAAGCGACCTCTAGGATTAATCCTGTTCTTTGCACTGGCTTTATCATTAACAAAGCAGGACTGAACACAGCTGCAAATTTGTTGATTTATTTTTGCTCACTGCTTGCCTCTTTTAATCTGTATATATGGACTACAGTATACTCAGCCTGAATATCTCAGAAAATCTTTTTATTTTTAAATCTATTTTTAAAATCTAGTCTTAGTACAAGTAGAGACTTGCTTGTGGTAAAGAAGATATCCTCTCTGTAAGTGACATCCAGATGTCATAGTGTGACCATCATGAAACCAAATAACTGTTTATGAGTTGATAAGATTGAGTTCATGCTGTGTGATGCTAAGTGTTAATGTGTGTTTGTGTGTTTTCTCCTTATTCAGGCTGCTGCTTCCATCACTCTGCCCATCAGTGAGAAGTCACCTGGGAAGACAATTAATGATCAAAGCCATCTTTAGTATTTCCTATAAAATTTATTTTATAAAAATAGGTGACTGTTCATATAGCAAAAACATGAATATACCAATAGCTCTTACATTACACAGGCATTAATTATATTAAATGCAATGTAATATTTGTATGGATTTAACATTTGTACATATGTCTAGTCATAAATATTTAAGAAAATCATTGTATGTAACAATGTATTGTAAGTGCTGTGAACATTTTAGATACTGTCTGATACGCAAAGTGTATATGCAAAAACAGACAGCAGGCCTTTCTGTTAATACGGTTACATGTTGTACTTCACATTAGTTATGATATTTCTGATCTAATGCCAGTGTGTATAATAAATGGTATATTAATGAGTTAGTATATTAGTTCAGATTAGTGAGTAGAATGGACAATGAACAATGGACAATGATTGAAGTTGTACTAGTGGTATGATGTAAGGTAGAATCCTATTTCAGTCAAAAAGATTAACAGCCAATTTGAAGTCTAATTGTGTCTACATGTATTGCCAAAGCATGTACTGGTTTGTTAGAAATAATTTTTAGAAATGGACGTTTTCGTCCATTAGGGGGAGTAGTTTCACCATTTTCTGGCCTTATCTTTGTGTTTCAGCTACAGGAATGACTTTTTGGGACAAACCAGGTTTATAATCTGTATTCACATTTTACACCCTTAGGTTTTATTTGATGCCTGAAAACATCCACTAAATTACTTTTACATAAAAATATATCAAATTTATATTTTTTTCAAATTGTTTTGCATAAATCTGTTACAGATTTACTGCAGTTCTAATCAAAATGACAAAATATCTAAAAGAAAATGATGACAATAATTTGCATAAAAATACACACAAAATGACATCTTTAATATAAGCAAAAAAGTGAACTGGTTTTTTGCCCTTTATTAAAGTCTTGGGCAGGTCCAAAGATTACTGATAACATAGGACTTTATGCATTGTTAGTTTTTGTGCAGCATCAGCTATATTTCAGCCCCACTGACCTCCATTATAACCACATTTTTTCATTGCACAGTCATGACGAAAAAACATGCATGCTTGCTTGTTTATGATCTCTATGGCAATGAGGTAAAATTTGTCATTTTTACTGTTGACCAAAAGATGGCACCTATACACAGGCCTGAGCAAAAGAAAAGCTTATTTTCAGGCTTTTTTACATGGAGTTCTATGGAGTAATCAGCATAATATATTGTATTTGTGTGTGTGTGAAATGATTGTCTTCTCTCAACTGTAAAGTGTAACGGTTGCTTCAGAGAGATGAGACAGAGGATTCAATGTAAATAAACACAAAGTAAATACAGGCAAGCAAAACATGGCAATGGCAAAGCAAACACAAACACAAGAAACATGTACACATTACAGCCATAAAGGACAACAACCGACAAAGGCAATGACAAACACAAGGGGCTAAATACATAGAGGAAATCAATAACAACCAAGAACTGGACCACATAAGACAACCAATGGATCAAGACAGACATAGGAAACAGGTGGGAAAGGGAAGCAAGACACAAAAGGGCAATGAACAGAATTCAAAATAAAAGACATGACCTGAACAACAACAGCGGCAAATGTTACATAATCCCCCCTCTAAAAGGCAGTTCCTGACGCCTTAAGGGAACATCCACACAAAACAGAAGTCCGCGTGGGTGGTGGAATGGTGGAGGCAGTCCTGGTGATGGGATGGAGGTCCAGGCCCATGAAATGGGTCTGGAGCTGGGACATAGTCCAATACCAATCCTGGGCCATGGGGCAGTGGGTCATGTTGACACGGTGGACCTGGGCCGTGGTGCACTGGAGGACCTGAGCCATGGTGCACTGGAGGACCTGGACTGTAGAACGTTGGCAGGCTTGGGCGGTAAAATGGAAGAGCCTGATGCAGTGGTGGACCTAGGCCATGGAGCACTGGAGGACCTGGGCCATGGAGCAGAAAGTCCTGGTGCAGTGGCAGACCTGGGATATGGACCACTGGAGGACCTGGGCTATGAAGCGTTGGTAGACTTGGGCAGTCAAAAGGTTCATGAACTGCCCTCCATTGTTGCAGCATGATAGTCAATGAACTCAGGGACGACCTTTGTGGTTGCATCGTGGCAGGCTTGATACTCGTGGACGACATCCGTGGTCACATCGTGGCAGGTTTAATACTTGTGGACGACCTCAGTGGTCACATCGTGGCAGGCTTGTTACTCGTGGACAACCTCCGTGGTTGCATAGTGGCAGGCTTGATACTCATGGACGACCTCCGTGGTTGCATTGTGGCAGGCTTGATACTCATGGACGACCTCCATGGACACATCATGGCAGGCTTGATTTTCATGGACCGCCTCCGTGGTTGCATAGTGGCAGGCTTGATACTCATGGAAGACCGCCGTGGTTACATCGTGGCAGGCTTGATACTCGTGGACAACCTCCGTGGTCCCATCATGGCTGGCTTGATATTCATGGACGACCTCCATGGTCGCATCGTGGCAGGCTTGATACCCGTGGGCTGATGTGCAATATGCAGCGACGTGGAGTGTAGTCGTCACTACATCCACCTCTGGGACCCCTTGGCTTATGCCATCTACAGGGATACCTATCTACCTATCTCTCACAGAACAACCTGCAAGATCCCAACCAATCTGGCTTTAAAGCAGCACACTCGAAGCACAAGTTTCATCTGTCCTCATCCTACTCGACGTTTCAGTAGCATTTGATATGACCAACCACAAGACTCTATTGTCTGCCATCAGGAGTCTTGTGCACATGGACATCTAGATATATTGTTTAAAACATCTGTGTCACATTCGTGCATCAATGATGAGCAGGATCCAAATGCATTTAAGGATTTGAATAAAACAAAAACAGAAACACAAAGTAACACAAAGCAAACCAAACAAAGAAAAAGGCAAAGGCTAAAGGCAAAAGCAACAAAACATAAACAAAACAAGACAGCCACAAAGGGACAACAGCCAACAAAGCACAAGACAAACACTGGGGTATATATACACACAGTGATTAAAACTAAAGGAGCGACAGGTGGGACAGGGAATCAAGACACACATGACACAGAACAGGCTTCAAAATAAAAGACACAGAACATGAACAGGGAACAAACAAGACTAAGTTCAATCCCCTGCCAGCAAAACCCCCCCCCCCCAGTGGTCTGGCAGGGAATAGTCACATATGTTACAATTTGATTCAGACCTTTCAAATTTTAATAATTGTAATCCAAAATTAATTTGAGCAAACTGCATTGACTTAATCGTTACTGAACAAGATATAATGTGCCAACATATGGGCTGGATTAGTGTTATTTTACATTACTGAATAATCTCACTTTTTGACGAAGATCTGTTCATTAGCTCAATGAATTTGCACATTGATGTTACCTTTCAGCTCAAAAGATTATATAATAGCACTTCACTTGAACAAGGACAGTTCTTAAGGGTTCCAGTACATATAATTTAAGTTTTAATTTACAGACATGTTATTATGAATATCTGGAATAGGGTATTTTCACACTACACCAAAGTGTTCCAGAACACATGCTATAATTTATACCCCAAAATAAAGTTAATTAAAATGAATTAAAACATTTTCATTGACTATGAAAATTAAAATAACTTGGTTTGAATGTTAGATAAAAATAAAACGTGATAATTGATTTAATTTTGTAAATGTAACACACAGTAAAATTAAACAATTAGGATCATTATTATTATTTTTTTTAATTAATAGCAAAACTGTAATCAGTGAAAACCGACCTCCCAAACCATTATTATAATAAACAGGGATCAAAGCGTCCTAAATCATAAAGAATTATAGTTTATCAGTAAATATAAATAACAATTATATTAAAGAGGTTTAATGCCTTACCCAAATACACTGCAAGAAAAAAAATCCACAGGGTTAGTTAATTTTAGGACATTAAGGACAGTTTCCTGAGACCCGTTTAAACTTCCCACACTGAAAATATTTGGAGTAAGATTTACTTGAAAAAAGCTTGGAAACAATTTTCAATCAGAAAAGACATGTAAATTTACAAAGATTTGCCAAGTAAAAGCCTCAACTCTTAGTAACTTTAATTAGAATTTTTAAGTTAAATTTACTTGGGAATTACCATTAAATTTTATTGACATTTGTTTATACATTTTACTTAAGTAATGTTTATAAATATATTATGGTTTATTGCAATTTTTTTTACACAGGAGTCCTAGTTATCTTTTTGTTTTCCTGAGTAACCTTTACTTTAAATATTATTTAAACATTATTTAATATAATTTGTGATGTCTTACTACTGATGTTTTCAATAAGAAAAAACACAGACAGACATTCTCCTTGAGTCTTTTAATATGAATTAAACATTTCCTTTTGAAAAAACAAAAGGGAAGCTAAAACACATTGACAAAAATTAATTGACATATTCATTAAGAATAAATGCTGTTGGCCAAAATGGTTCAACATCTT
>JAOTRN010000030.1:5296714-5314424 GCA_028566695.1 Bagroides melapterus
TCTCTCTCACACTCGCACACTCAGTCACTCACACACACACACACACACACACACACACACACATATATATATATATATATATATATATATATATATATATGTGTATATGTACTGCCTCACAGGCCGATTGATCAAAGGCAGCAGGAGCCTCCATCACTGTTGACTCGGCCTGATATTTTTGCCATTACCCAGCCAAAACGGTTATTCATTAATTTCTCTCTTTCCCTTCTTTTATCTCCTGGCCTGCTCTAGCCGCCATGTGTTTGCTCATGCTGTGTGTTTGCCGTGTGGTGCCGCTGGGTCTGAATAGAGCACTGCCTGCTCTGCTACATTCAAACTAAAAGGCTTAATCAGCATTCTTGCAAATGTTTTTTAGTCAAATCAACAGATTTTAATAAGTTACAAGTAATACTGATCATCATATCACCCAGATCTTGTATGATATTCTCTAAAAAATATAAAGATATAAAATAAAGATATTTTTTATCTAGTGAAAAGAGCTGACCACAAGATCAACATACCTGATCCTGTTTGACCAGTCAGTTTGATAAGCAATCAGACATAAGGAAAATAACCTAGAATCAGGCTTCCTGTGTGGCTTATGTTTACTAACTGCTCAGCTAACTAACTACATAATTTAACCAGCTAACTTACAAAACTTGATTAGCTTGCTAATTTACTAAATGTAACTAGATAGAAATTTTAACAACCAAATTTATAAAACCTAAGTAGCTAGATAGTAGCTAGGGTTAAAAAAAACCCCTAATTTAAAAGACTTAAAAGATAGCTAATTTAACAAGCTACTTTACAAAACTTAGCTAGCTACTAATTTGTAAAAGTAGCCAAATTATAAAACTGCTAATTTCCCAACTATAAAATTGAGTTAACTTGATAGATTAACTTTTAGATTTGATTGTGAATTTGACAGACCAGTATTTCGTTTTTACGTGAGGAAAGTGAGACACGTCTCATCCTGTGTGAATCAGCGGCAAAAGACATTACTTATTAAAACAATATGGAAAACAATGAGAAAAAGAAAAAAAAAAACTTTGGCATCTATGCTTCGAGATTTGCCTTTGGAAGCTTACATCGACAAAGAAAAGGGTTAAAAAAATAAAGTACATATGATTACTCATGTACAAGGTGTAAAAGAGGTCTGAGGTCATGTATAGAAAGTCATGTGCATGTGCAATCTTTGGATATCATGCTATTTATCAATACCCATAAAGTAAAGGAAGGTTTTATAATACTTGTGGAGATTAAAGTATAACTGGAGACAGCTGTGGATCTGTGTGTGGCTTACTCGTTCAATCGCAGCTGGCGTTGGGCCGAAGTTTGGATTTTGTCAACAGAGATTAGGAACCAGTGTATTGACCTGAACTGTCCATTGAATTTACCATCCATTGGTTTAGCCATGATCCATTGATAACATTTGTCCTCTGCATTAAGAATGAAAGGTTTAATGGTGTTCCCCTCCTTAGTCATATTTACTTTTACAGCATCATTTTGTTTTTTGCTGTTTTGACTTTTTGTATGGCATGGATTCCTAGATTTTTGTCTCTCCAAATGGAGGGAATGATCCAGTTCACTCCCACTAGCTACACAATATGGACAAAGCATTGTGGACACCTGAGCATCACATCCACACATCATTGTTCCCCAAACTGTTGGAAGCAATTTTAGGAAAATGTGATATAATGACTATTTTTGAAGTAGAATTACATTTTCCCTTTAATGAAAGCTTAATTAAGAAATGGCTTGAAGAAGGTGGAGTGGAAAAACTGAACACAGAGCACTGACTCAGTCTAAAGCCCACTGAACACCTTTAGGATGAATTTGAATGCTGATTGTACCCCAGACCTCCTCACCTGACATCATTGCCTGATCTCACTAATGCTCTTATAACTAAATGAAAACAAATTCTTCAACATCTAGTGTTAAGCCTTGTCAGAAACTGGGAGTGAATCTGGAATGGGATGTTCAAAAAGCACATTGTGTGCACATTCATACCTATTACACAAAAACTAACCACTAGAATCTTCAAATTTAGGGATTTAGGGTTCCAAAATCATAGCCAATGAGGCCTAAACATTTTCTGTAGTCTTTACTCCGACTTTGTTATTGCATTTTACCCCACCATAATACTATAATACCCCATAATATCACATGTCAATTCCTTATTCTGTTAAGTCTCAGGAGGGAAAACCCTTTCCTGGAACCTTCACATTGGCTCCACCAAAAAAAACCCCACCTATTTAATATCAAAGCCAGACTGGCCAGACACCATGGCTTATCTTCTCTTATTGCTACCTTTTATGCAAAAAAAATCTGTCCTTGTCCTTAAAAAAGGATTGCGTGTCTTATCCCTGATCTAAATAAATAGTTCGGTATTTTGTGAATTAACCTTGTAGCCTTGTTGACTGGCAAAAATAAAGACCTAGATGGAGAGTTTAGATGTTGGTTGGAGCTATACTCGACACTAATCCAAGGTCTGAGTTTCTTGTTTAAGCCCAATTAGAAAAGATGAAAATATAAGAAACTAAGAGAAGAAACTAAGGAGTAACTGCCATATCTGTAACATCTTTAATGTGAATGCACAAATCCAAAAAAGCCTGTAGTGCATCTTCTTCTGGATGTTAGCAAACTGCTTGTCTGTAAATGTCATATCCTCTCACTGAATTTAGACATTGCTGTTGCTGGGATTCTGTGATTTTTTTTTTAATCTGAAATAGCCAGTCATGTTGTCTGGCGATACTGAGTATCAAATAACCATACTCAGTATCATACTGAGGTCTGACTTGAAACAGAAAAGACTTAGATCTTCACATAGTCCTGAAAAATTCAGATCTGAGTGACTTCAGCATGGTAATGTGTATGTAGTCTAATAAGGTAAAGGTTGATCCCATGGTCACTATGTGAATTGCTGGCCCTAAGCACTGAGCACATCGTATCATGACTCTGATTTTCGTCTATAAAAAATCTGAGTTCTAACATCAGGCGTTACCTGATTTCCCACCAAAGGCAGGCCTGAAAATCCAGACTGCAGGAATCTGACCAGGGCTTTAGCAGAGTTGTGAAAATAAGGCGAGCGGCACCTTTGTTTTGCCACCATAATAATTTCCTTTTGGGCCGCGTCCTATGGCTTTCAGGGCAGGGAAAATGGAACCCTGCCAATGGATTCTTATTACACCAAGCATCTGATAGAGGCCAAGCGAGAGAAAGGGACAGAATTCTCCACCTGTAACACGATCGGACGCTCTTCAAAGGTGAGGCAGCTATTCTGTCGAGCATGGGTGCCTAAAACGGACCCCTGCCATGTGTGGAGAACGAAGACGATAGGGTCTCCTGTGGCCGCACACGAGGGAAATAACGATATGACGGTGGACGGTCAGGGTTAAAGGTTAACATGGTTTTGCTTACTCAGCCTCTTCAACCTTTCAGGAAGCCTCATGGAGCAAATCGTAAAGCGGTTCACACAAAAGGCATGTCATTTCCCTTAATCTGTGTGTACCATTCATTCCCCTCCTTCAGTGAAAGTGAGTGAATGGTTAGTGGCGGCAGGTTCAGAGTTCACACAGGCACTAGCCTCAGCAGGAGACACCTTTACGAGTTTGATTTAATAAAACTCTTCATAAGGGAAGGAGAAATGGTTCGGGCTTAGAAAAAAAAATCAGCAAAAGGAGTGAGGAGAGGCTGGCATGCCCATTTGGCACAGCTAAAATTACATTGGCTCCCTCCCGAATACCACTGTAGATGCAAAGGAAAGATCCTTGGTTTCCACTTGTGGTTGATCCCATGGCGTATAGTTTTGCATGGTTGTGTGTGTGTGTGTATGTATGAGTGAAATAGTGAGATCTTTTGAGTCTTTCGTTATACAAGACTGGATTATTGTCATTCTGACAATCGAGCCTTTCTGAAAATGATCCGTCATGCATTTTTGAGACACCTGCACACAGGACCCCATATACTACACTAAGATTCACAGTAGTTCTCGTGGCATGTTCTGCTATGTAACTCTCATGCTCTCTACCAGATCCTCTCTCTCGTTGCTGTAGCTGTAGTCATTTGATTGAAACATTAACTGAAACCTGGCCTTGCTAAGACAGGCCCTGAACTCCAAAATGAGGTCAGACGTGTTTTTCACTGACACCTTGTTCACTTTTGATTGGGTTTTATACATTTATCACTGTGTTTTATAACCGCCCCTACCCTCCGATTAGCTGGAACAATTGGACTTGGTCCAGACTCACCATGTTTTTCATCTTGCTCTATTTCATGTGCATCTAGCGTGCATAGGGTTGAGGACATCAACCAATAGACACCACTCTAATTTCCATAGACAGCCCACACACTGGCTTTATCAGCTCATATGTCCATGGGCAAGTGTCATATAGGAAACGTTTCAACAGCTTTGTTCATTGTTCAGCCCTGATCTCGGCGGCTGATCAAATAGAAGTGGAAGGAGCAAGAGTTCTGAGTTTGAGATGATTATTTGAAGAACACAACAACCTCTTTTGTGCACCATCGGAAATATGCGCTCTGACCTGAAAATGATCAGCTTAAGCTGTTTTTCTTTCAGGTAGTTCACTTGTCTGTGTTTAGAGGTCACTTTGAAACCGGTACAACTGGGAAAAAAATGAAACCAACAGGTTTTGCTTGTGCATGAATATAAAATTTAGGATAGGAAATTAATAAAATGAATAAATATATACTGGTTTATCTTTCACAGGCACATTATTACATCCGTTTTTTTTGGGACTTGCAGTGCAGTACTGCAGAAGGTTTTGGACGGTACGCAAATGTAGTTACGATCAGATTACAGACACATATTCCGTTCCGTTGTGTTTACAATATAAAGCAATAATGAACGTCAAGGTTGAGTTGAGGTCGGCCTGCTGTTTGATGTCTACATTTGTAGCCGACAGGTATGTAAAGTGATTTCCTACCTCCCTCTGTGTGTGTGTACGTGTGCGTGCGTGTGTGTGCGCGCATGCATGTGCGTGTGTTTCCTTTCCTGCATTACAAACGCAGTCACTGTAACCTGATCAGTGAGCTCTTTAGATCTCATCTTGCTTTTAGTCACTTACTGTATTTTTGTGTCTCTTATCTGATATGGCTACAGCACTGCACCATAAACGCCCAAATTTTTTTATGCTGAAACCTTTCTTCTTTTTTCCTTTTATTTTGCTCACTTAAAGTAAAATTGTATTTATTTTAACTAGTACATTTGAGAGTGGATTCAAGTTGTTTTTCTCCTGGCCTTCCGTCCTTCTCTCTTATATTCTGGTGCAAGACAGGATATTTCTTCTAGAAAAAACAAAAGAAATCCAGGTGAAGTTAAACCAAGCTTTTTTTTCTTTAAAAGATAGCCAAAAGATTAAGAGAGAGTCAAATAAAAACAACGCAATTAAGAACTCAGATGAAATAATAAGATTAGATTATAAGACAATAAAGAGAGAAAGCCTATCTTAACAAGCCAGATGATGGATCCTTCACAGGGACTCAGATGCCTTGGAGAATAAAAAATGTTTTCAAATGGGATTTAAAAATGTCTGTTGTGTGGGTTGACTTTATAAACAATGGTCAAATATTCCACAATCTTGGAGCAGCAACAGAAAAGCAGAAAAGTCCCAGTTACATCTGAACTTCCTCTGTGATCCTGGAATGGTTAAACACTGCAGATTAGAAGATCTTAAAAGATACTTAAAGAAAATTTCTGGTGGGAAAAAAGTAGGGCAAAGAAGATCAGAGGTGTAGCTTGGTGCAGTTTAGAATAAAGCTTTAAAAACAAACAATAAAACCTTAAATTCAGTCTGTATTTAACTGGTAGACAATGGAGATGGGGGGGCAGGATGGGGAGACGATTTCCCCAAGCACTTATGGTCATGGTTGATCCAGAGGATCTATCGTGGGAACTCTGTGCAGAAGGCAGGAATACACCTTGAAGTGAACACACACATTCACACATAAGATAAAAAATACCCTTAGGCATGTTTAAGAGAAGAAGAACCCAGAGAGCCTGAAGAGAACTTGCATGGGCAGGGCAGAACAGATTGGTGTAGCTCCTGTCAGCACACTTGACTCTCAGATCAGCCACTTTTGCTTTCTCTCCCTCTCTCTCTCCCTCTCTCTCTCTCCCTCTCTCTCTCTCACTCTCTGTCTCGCTCTCTCTCTCTCTCTCTCTCTCTCGCTCTCTCTCTCTCTCTCTAGTTTAAATCCCATTAAAATATATTATCGGGTTACTTTTTTTTTTTAATTTGCAATTAGCCTTACTGTCGTCTGTTTATTGATCCAGCAATGTGCACTAGACATCAGATTGTGATTGTATCAGACCTATACCTAATAGCAGTACTGGTTTCAGTGTACTGTATTAAAATTTTAATTTGTTTAAAGTTTTAGTATTCAAATGCTATAATGTCTTCCCATTCATTATGTATGCTTACTACAAAATGATTAACACAGTGCCGTCATAACAATTACATTGTACACAGTATGTCCAAGATAACTGCACTTTAGCTTAAGGAAAAGAATGATTCTGATGACTTATTATTAATTATTAAATTATTATGAATATATTATTATTATTATTATTATTATTATTTTAATAATAATAATAATAATAATAATAATAATAATGACTGTATGAGTACCACAAGTCTCAAAGGTCTCATTTATCCAGAAAGTTTAGGAACTGTGATTTCATAGACTTCGACAATAAAGTCTTTTTTCCCCTTCAAATACATATGGAAAATTTATTTCTCAGCTCTCACAGATGGACTTTGGCTCTACACAGTTGGCCCTTTCCTGGAGACACACCAATGGGAAGTTTTGTTTTTGTGCGTACACACACACGCGCATGCACTCACGCACACACACAAACACAGACACACAGATACAACATTGTTTATCTCTCTCTTTTTGACTGAACGTTGTTTTTACTAAACTCATAGCTTTCACAGGAGTAAAAGGCCACCTGCTCCTCACGTACACATATGCACACTCACAGATACACACACACACACACACACACACACACACACACACACACACACACTTGCACACAATCCATTGATGTTTCACAATCCTCTACTCCCCCCTTCCCCATTGGCTTTACTGCCAAAACCAGCCATAACTGCTGGTACTCAGTCCAGAACCCCCATCTCACCCTGTTTCTCTCATAAGCCTTCTAGAGCATGTGTGTGTTTGAGAAAGTGTGTGTGTGAGAGTGTGTCCGGTCTTGGGTTACAGGACCGCTGCCCTAGTATATCCATGCACATTTAAAAGGATGTGGTATGTGCTAGCACTTGGATCTCTTGCCAGCATGGCTCCATTCATTCTTTGAGCACCAACGCACTCATGTAAACCTTAACCGTACCACCCAGAAAGAGGGAGAAGGACCGGAGCATAACATTAAAGCATGTCCTGCTATTTTGGTCTCTTTTTTGCAACATAATTTATAGTTTGTGTAGACCATCCATACTGTATGTTTATGTCCCGACTGAAAGGCGGCGCAGAACGAAAGACAGCAAGCTTCCCTTTCATTCCAGTCGGCCGTTCTAATTTGCCCTTAACAGCCTGAAGGATTTATTGATATTTGCTTAGAAAGGTAGTTATTTGGAGAGAAAAATACTTTTCAAATCTGTGTTGTGGTATAACAAGTGATTCCAATGGATTTTGTGTATGCATATGTATCAGATTCCTTTTTTTTAGACTTTATATATTATACGAACTAAACACTAGGTTTGGTTTGGAAAAACACCAGTTGAACCTTGGACAGCCTTCAATAAGTCATGTTCTCATTTCCTTAAGTCAATATTTATTACTATGTACTGTAGATCTCCAAAGTTTGTGTGATTGTGTATTAGTAGGAGACCAGGAGATCTGGCTCAGTATTTGAGGCTCAGATCTGATCTACAATGAACTGACACAATTAAAGGCGTAGACAGCCATTTTGGAAGATGTTGATAAATAGCTGTTTTGAATTAAATCAAAGAAATACAGCCCCTCCCTTTTAAGGCTGTAATCAAGACCACCAATGTCAATTTCAAGACAAGAACTAGCCAAGATCTAGTCATGATGGAGATTTAAGGTGGTTGAGGCTAAGTTAAGATCAAGTCTGAATGAAAATAACCTCAAGTCATGATCAAATCCTTTTCTGAGAGATTAATAGGAGGTTCAAACTGAAGAAGGTCCTTAATTTAAACTGCAAGAGAAGGACACCCTAAAAGAACACTGTTTTGAAGCCCAGACCCCCTTTTTATATTGTATTTGGGAAAGGATAAATAATTTCCTTCTGCTACACAGTTTCTTCTGTGGATCTCTGGGTTGATCCAGAGCTTGGCTCTTCATGGGTCTTAACAAGATTGTGGGTTTTTTCCAATATCCTAGGTTTCCATCAATTCCTTTGGTTTCCCAGACCCATGCTGCTAGGTGGATAGCACCTTGTGCTCAGTGACCCACTGATAGACACTGGATTAATCCCAACCCTAACCAGGATAGACCTGTGACCTATTTCAATTCACTTCAATTCTATTTATTTAACTATAACTTTCATCAATAGACTTTGTCTCAAAGCAGCTTTACTGAACAATAGAAACAGAATAAAAATTTTATAGTTTAAAATTAAGTAAATGTTTATCTTTAACCTTTATTAAGCCTGAGGCAACAGTGGCAAGTTAAAACTCCTTGAGATGATGTACAAATAAATATGAACAGATATGAATGAATGAATATATTTAGGCATCCTAGTGGAATGTTTGTGGGCCCCATTCCAGCTGTCTGTACAATAAACATGTCACCACATTTCACATCACTACAAATATCCTGGTTAGTGATCTCTATCGGATCACTGTTGCACTGGAATATTGAAGCTGCTGTAAAAGAAAAAAAAAGTGTACTGTCTTATTCCACTCTTAACTTCCAGACACATCTTCAGTGTCTGTCATTGTCTTTGTTCTCCATCTTCATGAAGACAAGAAGTGCAGCCAGGTTTTCCTGTTATTTTCCTCTTCCGGTATATGATTAGCTGCAATCAATCTGTAGTCATGATAAGAAACGGAAGGGAAAGGCCTGAGCACTTGACTTCATTGGTATGCAGCTTTAGTGCGCTTTTAACTTATATTCTTTTCAAGCCTCAATGGCCCTTATACTTTGTTAAAGGCCTCACGCTTTGCTAAGAGCTAGCCTCAACTCTCATTCCCAGGCGTTTATTACTAATTCACCAAAGGCATGCGCTCACTGTGTTGATGGCTACTTTTGTAGGTTCAACTCTCCACCATAATTAACTGATTATGCATGTAGCTTGCCAAAATATATTACTCTGTCATCTCTGGTTTGACGCAGCCACTTTTGACTCCTAATGTCCATGCAAAGAATGTGAAGGGGAAAAAAACAAAAGTGGAAAGTCACAGAGTGTGTGACTAATGAATTCTAACAGATAATGAGAAAGTATGATCAGAACTGTAACCACAATGTAATAAATGTTTGGGTCTGCCAGTGTTTTTTTCAGCTTGTGTGTGAAAGTGCTGGGCCAAAGCATCTCTCAGCAGCCAGCTCCAAACCGGTTTCTTTTGTTCGTTTTTTTCTTCTTGTTTCCCACCGGCTGTGTTTCTGCCGCACTTTGAGAAAGAGAGAAAGAGAGTGAGACAGCAGGGGGGGTCAGGGTGCGCTTTGATAAGAGAGATCCACTGTTTGGAGTCCACGCCGTCTGTTAGCAGCTGTGCAGAAAGCTATCCGGCATATTTGGCAAAATGCCTCCCACTTACAATACAGCTTCGACCAACAGGGGGAAAGAGAGAGAGAGAGAGAGAGAGAGAGAGAGAGAGGGCACCGGAGAAAAAAAACAGATAAGTTGTAAGGGGAATGATTGAATGCACTTAAATGCTTGAAGGGCAAAATGTGGTTTCTTGTAATGATTTGTAAACAAGCTACTAGTTTTCACTAAAAGCCACAAAATTAAGAATTAATCGTAGACTGTAACTGTTGGTAACTGTTGCTGTTGGTAACACACACACACACACACACACACACACACACAGTCATCCGTGTACAATAGTTATAATTTTTAAATATATTTTTTACCACAACTCATGGGTCATTTTCATCATGATGATAAAAAAAGACAGAGGAATTGCTCACTTTTTCTATTCCCTACTCTGGAAGTTCTATTTTTTTCTGATAACACAGAAGAGTGAACAAATTGTGGCACAATGTATATTGACATTTCTCAATGTAGTGGAATTATACATAGAATTTCAGTTAGCAGTCAATGCTAAGTGTAAACACACAAGACTCCTTCAGCCATTTATAAACACGTCTGAGGAAAACTCTGATATCTGCGATGTCAAAAGCATAAATCTATGATTAATTTTTTTACCACTTTATACTGCCAATTTTCTATAGTAGCAGTCTGTAAATAACAGGTTTAAATTATTATAATCTTTCTTATCTATAGTTTCTATAGTAACAGCTGAGTCGGACTTGTGTGTGAACGCTTTACCTCAACTGCATTAAAGACAAATCAATAAACAGATGCAGAATGTATTCTGTTTAACAGCGAATACAGCACAAATAATTGTTTATACGGTGAAGCTTATCATCATTTAAGGAAGGAGTCTCCAGTGTCACAGAGAACATCTATCATTTCTGTGCTTTTCCGTAACATTACATGTAACTAGAAAGGGTTAAAAGAAAACGCATAATGTGCTGTATATTAATAAATTAAAGATTCAATTAAATCACACCACCTCAGCGTCATAACAGCTATGAATTAATGCCTAACGGGGGCATTTTCATCTTTCTGATGATCTGATAACTCATCCATAGAAAAATCTATACTTTTTTTTTTTAAATAAGCCCTAAAGATGTTGACGGTTGATCAAAATAGGTGCACCTCTTCAAGAGCTCTTTAAGCAGGCTCTCTCAATAAGAGCCACCAGTGTAGAACACACCCTGATCCGGTTTCACTAATGAAGCTTTAAAAAACCCTAGCCCTATAAAGAAACATGTTGCGTGATGTAAATTAAATCTCGTGTTGTACATAGTTTCATAATCTCTAAAACTATTGTCTCTCGATCCGGAGTCATTCGAGCAGCGGCGCCTTTAAAAAAAAACTATCCAGACACAGCAGAAGTGTTCTCAAATCGCCGTGAACGGCCATCTCTGATAGCACCCTATTGCCTGGCAGTCCCAGGTGAAGGTGTTTGTTGAACTTGTGCAGTAGAATGAAAAGAGCTGAATGGAGGTAGATTACATATTCATACGCAGGCATTGAGAGGAAACTGTGCCTGCCAGCCGCTGCCGGCAACACGCCGAAGTGACAAAGGCTTCGTTTACAGGTGCAAGGATGCCTTTTTTCCTTCTTTATCTTCTCCCCGTTTCATCTGTTTTTTTTTTTTTTTTAAATCGATGCTTCCATCTCACGGTGTCTTTTAACACGGTCGCGCTCTCTCTCTGTTACTTTTGTGGCCCGTCTCCTATCGCTCCCATCTTGGCGCGTTGCTGCATGTAGAACCCTTTGTGTCTTATCAGCAATCCACATCTCTTATCATCTCCTTTTTATGAACGAGCCTTTTCTCTCTTTTTCTCTCTTTCTCTCTGTCTCTCTCTCTCTCTCTCTCTCTCTCTCTCTGTCTCTCTCTCTCTCTCTCTCTGGAAACTTATTCATTCCCTAGATCACACAATAAAGCTGCCATCAAGGCTGCAGCCCAAAAGCAAATGAAATCTACTTAGAGCTCAGGAATGTTAACTTCCTGACCCTGAGGTGTTTGCTGACAATACTGGGGTTATAAAAATAAAAAAAAAAACCTAGGAGGCGTGGCTTATTTCTCAGCAAGTCTTCCAATAAAGACCTAATATGTAACCAAGCTTTTTTCTTAATGGATGGGAAAAATTGGAATGATTGAGACTTCTAAGAAAGTTGTTGTTGTTGTTTCACCTAGATTATAATGCATAATAACCATACCTGTAGGTTTAATAGCTTTAGAGTCTCAGCAGTGGTTTTTCAGTATGGTGGTCGAGGTTGCATCCATCTTTACAGTAGTATCCTTGAAGAACCCTCCCAAGTTCTGTTCCAGTGTTGAGTTTCCTTATTATCTATTTTGAGTAATGAGTTACCTCGTTATGTAAGTAATGTTTAGCTCCTGCAAGGATGGCCCCTCGTTTTGACAATAGCTTATATCTTATTTGCTTTAAATGCATTGTGTTCCAGTAGATGGGAAAAGCAAAGAATTAATCTTTCTTGCTATTTAGTATGTCTGTGTTTAGAAAAAGATTCTTTTGTATGAGAAGAGTGAATCATGGCCAAAATGATTCAGTGAATCAAAGTGTATTGATAAGATTCAGCATTTTATACGACTCTACAAATACAATGTTCATCGTTAGTGTTTAAAAAAACACTAAGATTAAGCGTATAATATAAGAAAGGCTCACCGATTCATTGACTCACATAATCGCTCCTCGAATGCACGAGGAGACATTTGTTCATGAGTAAACTGCAGAAAGTGCAGCAGTAAAAGTAGTGTGTTGGTTTCGTGAAGTTCATTGGCAACAACTGAACAAAGTTAGCATGTCTACGATTCTTTCTGATTCTTTCACTTTAGTGACTCATTTGTAAAGATTCATATGCATATTAAGGATTTCTATCTTGGTATTTATAGCTACATACCATACCTATTAGGTATTTGTTTTATTATCTATAATAACTTGGTAGTTCTTAAATGTTTTGCTAATGGACATCAGAAGCACACTAATGAATTGCTTAGCTAACTCTTATTGGGTTTTTTTTTCTTGTTTCAATCTGGCACATATGTAAAATGGCTGATTTCATGATCTCACGTATGCAAGTGAACAGTATTTTTGACAACAGGGGATCGAGGGTTGGGGCGGTGTGGGGAGGTGGGCAGCTCTTACTGCTGTCACCACATTAGAAGTCCTGGGATTAACCTTCTGGTCACAAGCACACAAAGTAAAACTAAAGCTAAACTATCGCTGCACTTTTCATATTATCAAAGACATTCTCGCTTTGAGGGTGTGGCAACTAGCTGTCACTGTTTTTTAATTGGGTAGTTGTTTACAGCCGGTGTAAAAGGACCCGCTGACAGGCTGTGAAGCTCAAGAGGAAGAAGTGTGTATAAAGTGGTGAGAGACCGTTGTTTAGAGAGAGAGAGGGGACTTCTTTCTGGACTTGATCAAAGACTACGCTGTCATTTATATTGATGTTTTATGGACTTCTCTGAGTGGATAACAGTCGTGATTTTGCATTTTAGGCTCCATAATTTACAGTACTGCTGTGTGACACACACACACAGTGATTTACTACAGGTGTGTGAACAGCATTCATATTAACAGCTCTCACTTTTTTTTTGCCTGAGAGGAGAAGCTGTCTGAGTTGTTTGTACTTCTTTGATGTTTATATTGGGGGGTCAGATAAGTATGTGGTGGTGCAGAGGTTAGCGTTACCACCTTACAGCTTCAGGGTCCCCTGTTAGATCCTGAGCTTGGAGTTTCTGTGTATGTGTTAAAACGGGTTTGTTCCAAGTTCTCCGGTTTTCCACCACCCACCAAAAAAAAACAAAAAAAAAAAAAAAAAACATGTAGATTAATCTGTCGTGTTAAATCAGTCCTCAGTGTGAGTGTGTGAATTAATGTGTTGCAATAGGTTGGCTTCGCATTCGGGTTGTAGCTCCACCTCACGCTCAGGAGAATTCCGGAACTACCTCAACCCCTGACAAGGACAAAATCGTTTACTGAAGATTAAAAAAACATTTAGTACTTTATTGAAAGTATACAGTATACACAGGTTAACCCTTTAGTATCCCAAGGCACTGACCTGTTGCAAGTCCAGTCTTTTACATGTACAGTCCTTTCCTGTTATGTTCATGTGTTCTTCTTAGCCTTAGGGCAATAAACTGTTGGTGTTAAACAGAATTGGGATACAATGTGAACGCACAAAAAAGTCACAGCAGATCATATATAAAGCTCATTAGACAGCGAAAGGTCATGATGATTAACATGGGAGAGTGCTGGGGTTCATTCACTCGTTCATACACAGTAAGTGCCTTATCCTTTATTCTCAGAGCATGTCATGTCATGTGTACTCATAACTTGGGAAAGAACCCATATATTTCAAATGCTATAAGAAAAGTGAAAGCAAAAGAGAAAATGATTTTTTTTCCCCTCATACTACCTCAAAGCTCTAGTTTGACCCACTGTGTTTAATGGCACCTCCGGAGGTGTATCGCCCGAGGAAGCCGAAAGCGAGTGTGAGGCTCACACCTGCCTGATGAAAGTCAGAGATCTGAGCGTCTTCGCCGTGGCTGTAGGCCTCTCAGCTCTACCTCTGTGTGTGTGTGTGTGTGTCTGTGACTCTTGCCCTGAGGTAGCAGTTTTATAGGTAGGTGTGTGAATATCCTCTCCTTGTACTCGTCTTTGTCTCTCTCTCTTTCTCTCTCTCTCTCTCTCTCTCTCTCTCTCTCTCTCTCTCTGCCTACAGCAAGCCCATAGCGTGCACTCCCGAGTGTAATTAAAGGTTTGTACGAGGCAGAATAAGGTTTTATTAATACTGCCATTCTTGTGGATCCTTCCCTCTCCCACACTGACCTCACGATTCCAGCCCATGATGTGAACACTATACTGTGATAATGGCAACACATGGCAGTGTTAAAGGAATACTTCAGCATTTTTCAAACTAATGACTACACACAACATCTGTAGCGTACGTGCGATTACCTCAGGTGCGTTTTCCTGACCTGGGAAAACAGCAAAATTACTTTAGTCACTTTATTCCCACTTTATGTAGAACATAAATCTATTACAAGCTGACACTCCAAGACTAATGTTTTAGAAAATTCCAGATCAAAAAGAGTTTATAAACTCTGGAAATACCTGAATATTTCAAAATATTTATTAACAGAATTCATTTATTTATTAGCATCTGCCCCATGACTTACATTATAACAACATTTTAAATAATTTAGGTTTCTGTTCTTTTTTTAATTCTTCATATTGGGAAATTTTGGCTCATGATCATTGCACCTATTCTGCAAAACGTAGAGATTATGTGGAGTTTTCCTTTAATTAGTGTCGGCAAAACACATCAAAACCCTTGTTAATGGAGTCAGGATCAGTTAATAAAAAAAAAAAAAAAAAAATAATAATAATAATAATAATAATAATATGGCATATCCAGTGTTGTATCATATTATTCTGTTTAAATGTGTTTGTGTTTTCACATTTTGTTTCACATGCACAGTGCTGCACTGTAGATTTTGAGAAAAGGAGGTCTGGTGTGTGTGCGTGTGCGTGTGTGTGTGTGTCTGTGTGTGTGTGTGTGTTTGAATGAGTGACCGAAGAGGAGATGGATCTTACAGATGATGCTGCAGGAGCTATGTCTGCTCTGAGGCAGCTGGGATTGCTATCTGCTTTGATGTTGCTTTGTGTGTGTGCATGTGTGTGCGTGTGTGTGTGTGTGTGTGTGTGTGTGTGTGTGTGTGCGTGTGTGTGTGTGGACCAATCTGGTGACCTTCCACTTCCACTTGCATGCCACGTTTATAATCCCAGGGAGATGCTGAACTATGTGATCTATCTACTTTTCATATACACACACACACACACACACACACACACACACATTCCACCTGTTTCTCCATCAAGCATGAGGTGTTTTATCTTTGAATGTATTGTCTTTAGAGCACTAGAAGCTCTAGTGTGTTTTTATAGACATCTTCAATTTGATTCATTTGTATTTTTTTTTAACAATAGTCATAGCCATTAAGCAGTTTTATAGAACTATATAAAGTCAGCATATAAATGATAAACTTTATATTTATTCCTAATGAGCAAACCAGAGGTGACAGTGGTGAGATCAGTCTCCCTGACACGAAGTGAGGAAGGAACCTTGAGACTCAAACAGAACCACATCCTCATCACACCGGATAGTGGGATTATAAATAATCTGCCCTCTAAAACTGGGTATTATATGGGTCCAAAAGTGAAATTGTGTAACCATTAAATTCACTTTAGTAACCTGAAGTCGATCTTGTCGAAGTACTTACAGTTCAGTGATGGAGACTTGAGTGCAAAATTGTTGGTGGCAGTTTGTGTATAAATGTAATATGCAGCACAAATATTGTCAAAACCTCGAATGGATTTGGTTACTTCTTCATTTCAAGCCTCTCTTTTCATTTCTCTGAGTTCTACCAGTTAGTGAACTGTTTTTTTACAGGTTGCTTAAGTTGGATTGGCCGTAAAAAAGCATTAATCACTGACAGAAAGCGTTGTATGATTTCACACTATTATTCTTTTTGTTTTTTTTTAATCTCGTCTGTCTTTTATCTTGCTCCCTTTTCCATGCCCTCCCTTTCCGTCTCCCAGTCATTATTTTTTCCTCCTAACTCTCACTTAGGTGACACTTGCAAGTCGCCCCCCACTGGCAGTCTTCTTCTTGTTTTTGTCTTACATTAAAGTAGCACACAAATAAATTGTGTGAATTTTTTCATTCTAAAATTTTTTAGGGGGTTTTAGCAGATACCGAACCTAAGGATTATTTACGGTTCATTTTTTTGTGTGTTCAACAGGACCGCAGGGCTTTGCGTGCATACGGGTATTTTTTTTTTTTGCTTGTATGTTCAACTTTTTGTACTTGAACTTGTTGAACAAAATGGTGGACTCTCAAAACATACAGGGATGCGGTTTGGAAAGAGACGAGTCACTGGTTTGGATCAAGACTGCACATGCACTGGAGTTAATGGCTCCAGTCAGGTGTGTCACAAAGCCTCAGGAACCCCTCAGGACTGAGAGAGGGAGAGAGATGGAGGAGATGGTGAAACAGAACAGAGAATGAATAGCTGAATGAGAGAGCGAGTGCAGTCTCTCCTGAGGGTCTTAAATGAGTCAGTGTCAGTGTGTGAGTCAGAGACTCTGCTGAAAGCTGAATGGATCAGATAATCTGGGCTGTGGGAGAATTGAACCACATTAAAGCTGGCTGTAATCTCGATCCTGAATAATACACTCATGCATGCACCAACGCCAACACCAAACCCCTCCGTGCTTTTATGAGGTGCAATTCTTGGACTGGAAAGAACATTTTGTGCATCAGCATTTTTCGCTTCCTCTTTTCTCTTTCGGTCTTTGGCGGTAGACTTTATACTGTAGATCACTGAGATACGTAATGCACATATGTTCTTCTTCTTCTTGTTTGTTTGCTCGTTTTTTATTTTACTGCTGTATGTTTTCAGAACATTTGTTGGCATCCTTGGCTTTTAAACTTGGCTTTTTAAACAAAGTAGTAAAAACAAACCATGGAAATATGCACACGCCCCCAGTCATCCTCATTGTCAATGATGATGGAGCATATCAGGGGTGTGTGTGTGGGTGTGTGTGTGGGTGTGCGTGTGGGTGTGAGTGAGTGAGTGAGTGAGTGTGTGTGTGTGTGTGTGAGAGTGAGTGTGTGTGTGGGTGTGAGTGAGAGAGTGTGTGAGTGTGTGTGTGTGTGTATGAGAGTGAGTGTGTGTGGGTGTGAGTGAGAGAGTGTGTGAGAGTGTGTGTGTGTGAGTGTGTGTGAGTGTGTGTGTGTGCGTGTGTGGGTGGGTGTGGGTGTGAGTGAGTGAGTGAGTGTGTGTGACTGTGTGTGTGTGGGTGTGTGTGTGTGTGCGTGTGTGTGTGTGTGTGTGAGAGAAAAGTCGCTGAGAACAATTTCATTTTGTGTGTAAAA
>JAOTRN010000030.1:5378659-5392469 GCA_028566695.1 Bagroides melapterus
AGTTTAGCTGTATAACTCGTACACACTTGGACATATACTTATAAAATTTGGTAGACACGTAGAGCTCATTAAACTGATAAATAAATAATCCAACGAAAAACAAGAGGGCCCTTTGCACTGTAGTGCTTGGGCCCTAATTATTTCCAAATCTAATGCAAATATCAACTCAAATCCAATGTCCAGGTTAATTCTAAAGTCATAATCAAGTCAGATCCAAAATACAATTAAATATTTCCGGGATAATATCACCATGGTCAAAAATTATGCCCTGCTCTAAATTCGCATCATTTATAGTTAATGTAGTGAATTACATTCCAAAATAAAAACCTATTGCGTTTTTCTTAGCACCTGCTCCTGTGGCCAAATTGAGGTTCTTCACAAGAGCAGTCTGCCATTTACACCAGTACATGCAACTTTATGCAAACAGCTCCATCTGCCCCACTGTGTGTAGCCAACTGCTGACAACATACTGAAATTTGTCCTAAACAAATGTCCATGTAAATGTCATAAACAACACCCACCACTGTCAAGCAAAAAGTGGTGACGTGGCAGCAGGCAGCTACAAAATTTGCAAGTGGACATGCACTATAACAACTTCTGTATTTCCACTACACTTTAGACAAAGGCTGAAAAGACCTTAAACATATACCTGAGAATTTGAGACTTAATTGTCTTTAAAAAACAACAACATGAACATTAGCTGATTTGGGTGGAATAGCGTACGTATAGTGTTACTAACTAGTACTGAACAATTTTAATGATCTGCACAAGTACGACATTGACATGAATGATTATAATTACAGTCAGAACAATTATTGATTGTAAATATGAAGTAAATGTAATTAACTGTCCCAATCCGAGAGTCCCCCAAACTTAATGAGTTTGTTTTTCAGTGCATATGTTTATATTGATAGCAAGATCTATTCCACAACTGCATTTCTGTAATCTCTAAAATGACCTGAATCACTGTGACATCTCTTGTTTTAGTTACACGATCCCTTTTGTCATTATGTAAAGTGATATGAAACCACAGATCAAATCCTTGTTGCTTTCTCACCTGTTTCCCAGGATTCGGTGCATCAGCAGACCATGCGGGCAATTAGCAGGCTGGAGACGCGTACCTACAGCTCCCAGGGCTGCTCAGGAGGATCCCATCATCCACGTGGTGGCCGAGGATCAAACAGCAGCTCCAGCTCAGGCCCTATGTGTGCCATATGCCTCGAGGAGTTCCTGGATGGACAGGTAAGGGGAGAAATGAAGAAAGAAAGCAGGAAATGGAACTTTAGCAAGCGTACATTCCCAGAATTTGATATTATGGAATGCATTCCATGAGAAGTTAGGTAGCATAATGAAAACAATTAAAAAAAATTGGATAGCCATGTTTGTTGTGTTGACGACGGACAGGCTTTCTCATGTTTCTTTTCTCCTTTTACAGGACCTGAGGGTCATCTCATGTGCACATGAGTTCCATAAGGAATGTGTGGACCCTTGGTTGCTTCAGCATCGGACCTGTCCGCTCTGCATGCACAATATAATGGGTAAACAGCACCAGAGATGCACATAAAGAAATAAGAAGCTACATTCAGCTACATTCAGCCATGAACAACTGACAAATGGAAATTTAAATTTCTAAATATGAATGACGAGCAGTATACCAGTATTATTGACACGTTTGCCTACGTTAAGCTAAAATCCAATTTCAATCACAGCCGAGCAAAATTGATGGAGATTTAAGAGGGACAGCAGTCTCCGTCACCATTATCAAACCACCACTGGCGAACATCTTCTGGAAACATGGTGTTCATCTCTTCAGTACAGACCCAGATATCTGTAGATTTTGCACCATGATGTCATTAAGATGGTGGTCCTGTGGCAGCCCAACAGCTTATTAAAACATTTTTGTTGTTTTCCCATAATTTGTCACCCAAATGGAATAGTTTAACTCAAGAGTGCAGCGACATATCTTGTATTTTCTAGAAGTGTAATGTGAGAACAGTTCTTGAAACTTTACTATACTTCCGAATTTCTTTCTAGCAGGTGCAGATCCAAGTGGTCGTCAGCCTCAGAGAGTCCGAGGACATCCGCCCCCAGAGCATAGCCAGGCATTTCTTCACACCCACCCACAGCAATACACAGGTCCTCACTCATTCCCCCAGCACCCCATTCCCTTCTCCCTCCGACCCCATTACCCCCGCACCCTGTCAGGACCCTATCCCCAGCTGGGCGCCTATGGTGGCTCGCCTCCCTACCACACTCGCTTATTGAGCACCAGCTGCAGCTATCATCTTGCCCCGGATGGGCACCGTGCCCGACCTCGCCACAACTGCCGTAATGTTGGGCACCACTACACATCACAGCGTCGTCCATGCCACCACTGCCATGCCAACCGGACACGACATCAAAACCACCAACAAAACCAGCGCCACGGAGGTTCTCAAGGGCGCCAGGATGAGGGCAGCTGCTCGGGGGCCAGCTACGGCACAGAACGCAGTGGCTACTTTCCTGATGGACCTGGCAGTGACTCTAGCTCGGGCCCATGCCATGGCTCATCCAGTGACTCAGTGCTCAACTGCACAGATGTAAGTCTGCAAGGTGTATACGGCAGCTGCTCCACCTTTCGTAGTTCACTTAGCAGTGAGTATGACCCATTTGTATACCACAGTGCCGGTTCTGAAGGTCCAACAGGTAGTACCAGACCCCGATCTCTAGATTCAGGAGTTAATCAGACTAGTGGAGGGCTTGGGTTTGAAGAACCACAGCAGCAACAGGCTGTATTCAGCCATGTGCATTACCATAGACACAGACACCACTATTATGAAGAGGGCGAGCACAGTCAAGGACCAGGAAGGGGCTCTGATGAGGAGCAAGGAACTTCAGGAGTAACAGCAGGCAATTCGTCCATGAGTAAGGACTCAACATTATGTCAGGGGGCACATATTGCCTGCCATTGCTCCAAAACAGACCCTATAGACAGGTGTGGACCTCCAGGTGGAGTGGAGGATCGGGAAGCAGCAGCTCCTCCATCCCCCACTTCCTCCTTACCTGGCACCTCAGTGCTGATCTCTGCACCAGCCTGCTGCCACCCAGGGCACCCACACTGCCAAAAAAACACCAGCTGCAGTCTGGAAGCTTCTGCCCCACCTATGCCAGCTGTGCACTTCCATCAGAGGGTGGATCTACAGGACGATTGCAGCATCCACATCCACTACGGGCAAAGTCCTGCAGGTTACTGCTGCCCCTCTCCTCTGGGTGCAGCATCTACACTGCTGCCTGTACCTGTAATCCTGGACTCAGGTGGGCTAGCAGAGTGGCCCTGCTGCAGGGGGGCACGAAGGGGGTGGCAAAAGCAGGTGCAACAGGCTCACTCAGAGCCACAGCTAATGGGGACAGGCACTCTATTGGACACACATCTGTGCAGAGGGCATCACAGTGCCGGGCACGAGTTGCCCACAGAAATTTGTCTCTACTGCCAAAGTGTATGCAATAATCAGGGTGAGTTCAGAGTGTCACCAGAATCATTTTATTAATTTAATTTACATATAACAAAATCTCAAGTAATATGATGCACACAATGAGTGAAATATAGCAACTAGCTGCCCTGCATGTAACACTGTAGAATCATTAATGTCTCGTTTTATTCTCAGACGTGTTTGTGTTTTCTTCGTGCAGGATCAGAGGAAGAGTCTGGTGTTTGAGAACTCTCTCCATCCCCAAACCTCACGCTGCTACACAAGAGCCGAAATGGACAAACGAATCGGCCATCTCTCTCTCTCTATCTCTCACTCACTCACTTTTTTCACAGTCTTCCAAATTATTCCACATCTCAAGACAGGCATCATATTTCACCATCGATCAGTTCAGACAATTGTTGTGTAACTAAAGTCTAACGCTTTTAGAAAAAAGATTCCTCATGGGTTCTTTGGATGGTTAAAATGGTATTTTTTGCTTTTATTGCAACCTTTACATAGAAGGTGTCTCCAAGAGGCAAATGAAAGAAAAATCTTTAGGGCACTAGATGGAAACGTTTTTCTAAGAGTATAAAGGTATGTCAGTTCAAACTCAATTCCAACAGGTGACAATTGATGGTAATGGTACTACTGATGTATTACATACATAACCCACAGTTTGCATCTGTTCTTTTTATTTCTCAGTCAGGTTTAACATGCATTACTCAGTCATCTGAGAGATGTTGGTTAGACCTTTAAACAAGGGTGAAAGTGATTTTTTTTTTATCTCGCATTGTTTTGGTTTTGTTTTATTTTTTCTTTTTGGAATCCATTCAATATGTTAATTTAAAAAAAAAAAAACAAGTCCCAGAATTCCTTAGTTACCTCCAAGCATCACTGCAAGCTGGGGCAGCAAAAGCAGGCCCCTTTTGATCTTCAAAATTTCCCCTTTTTGGGGATTCATGCTTCACAATACACTGTAGTGACCCGTTTTGGTCGTGTCAGTGTTTCAGGTTAGTGAAGAAAAAGAATAGCAATGTTGATTACTAGTAAAATAATATTCATAACCCCTGTATGACTTAATACCCTGTCTGCTACTTAGAACTACAAATTAGACCCAGCGGCTCTCTTTTTCTCATGTGATCTTATCTTTGCAGAACACTGAACACACCCAAACATGATATCATCAATCAGAATGGAAGGCGTGCATGGTTGTGGTTAGGATGTCATTTGAAACGATGATGTCACTCAGTGTTCGTGCTGCACGTGAAATAAGTGCCTGCCACTCACTCTCTCTCTCTCTCTCTCTCTCTCTCTCTCTCTCTTTCTCTTTCTCTTTTTTTCTCCAGCCTACCTCAGATAACCAATCAGAAATGTCCTGTTCACATCACGGTACTTCAAAAGTAGTAAACCTCTTGCCTGGCACCCTCTCTGTTTACTTCAGATAAGTGAGAGATAGGGCGCTTTACATGTCCTCAAAAAAAAAAAGGATCACTGATTTTGGAGGTCATTTAGGTTTTGGGTCTTGTGCTCGTTAATTTGAGAAAGGCAGCTGTCGTTTTTGTCATGTTTTTTTTTTGTTTGTCTTTTTTTTGTGTTCTTTTTTGTTTCCTTGGTTAAAACGACTGACTGAAAACTTAATGTTTGGCAAGGATTTCAGAACCTACTTTTGGTCATTTTTCAAGCTTCTTGTCATGTAAGAGTGAATTGAATTTAGCTTGGGCTGAGGAAGCACCAGATTACCCATGAGTACATGCTTTTACCTCTGACCCTTTACCTCGTGTATGACTCACACGTTTCAGTACGGATACAGATCATTTCAAAAACGGTCTTCAGCCTGCAAGCTTGCCAAAGGTGCCTCTTTTTTTTTTTTTTAGACTTTGCTGCAAGATTTTCAATGTTTTTTGTCACTTCAAAAATTGCTGTATTTAATGTTCCTTCAGAAGTCGGTATGCTTTATGCTCCGAAATATTTTACAATACATTCAATTTAGAATATATCAACAGCACATTGCAAATGATATGCATTTTCATAACCAGTAGGCAATTGTCTAATAATCTAATAAAGCATCCCTTTATATAATAAATATAAAATTGAATTCTGGCAACTGTCAAAACAATAATTTTTATAATATGGATTTGATCTTGTAATTTTTTTTTTATGATTCTAATCTGGCATGTCTTTACTTGTGTTGCCTCTGTAGTTTGGACCTGTAGGTTTTTACATGCAACGTTTTTCATTTCTGCTTTCAAGGTCAGACCGGCTAGAAGGGAAAAATGAATAAATCATGACATCACAAACGCATCGTAAAAAAGAAGGAGACATCAATACATCAGAGCAAAATAATTGTGTATAGATTAATCATGGAATTAAACCTTTAGGATTTTATTTTTATGTAATCAATAAACGAAACCACTATCGATCCTATACATTTCAACTAGTGATGCTCAGAGAGTGACTGATTTAAACCAAAGTTCGTAATTAAACGGAAAAGAACACAAGACAGCCGTCTTTTCAAATGTCAGACAGTCGTTTCGATTGTCCTGTGCGGTCATGTCGTCGAAAATTCTTTCTTTGTGCCTTGATTAATTACCATGAATTACAGAAGACCTGCTTTGCACTTCTGCGTTGCCTTTATGAACGTTCTTTCATTCTTTGTCTTAAATTTAGAATTTCACATGCAGCACTTTGGAAAAATGTTTTTAAAAAATGTAAGAGTGAAACCTGAAGCAAAACAAGCTAAGCATTATGTAGCTACCAGTACTGGGAAACATCACAGAAATCAACGAAATGTCAATGAACATTAAGGGTGAATTTATCTCCTTTTGTTTATATTTTTTACTCTCATTTATTTGCTCTCTTTCCTGATGGCGAACGAGTTGAAACTGCCTTTTGAATAGAGCAAACTCCCTCCAGAAAACCGAAGGGATATGCCAGTATATTTTCAATATTTTGTGTAAAAAAAAGAGAAAGAAAAAACATTAATGAGATAAAGTGTTGTATTTTATATATAATAGACATTTTTTTATATAATAAAAAAATTCAATATGATAATGTCACTAATATATTTATTTACTAATATATTTATCCAGTTTGTCCAGGTTTAAGAAAATGAAAAATGTTATTTTTCCCTTTTCTTTTACTTTTTTTTTTTTTTGGAATTTTTTCTTTATGAAACTTACGACTGCCACCATAGATGTATCGACTTAGCATCATTCCAATTATATGCAAATAAATTATTTTTAAATAAAAAGATGCACCATGTGCTATTGATAATTTATTCGACAGATGTTTGTGTTGGGGCAGATGAATGTTCATCTGTACTGAGGTTTAAGTGAAGAAATGCTTACTAAGCTTAAAACTTTACTAAGCAGGTGCTTAAACTTTATGGTGGTTTTCACACTGGACTGTTTAATGTGATCGTCTTTACATCATGTGTTATTTTGGTGATATTACTCATATTAAAGCTTTTCACCTCTTCTTTGTCCCACAATGTTCCCCAGAAACAAATGATGTTCTTCGGCTAAAAGGCTTTACACAGGGTACCTCACAGGGTACCTCCTGGTCCACATGACAGTTTTTTCATTATCATTTTATCATGTGAACTGCACTCTGTTTAAGACTAAACTGCCAGTGTGAAAGCCTCCTATAATTCATATACATATACAGTATACACATATATTTCATTTTTAGAATCACCTTCTTGTATACGAAAGCAAATTTACCCAAAAAGCATTCAAGAGGCGAGTGTTAACTTTTAACTTTGAGCTACTGCCACCACCATGTTTCATTCTGCAGCTTTTATTCTCAGGGTGATGAGGAGATATGTAATGTATGCAGTACGTAACTTCCTGTTATCAATTACATCATAACAGTTCAAACATTTATTATTTCCTCACTTATCCTGAAGATGAATAGAAATTTTTTTGTTGAACAGAATAATAATGATTTATTTTCCTGTTATGAGAATCATCCAGCTAACAAGTCCTGTGGATTCACTGTTACTATAGAAACGCTAACGAAGTTTTTTTATATTACCTGTGATTTGCAAAGATTTAAACGTCTGAGCCAAACTGGTATAGAAAATAAATCCATCTGACCAATCAGGTTTTGAGAATTCATCAGCGCTGTGGTTAAAATTGATTTTTTTTTACTTGATAAATATTTTAAGCTCTGGTTAGAATATGTGTAAAAATTACACAATATTAAAGGTCTCGGGTAACTAATTATATGCATTAGCATGGATTTTTAATACAAAGTAGATCTTTTTATGTTTACCGTGTTTGTTTCAGTTGCTGCCAGAGGTCAAGAGTAACAAAACTGTTCTGAACACAGTGTTTTTTATTTTTTGGAGTTTTTTTGACCTGCCTGAGTAAACATTTGGTGCCAAATTGGACTTTCAGCTAAAGTACACTTCCTGAACATTTACTCAACAAATGACTCTCAAAAATACAGCTTTAGTCTTTACATCCGTGAAATAAATGATACCAGTCCATGTTTTTGACCGTCATGACGGTTTTATTGATGAGACCTTAGAGTTTCTTACATGTGACTGCAAGTGCAAAATCTTTGTGAGGTTAAAGTGTGTGAACTTTGTAAAGCGGCTTTGTCTCCTGCAATATTATGAGTCATGTGTTAATCTATACATGACTCGTTCCATCACTTGCAGACTCTTGCGCCATATTGTTAATTAAAAATCTTGGTGTGGCCGTCAGCAGTGAGGACAGTCAGGTTTCCTCTGGCTTCTTGGTCTTTCTCAATGGCTTCAAACAGAGATTTGAAGTTGCCAGCCCCAAAACCCTGAAAAACATCAAATCAAAGCAGTCATAATGAAAGAAATGTACATCTCTTCAGCCAAATGCTAATATTCATCAATCATTCATTATTAATGAAATAATTTACTGAATCATTTCTGAATTTCTAATCAATAAGTGGAATAAACAGTGAAGACATTGGGGGTTGTTTTTTCGAAATTCTCACCTTCAAAGGAATTACAATGAATGTTTTGAATGTCAAAGAGAATGTTTAAAGTCTCAGCACCTCTTTGGTGTGGTTGGGGCAGAAATGTCCTGTCTTCGGGCATTTCCTCTACTTCATACAGCTGAAAATGCCCCTAGTTAATCACCGGGCCTGTCCAAACAGAGCCAACTGCTCAATCTGTAACAGTCTTGAGGACCTTCATCCCCTACAGTTTCGCTCCAGCACTTCTTTACCTCGGTGCTGAACAACAGCATCGCTGCTAATACTGAATATATTAGTTTAACTTCTAGAAGGTAAGATGGATGGATTGTTACCTTTTAAAATCTAATAGATGTATGTAGTCGTAAAATATTATAGCAGCAGGATGGAGTGCTAACGTTACATCAGTTCCCTTTTGTGACAAACACGTTCTTTTATATATATATATATTTTATTTATTTATTTTTTTTTAACCTTAAAGACACTGCTTTTCTTGTTGGTTTGAGTGACTTTCAGTTAAAGCAATTTACTCTATTTTAAATTAAATCTTTTAAATATAGTATTTAAAATTTCATTTTCAACATTGCTATTTGTGCAATTTGTGATTGAAAGCTCGTTTGCTAACAAAGTAAATATAAAGAAATAATTTTTATAATTGAAGTTACTGGAGTTTGGAACTGTTTTTCATTTCTTTTTATTTTCTATTTAGGCAAGAAGTGTTCGTTTAATATATTGGCTCTTGAAAGCAAGGAAAGATCCGCATGGAAGAGTCATCAGAATGGAGCCCTATCTACAGCCTTATCATAAAAGTGTAGCCAAACTTCTGCATACAATGAATGGTATACCATAAAACTCAAAGGGTTAGGATTTTTATGTTTTTATGCATGCTATTCAAAATATTTCTCATGTTTTATTGTTTATTTATTGTTCGCTTATTGCAAGGTTTGAGTCATCAGCCAGGTCATCAGCCAGGTAATGAATATGATGTAAAGAAAAGGCAAATGTTTTTTGGACTGAGCAAAATTAAGAACATTCTAGAATTGAGAATTCAGAGGTCATTAGGTTAATAGAATACTTGTCATATGTACAGGGAGGGTTCTACTGTTGATGCAAAACACACCATCAACACACACACACACACACACACACACAAATACTCACAAAGTGGTTATGCCTCTGGATGACCTCCAGGAACAGAGTGGGTCTGTCCTGCACAGGTTTGGTGAAGATCTGGAGCAGATAGCCCTTATCATCAAAATCCACTAAGATTTTAAGCTCCTATACCAGGAACGAAAGATAGGGAATAAGAAAGAAGCTGAAACAATGAAAAGAACACTGAGCAATACCGGGGAAATCCATGTCATTTGGAGAAATCCATGGCTTCTGACTTCTGATTATAAATTGCTGACGTTGGAGACTTTTTCCAAATTGCTCAAGATTTCCAAATCTCTGTAGGGAAACTGTCATCATGTCAGTGTGGAGTCTATCATACAAGGTGTTACTGCACAATCTTTCACTTCGAGATGACATTATTGTTATTATAACTCCGGTATTAGAAAATGAATCAATACCGTCCGACCAATCAGAATTGAGCATTCACTTGGGTGGGTTCGTTCGTTGGCGTTCAAGCTTTTAGTTAATTCTTTAAAATATTTCTTTCAAATCTTTTATAATGTTTCCGCCATGATTAAAAATCTCATTCAAATATAACCAGGAAGTTAAGTTTTCTGAGAACAAGTCATTATGTTACGGAATCAAAACAATGGCACATTTTCTCCATATTCTACAATTATCAATCTAGATTTAAATGTGAATCCTGACTAGATGTGACTTGTATCTCTGTAGTTTCACCTGCAGGGTATTCAGGTCCTCCTTCACTTTGATCTTGGCCGTCTTGAGTTTCTCACGCAGGGTGACGTAATAGGTGTCTGGAGTGGACAGGAACTCCATGCCCCGGGCTTTCAGGTTCACGATCTGATTCCGACAAAATTAGAAACCACTATTATCATGAAGAAATGATGAAATTTGACTAAACTTGACCGCTACATTATTTGGTATCGCATATAGCATTCTCTGTCTGCTAAGAGTTTCTAATGAAATATTATGAACACAATTACAGGTGCAGCTGAAACACACCACGCCCAGCTAGTGCTTGGGAATTTGTTAGATTTGGTTGGTATTGTATTTGTGTGTATGGTGGATATAATGCGGTGTTAGAAAACAGAACTCACTGCTTGGATGATGTTTGACGTGTTCAGGGCAATATGCTGAACTCCAGGTCCTCCGTTATAGTCAACATACTCCTGAACATACAACAGAAGAAACAAACCCCAGTGTAATATATCTCATGTTGTGTTGTGTTCTGCTACTTACTAGTTTTGTGTTGGTTGCTTCATGTCTGACTGTTCATCTGTCTGTCTGACTGTTCATCTGTCTGTCTGACTGTTCATCTGTCTGTCTGACTGTTCATCTGTCTGTATATTCACCCATCTGTCTGCTTGTCTTTCTCTCTATCTGTCCATTTAGCTGTCTGCTGGCCTATCCATCTATCTCCTGTCTACCTGTCTGTCTGTCGATCTGCCTGTCTGTCTATTAGTTTATCTGTTTGTCTATTGGCCTGTATATCTGTGTGTCTGTATATCTATCTGTCTTTCTGCTTGTCTCTCTGTTTTGTCTCTGTCTGTCTATCAGCCCATCTATCTGTTCGTCTCTCTGCCTGTTTGCCCTCTTGTCTATCTGTTTATTTGTCTGTCTACCTGCCTGTCTGTCTGTCTGTCTGACCATCTATGTATCTTTCTGTTTGTCTGTCTGCCTACTTATCTGTTTGTTTTCTATCTGCTCATCTGTCTGTCTGCCTGCCCGTCTGTTTACATGTTCAAACCTGTATCTGTGATTTCTTTATCCCAGGCGCCGGTTCATTAATAGGCATTTTGATGGTCTCCTCATAGTTGGTGACCACGATAGACCTGAGAGAGCTGTACTGGGTGTGGATCTGTTTATCGTCTATGGACCAGAACCGGTGGAACATCAGACACTTCTGGTACCTGAGAGGGAGAAAAAAGAGACAGAAATAAAGCAGAAACAGGAGAATTTTAATAAAATGCAAATGCAAGATTGCATCATAAATTCATTGTGCCATTATGTACTGCAGGAAGGAAGAAAAGGTAATGTGCTTCTAATTATAGAGGTGAAAATCCTGTGTGCGCTCTGGTCTGATTTCAAGTGCAACTTGACAGAACTTTGCCTTCACTTGAAAGTGACATGTTTTTTTGCTGCCAAGACATTTCTATGAAATAGTTATTATTGATTGCTTATTCTGGGGTTTTGCCAGCAGTACGTGAGCTGCGTGCAGACTCGCACCAGTCTGATACTGGCACCATTTCATCATCTGGCTGGTTTCCAACAATGTGGTCGATGAAGCTCAGGCAGGCTGGAGGCCTAAATGTGAAATTAATTTAAAAAAAAAAAAGAAAAGGAGATAAATATCAGTCTGATGCATCTCTGTGTGAGCAAAGATCAATTTATATGACTGGTATTAAAAAAATGTCATTCGGAAAAAATGAATCTAATTCAAATTATTATTACACTACATTCCTGATCTACATTCACATTCACACTTACAGTTTAGGGAGCAGTGGATCCCTGAAGAGAGGCTCATGATAGCCAGGTAGAAACAGGCCTTTATAAGGAGTCAGGTACTCCACTAACGTGTGGGTGGTATCTCCATACTGAGAAATAAAACAAATCAGACAGCTTAGCATGTTCCTATTAAATCACTTACCTGGGTTTGTGTTGTGGCTTACCGTTTGTATCACAGCATATTTTACTTTGCCATGATTGTCCTGTTCTACCCACGGTTCTTTAACAATCACTCCTCCTCTCTCTCTGGCTTTCTGTTAACGCACACAAAGCAGCCATGTTCAGTAAAACTCATCTTTTAAGGTGTATCTCAGTTTACATGCAATTCTGGCCTTGGACTTCGACACGTTTTTCTTGATGTGACATCAGCTTCAGTGAGGATCAATATTAAGTCCTGTGCCCTGACCTGACAGTTTGTTGCTGATGAAACTTCATGATGGCAGTTCAGGATGACGGCACTTAAGGCTAATATTAAATACGTAAACACGAAACTTGATTGATTTCATTAAAAGTCTATTGAATGTTTTTTCACATGGAGGACAAGAAACATATCTTAATAGACACTGCTTTTCTTAAGAACAAAAGCTTATATACATATTTATTTTATCTCAGTCATGTAAATTCTTTTGCTTTTATGCTACATAAAACACTTTACACTTCTCTGCATGCAAAAAAAACAAACATGATCTTTTTCAGTCAGAATTTTCTTTTCCAATATTTTAGTTTTGTATTTTTTTAAGGGGTTTTCTACATTGCAGGTAATTATAATAAATTTAACAGGCTGCTTATCTACCCGTGTAAACCGACTCTGAAAATAAGGAACGTCCTCGCGTAAGTACTGAAGTAAATTTTAAACTTAAGTCACCATCCCTGAATAAGGCTTACATTATTATTTTATGTTTATTCCATGTATGGCATTACTTTCATGACATATCCTGATACTGTCATAATAATGATGTGCCATAACACTGACATATATCGCGTGTATCTATTAACATTGATATCTTGGGATCTTTTATACCGTTTACCTGTACTAAAAAGTCACAGTCTTCTACTTGGAAGGTGATGTCTTTAACAGCGTCCCCGTGTTTGATGAAGTGTTCCCCCATCTCTGTGATGAGAGAAAAAACTTCAGCACAAGTCCCTTAATTATGCATAGACGTAATTAAGAATATTACTGAAACGTGCAAAATATCAGAAAGACAGGATATACCTTCATTTCCAGGATTTAGAGGAGACGCAAATTCAAAAATAATCTGTGGGAAAGATTATTAGTAGATATGAAGGTGATACTGAATGATCCATATTTTCAGAAGTAACTAATTTCTACAGTTGATCTTGTAAGTTTGTGTTTCTAGTCGTACACACACCTTGTCCTGTTTGATGACGTGGGCCACCAGCTCTCTGCTGCCCGTCTCCAAGCCTTTATAGGCCAGAGGCTCGAAGCCCATCTTATCACAGTAGAAGGCTGCCGCCTAGAGGAGCACACAGGTAAACCTGGACGTTTCTGCACTTACCATTTTCTTTCACTTTCTGCTCTTAATGAGTCTTTGATGTGACGTGGTGGTTATTTTTAATCATGGCCACAAATTAAAATACTGTAACTTAAACTTAAAAGGTCACAAACTCAGTGTCGGCTGCACACAAATGAAAAAACATACTAAAGTCATGGCCATGAACTAAACACAGAATGAAAGTCTTGTGGAAAGTTAGACTTGTTCATTAAATTCATGATTTTATATATATATATATATATACGTATATAC
>JAOTRN010000030.1:5435696-5454278 GCA_028566695.1 Bagroides melapterus
ACTTTATGTAGCTAGGATTAAACCTAGTTTAAATCCTTAGCTTTATGTTGTATGTAGCTCTGTCTGTTGTCTTTTTGTTCTATGTAGCACCAGGGTCCTGGAGAAACGTTGTTTCATTTCACTGTGTACTGCTGAAGCTACTATATATGGTTGAAATGACAATAAAGCTTCTTGACTTGAATTGACTTGAAACAGGATACAGCTTGTGCAGATGTGCCCTCTTCTGGACAGCTGTGGTAGCAAAACATAAGAAGAAATTAACACGAGTTAACAGTAACAGAGAATGCTACTAATTATTATAAAATTATTTAACATATGAATTCAAGACCTTAATTATTACATGAAATTAAATGTGCACGATAATAGATGAAAAACTATAAACTATTCTTTTTTTCCCTGCTGTATAAACATAGACTAATCCCACACAACGTTCTTAGATTTGTTACTTCTCCATTGCATGTACTATTAAAATAGCATTTCAAAAAAACATCTAGCTTAATTTAAATATACCTGCATAAACCTATTATTGGAAATTACAGGGCTGTCGTATTTAATTACAGGCTACCGAAGACGCGTTCGATGGACAACTTGGTGTGTGCTTTTGAAAATGGCTTAGCCCTCACACGCACCTCCAGTGATCCCAACCTCAACAAGCACTGCCAAGAGGGAAGGCCGCCTCTGGAGCCAATGATGGGCCAGGGTGGCAGTTTTACAGACAACTTAGAGTTTACCTCTGATACCAAATTGTCTAGTGATGACCAGGAGGTGGATACATGTGAGGAGACCCCACCCTCACCTTCACCCTCACCCTCCCCTGAGCCTAATCAGGACAGCTGTGTGAGTAACAGCCCAGAACCATGTCTCACCACACAGCCTTTGCCATCCTTGCCTCATCCCTTAACATTAGACCCGGTTTCTCCCCTTTCACAAGCCCCACCCATTTTACACCAAACTTTGCTTCAAAACACCAGCCCTACACTTCCTCCATTTCCACAGGAAGAGCAGGGTAGGACTGTTAATACCACTTGCCCATTCACTACTACTGAGGAGCCCTCTAATGCACCGATCACAAATGGCATAGAGAAGGAGGAGAGCACCACTGAGACGCTCGACTTCCCTTCACCTATGGCTGCGGAGCTTTTAGAGATCAAAAAACTCACTACACTTGTCCACTTGGAGGATTCCACTGAAACCATAAAGGACGAGTATGGCACTGTGGCCGACCTGCAATCTGTTCAAAAGGTCTCTGCTCTGGCTTCAAATGATGAAAGGTGGACTCAGAGTGTTAAGAAACTCCTTCGTGCCCAGTCTAGTAGTACCAACGGAGGATACAGAGAAGTGCCACGAAATCTGAGTAGTCCAGTCCAGCTTGGTTGGATGTCAGCGGTGAAAAACGCTGCACTGTGCACTTCTTCATCCTTTTCCTCAGCCCTGGGACCGTCGTTCCGGCAAATTCCGCCTTCAGCTCACTGCGTGGACGATGATGGCCTGCCAGTGCCACTGGATGCCGTGCAGCAACGCCTGCGCCAGATCGAGGCAAGCTACAAGCAAGAAGTGGAGCTGCTGCGGCGGCAGGTCAAGCAGTTGCAGATGAAACTGGAGAGCAGGCAAAACAGCTCGCCACCATCCGAGCCAGACATCTATTACGAGGACGACATTGTGAGTGACACCCCAGTTACTACAGAGGGCAAGTAATAAGTTTCTGATTTTTGGTTTTCTAATCTCTTCCATCTCCTTGTTTCATTACAGACATGCCTCCGAGAGTCAGACGATGGAGACGAAGAGGACTCACTCTCGGCCCACAGTGAAGACCGCCTCAGCGAGGGCAGCTGGGATCGAGTAGAGAGAAAAGATACTGAGGTGAGTCTCTTTCAATTTACCTTAGCTTCTGACTGCCTGAAGAACCAAATTTTTTTGAAGGATTTTGGGAATAACTGAACGTGATTCGTGCCTTTGGAACGTGATGGAAATTTATTAGAGAAGCAAATGATTAACCGTAAAGCAGTAGTGTGCTCAAGCATGTGTATGACGGGTTATTCATGAAAAATAAGGATCATTTCTGTTTTATTCAAATTTCAGCCATGTGGACTTGTATTTGAGTCAGTTCAATGCTTCTATTACTACATTAGGTCAAGATGTCAAATCTGAGCCCAAATGTCTTTCTGACCCTCGGACAGGTCACCAGATGGGTTCCAGACCACATGGCCTCACATTGCTTCAACTGTGATAGTGAGTTCTGGATTGCTAAGAGACGCCATCACTGCAGGTAAAAACTATTAAACTATATACACACACACACACACACACACATATATATAGGACTGATGTTTGCTTAGTCTCTCTGTCTCTCTCCTTCTTCTTCTATTCTCCTCCTCTTCTTTTTTTTTTCTTTTTCTTAAAGAAGAGACCTGGTAAAAATAAGTTAACATAACCTTCATTTTGCTGAGGTGTTCTATTATTTCACATCCATTTCTTTTCAAATAGAAGTTGTCAGCATTATGATGCACTTGATAGTAATTTTCTTTCCTGCTGATCTAAAATTATTATAATGGTGATTAAATCCCACATTATGCAAGCCTTCAGATATTAACTATAAGAATGTGTCTGTCTTAACAGGAACTGTGGAAACGTGTTCTGTAAAGATTGCTGCCACCTGAGGTTGCCTATCCCTGATCAGCAGCTGTACGATCCAGTACTGGTGTGCAATTCGTGCTACGACCTGCTGCTGGAGAGCCGTACACGGGAACTTCGCTCGCAGCAGCTCAAAAAGCCCATCGCCACGGCCTCGAGCTGAGCGTGTTACAGATTCCCACCCCGTGGGCTTCCCAGGCCCCCTTACGTAGGTGCCATGAGAGTCACCTGCTGTTTTTGGCAGAGATGCAACGCCCACACTGGTTAGTGAGGATTCATGGGTTGTTGTGCGCTAAAGCACTACGAGGAAGTGGGCAAGCAAAAACTGTCAGGGAATGGATTGACGGCTTAATGTAGTCTGAAAGAGAGAAGGAGGTGAAGGTTTTTTTTAATCACACAGAGGAGCCGAACTGACTAATCTCCTTTCTTGTCGATGGGGTAATCATAATGGCGAAGCATCCACCAGAGGGCACTGTGACTAAAGTGACCCTAATGTGAAAAGCTGTTTCATCTCATAAAGAAGTCACGTTATATCCATAACTCTGTAGAAGTCTATGTGTCATGGTGTGGACACAGATTTAGCCCTCTCGAACTTGTATTAAAACCAAACACAAGTACAAATATTCTTTAGAGGACAATCTCTCGTCTGCCCTTGAAGCGTGACTCCAAGGTCTCGTGCTCCACCCAGAGGCTTGCCGTATAAAAGATGCTGCTGCTACAGTATTTAAAAGAAATCTAATTTTGTATCATTATTTTGTGCACTCTAAGCTGTTGTAAATTTGAGGGAAATATGAGACCAAACCGAGGGGGAAAGGGTGAAAATGTGCGGTTTTTTTTATCTGTGGTCTGAACTTGAATGTAGCATTTTTTTTTTTTTTTTTTTTTTTTTTCCTTAAACCTTTTTTTATGTCTAAAAGGAGTCATGGAAGAGATTAATGTTGCCATTGAAACTGATCTGAGGCCAGTTATAATGTGGAAAATATCTTTGCATTGCTAGGAGTTCATCAGCTTCTGTACAAATGAGGGAGACAAACGAGCACGATTTGTGTGATGGGTGGTGCTTGTTTATCTGCCTGTAATAGAGGAAATGACTGAGTGGATACTAAAGGATACTGTAGCAACGTTGTACTGTTCTTCCTTGTTGCAATACTGTTCTTAACATGCTCATGTCCATTTAGTCAAATCCTAAATGCCACCGTTAATGTTTTGATAAAATTACAGTTTAACATACAAGAAGGTGGATAAAATATTTTAAAGGAGTAGTTTATCTTTAAGCCCTCTGTTGCCCCCTCTGTTCAGTGTAACTTGTCTGGAAAGGTGGTGCCTTTCCATCACATGGAAATATCATGATTCAGTGGTTTGCAATTATATATATAATTATATAATCGTCACTAAACATCCAAAGTGGCACCTTTTAATAACTGTTAATATTCTGTTAGCTGATAAGTATGCTAGTTTACTGTGGAAATAAATGAAATGGGCTGTATAAAATGCCAACAGAAGTCACTTCAACAAAAATTTTCGTGGCATGTTAAAAACAGTGTTGAAAAACGCAGGGAGAAAATGATGTGGGATATTAAGAAAGTTCAGGGTTCAAACCATTGAATTATTCAGACCTGAGTAAAGTTCTCTGAATTGGAACATGAATAGAATTACTTAAACCCTAAAAAAAAAAAAAAAAAAAAAAAAAAAACTTTAATTTTTTTTTTTTTTTTATCACAAATGGTTAGTAGGTGGACATGTATTGTTTTACTGTGTTCCTTAAATACTAGTGCCATTTTTCTTTTCAGTTAGATATTTTTTCCTTCTCTCTTGGAATGCACCATGTCACTTATCAGTAATGACTAAATGTATAATGGTACAAGTACTTAGCAAGTGAATATTTTCTGAGGTTCTCCGATGCCTAATGATGTAGGTATTTTCTTTCAAAGGGCAAAATGATGAAGGAACACTTTTTTTGATTTAGAAAAAAATCAACCAAACCCACTGTAATATTATCTGTACTAGTGGCTGGAATTTGTCACTTAGTAAATGTTGTAAAGAATTGCACTGTTCAAGTCCAATCCCATGGCCAAAAAAAAAAAAATTTTCTGTGGGTTCTGCCTTGTTTTTTTTTTTTTTTTTTTTTTTTTTTTTTTTTTTTTTTTTCCCTTTTTCATTTTTTTTTTAAAAGAAAAAAAATAAAAATAAATCTTCACTCTAACACATTATACACAAAGCTTGAATTTCCCCAACTCTAGATCAATTTGTGTTGTGTTAACAATTTTTATTTATTAAACAATGAAATGTCATACTTTCAATCTGCTTAGCTATGTTTAGTGTTGTGTAACGTCCATGGACTTAGTCCCTCTGTTCATAATTGTTCTCTCAAAAAAAATAAATACATAAAATATACAGCTCGATTATTGACTATCACAAAAAAATAAAGAAACTATAAAAAAAAAAATTGTCAGCCTTGAAAGAAATTGATTGTAATAGTCTAACCCTGCTCCATGCTTTACTGTGATTTATTTTCTTATATATGCTGCTGGAATGAGTGGAACGTAAGAAATGTGTTGATCAATCAGTGCAGCATAAATAATCAAAATGAAAGCTGCAAGTAAGAGGCTGGTTCAGTAGATGAATTGATGGATAGTAAACGTGAAAATAGACAAATAAATCTATTTTCCGTATGTTCAGGTTATTCAAAAAGAATGAGCCGATATCGTTACGCAATATTTTATTAAGGAAAAGTAAGACAAAACTCCAGCCAAGTCACACTTTATTCTACTCACAATCAATTTCTTTTAATCTCAAATCGCCTTCGAAAAGCACGCTGCACCGTGACAACCGAATTTGTTTTCGCGAACTCGAGAACGCAGAACGCCTTTTGCTGAGGACTCGCCATTCCGAAGGTAAACAAACAACTGAACGTTGCCGGAAGAACGACGCGACTACATCGCCCCTGTGGCAAAACTCTTAGATAACTCTACTTTCAAATGGTCACTGACTCATTCATTTACATTTACATCATTTGTCAGACGCCCGTATCCAGAGCGACGTACAAAAGTGCTTTCATTCCATGACGGTGCTTGAGAAGTGAAGCAATGCGTCATAAAATCGGTTCATTCTTTTTGAATAATCCTGTATTATGAACATAATTACTGATATATTTATCTTACTCGCAATATTCATTTAATTTGTTTTAAGTTGTCAACTTACAAATGTCAAGTAAAATATACAATAAACATATAAAGTTCCTTAGACTTTAAAACGTTATAAGTTTAAGTGTGAAGAGGTTGTGTTGTGGGTGTGTATTGTCCCTGATGATGTTATGGGCCCTCCTGATGACCTTAGCATTTCTGTTAGTTGTTTAGCTATTAAATTGTTATTATGTAGTAAGACAAAAAAAAAATAATGTGGCTTGGTATGTTATCAAAAAAACTGCTACACCTTCTGCCTTGAAGAATCACCCTACATGTCCCATACACATACTATAGAAATGACGGTGTAATGTGATTTGCCTCACATCTGGAACTGTCAGATTGATGTTAGAGAAAATTAACACCTTCCCTCCTGTGAACATCAAGAATTCAGCAGTGCTGTGGTATTTATTTATTTATTTATTTATTTATTTACTTATTTATTTATTTATTTTAAAGTTTCTTAGTGCAGGTAAGGTATTAGGTAGGTATTAGATTGGGTTAGATACATTTTAACCCCTAACACTCGTTGTATTACATTATTATAAACAACATCCTTTTAGAGTATTTGTAATGTTACAGTCAGATACGCTTGCTACAAACACTTGAAAAGCCTCAAGACAAAAATAAAGAGGAAGAAATTTAACAATTCAGATATTTACTTCATATCACAAGTAAAAAAAACTATTATAGAATATTACATATGTTTAAAAGGTATAGTAAAAGATTTTTTGCATTTGTCTTCCTTTAAAAGTGGTAAAAGAAACATGGCAAGCTGAAGTGTTAATCTGTTGATATCTTCACACAAAAAAACACAGACCCGAGTCTGGTGACGAATAATGAGCTACGCCAAACAGCACATCATGAAGTTTTTAGATCTCTTCTATGAAATAAGCAAGTTCCTATTTTTACTTACACAGTAGTAGCAGCTATAAAGAGTAGCCTCCATTTTTCCCATTCTCTTTGAAGTTGCAGCTTCCAGCAACCAAAAATACTTTATCATGAACTTCATCATTTGACTTATATCAACAATTTAAATACATTTATTAGTTGTGTCTGTCTTTCACGTCCCTATGTAAGCTTTTACTAAAAACATTTATTACATATTACAGTGAGGTCAATATGATCTGTTTTATCAGGTATGTCCTCTGATAAAGCCTAATAAGGGAATTTAACTATGTAATATTACATCAAGCACCTAACAGTAAAAGTCTATTGTTTGAAGACTTTGCTGGTGCAGGGTTCATGATATTGTCAAAGGAGAGCAATTGCTAGTGACAATTGTCACCTGGTCAGTGTCCTGACCCCTGTGTCTCAAAGGTCGTATTGCCCAGTTTTTTAGTGTTTACTCAACAGCTTCAGTGTAGAAGGTCTTGTGACAACTGCTGATGAAAAAGCAGGAGTACAAGCAGTTAATGAATAATGACAGAGCCCCACACAGTGCCAAGCATCACTGTATCTACAGTTAGGATTGTTTTATTGTCAGACATGACCAACATCAGACTTTTTGCTACTGCACACCAGCAGTGTTTATGCAGTGTACTGAAGATTACACTTTAAAAATGTGTTAAAATTATGAATGTAAAACTATCACTCATTGCTTGTTATTTATATTACTTTCATAGAGGTAGCAGTTGAGAGTTGACTAAAATTAGGCATACTAGATGAAATTAACAAGGGTGAACTGGAACAAATTCTTTTTTTTTTTTAAATACAAAAGTGTTTTTAAAAACAAAAATGTTGTAGTAAATTGTTATAATTAGGTAAATATTGATTAGAACATTGGAGTATAAACTAAAATAATAATAAAGTATAATATATTATACATAGGCGAAGTACAGGGCAATATATAAAAATTATATAAGAAAATGAAAAGAAAAAAAAAGGCGGGAACACAGAAGCACTAGCGGACTGTGAAGAAGCAAGGACGACTCGGTCTATTCAGTGAGTGCCTAGTGGAAGGATCTGGAAATCGTCTAACATGAAGCGTCTGCTTGTGTATTTTCTTCTAGCTTTAGTTTTTAAATCCTGCATTTGTGAGGGTGAGTGATGTGAAAGTTCGTTCAGGATAGTTTTTTTCTTGACTGTTTTAGCTAGTTAACCAAGTTAACTAGGATTAACATGTTAACGGAACTGTGAATATTCCAAACGACTATCTTACCACAGTAAACGTTCATGTAAATATACCGATAAATATTTATATATGCCACTGACGGTTATTGTAAAAATATAATGTAGATATGTAACGGTTTTTGTCATTTATTCGCTAATTTCGCTAATTTATTTTCGCTATTCTATTTAACTAAGGCTAATATACGCTAGCATAGCATTAGCATGCCAATTTACCTCAGGCTCGTGATTCAGTCACCAGCGCAAGATTATAGTATATTTAAATTAACGTATAACAATATTTGATTTATTAATATTTCTATCTAAACAGAGCAGCTAGTTCTAGGTTCAATGAGACAAATGATTTACCCCAGCTCTCTGATTCACATAAGAGTCAACTATTTCTGCCCTCAGACGTGTAAGCCAGAAAAAAATGACAGAAAAGTGATATTTTCACCAGTGAATATTTTTCTTTGCCTATGGATAATAGATTGATAACATCTCACACTACTTTTAATAATAAAAATATATAATTATGTTTTAGGCGTTATAAAGACACTGAAAAATCACTGAAAATTACTGAAAATCAGCAATGCAGTGCAATGCAAATGTGTAAGAATTCCTGAATTATTATTATTATTATTATTATTATTATTATTATTATTATTACTGCTGTGTTTTATTAAGATTCATCAAGCATCTCTTTATCACGTAGCAGTGCAACAGATGCTTCTTGCCTGATTCACACACCTATGAGTCAAACACATGGCTCATCCTCCAGCTCCAAATATTGAAATCAATTTACACTGCAAACATAGTCATTGCCAACATGTATAAAAACTGCAGTAAAATAAGACAAAAACTAATATATACAGTTTAGAGAGTCAGATGTTAAACTTGTTTGCAAACCACACATCATCGTATTGAGCCATTTGTCTCCCGCTCTTGTGGAGAGGAACAGGCCAGAAATAGGATTTTAACAAGGTCTAACAAAGAGTCTGGCAATAGAATTGTTTATATTTCCCAGAAAAATGACAGGTCAATAGACTAGAAACTAGAAACAAATTCATAAATTGATTTTTACTAAACACACAATATTAAAGTTAGCCATGTCCTGTTTTCTACACTTGGCAGAAACTGAGCGCCCATGAACATCCAATATAAAAGAAAAAAGATGAATCACATCCTTTTTTTAATTGTTTGAGATATTTCAGTGTAAGGAAATAGATATTTAAAGTGCAACCAGATCAAACAGAAATCACTTTAGTTGAATAAAACTGGAAATCAATAAATAGTCTTTTGCATAAATAGTTCAGGGTGCATGTCCCAAAAGTCAAAAGATCACATTGAAATCATTTTCATTGCTGGATTAGGAAGTTGTTGCAGGGTTGTGAGTATAATTATGTAATAATTATTTAATTAATACATAATTAATTAGTGTAATGGTGTATTAATTTTTTAAGGAGACTTTTGGGAGACCCAGCATGCCCTTCAAAAGTTCAAAGCAGGATTGATGTTTAAACAGCCAATATAAGAATGTTGACTGTCGACCAATGAAGAAACTCACACTGTAGTTAATCATATGCCAACTTATATCACCCAGCAGGGAAGACATGGTTCACAGCACAGGATTTCCAAATGAGTGTCTTTTATGTATGAAAAGGCCTCCGGATATTGCAGTATATATTTGAAGTGCCATTATAAACTGTTTCATTGCCACTATGGCCACAAAGTCAATTTTGTAAACAGTAACTTACTAGAGTTTAGCAGATGTTTGTTTAAAATAGAACAGAGGAAGGGTTAAAGACTGGTAGATGCGCCAAAAGAAGTACTTTTTTAACATGAATTTCTCTGATTTACCCAAGGTCAGGTTCTATGTTATCTGAACTGCTTCTCCTTTTTATCCAGAATATCATACCATTTTATGTTGAGGGCATTTGCTCAAATAAGTAATCCACTGTACCACCTCTGCACTGTTTTCTTCATGCAGATTGGTGCTACCAGTCCCAGGTGTCCTGTGATCAGCCTTGCAAAGGTAATAATAGACAAGTGAGCTTGATAGATAATTTTTATATCCATGCAACATTTCCAGCTAACATCCTGTTATATTTCTTTGTTGTTTGTAGGGCCAGCATCTTGGAATGAGCTCTACCCTGTGTGTGGTGGTAACAGACAATCTCCCATCAACATTGTGACCAAAAATACTAAGAACGATTCCAGTCTTACTGCATTCAAATTCACTGGCTACAGCGAGCTGTTTTTCAGCACCTTAAGGAATAGCGGGAAAACTGGTAATCCTGGACATGTTTTATATACTTCATGTCCTTTAGAGTGATAAGACTGGAAATGGGGAAATATATGGGAAGCAAGTGGGCACACCTAAGATTGACAGGTGCATAGGAAGGTGTGAACAGAAAACCTGGTGGGCTTTGTTGCATGTTCTCCCCATATCCTCATGGGATTTCTCTGGGTTCTCCAGTTTCTCCAGTCCAGGAAGTAACTGCAATGCCTTCAAATGTAGCTGATGTTTTGAAAATTAAGCATAGTATGCAAATTCCATAGAAAATGGGACATTTAATTAGCAGTCCTTCATCAGCTGTGTGAGCAAAGCATGAGTGTTCTCATAACATTTAGAAAGGGAGCTGTGTATTCTGGTGCATACAGCATAATGAGCTGTAATACAGCAGGTGTTTTTGTCAGGACTAAGATACTGATCCTTCAACAAAATTGGGCTTGTCTAGTCTTGTTCATGTTTTCTGTAAAACATAAGATAAACTTATGAATATTCAAAGAAATCTCTTCCATCAAGGTGGTAACATTCAGGGCTTTGCAGGGGCAATATTTCCTTGGGAATGCAGGCCTGTTTATAACAACTTACTTGTTTTCTTGTAGTTTATATGGACATACCTCATGGGGCCAGTGTGAGCGGGGGAAATCTCTCAGACACCTATAATGCTATCCAATTGGATTTCCACTGGGGCAACAGTAGCAGCCCTGGGTCTGAACACACCGTTGATGGAGAACAGTATCCCATGGAGGTACAGTCAGGATTCTCTTTAGCTTGCTCATGTTTTTTTTTTTAATAAGGCTTTACTGAGCAAAAGAAATGCTGTTTATGTGCTAATGTTAAATATCTGTTTAGACATGGTATTATACCATACCTTCGACAGGCACACAAGACTTACACTATTAAATGTTTATTTTGGGACAGTGTAATAGGAAAATAATCAATGAATTGGTGTAGGCCATTACCACCCTGAGAAGGATTGCTGTGTGGTTGAAAACCCATAAATTTACATGCACAATACAGATTTTTCTACTCTTCATGAAGTCTCTCTCTCTCTCTCTCTCTCTCTCTCGATCTCTCTTCTATCTCTCTTCTTTCTCTCTCACTCTCTCTCTCTTTCAGCTGCACATCCTGCATGTAAAGGACAAATACCTTACTTTAGAAGAATCAGTAAATGACAAAACTGGACAAGCAGTCTTGGGATTCTTCTTTGAGGTTTGCTTTTAAATGTGTACTGCAATTTCAAGACAACACTGGAATTCAGTTTAGGAATTTAGGATTTCAACACTCTCTAGAACTGTATAAGAGTGAATGTACATTTTTTTCTCAGTTTTGATTATCCTCATTCTTACATGCCTCTCCAAAATGTATCCTAAGTGTACAATTGCATAATTTTTATACTTATCAAAGCATTTAGTGAGACCAGTGGATGGGGTGGAGTCAACCTGGAAGTGACCACACACTCCCAACATCTTTGTTAACACTTTCATTCACTGTCATCCATGAATTCAATGCTCCCGCAGTATAACAGATCCACCAGTTTCTTCTGTCACTCATCTGTATTTTCCCAATGTGTTTTCTTGTACATAAAATGTATAATGTCATTTTTTAATGGCAGGAGTCAGCCACTGAAAACAAGAACTATAGTACCTTCATTGCAGCTCTAGCTAAGGTGCAAGATGCAGGTAAGCATTTATCAATGTGATACATATTTTTCTCGAAACTTGCAATCTCAATGTCTATTATGCTGGAATGGAATTGGATATGAAAAAAGTAATTTGACTTCATATGACATTTTCTTTTATTCTTTTGTTTAGAAAGCCACACAGAAATGAACATTTCCCTGAACAGTCTGATCCTGTCTGAAATGAAGATGAGGGACTACTATCGTTATGAAGGCTCTCAAACCATCCCGGATTGTTCTGAAACAGTGATCTGGACCATGTTTAAGGAGCCTATTCCACTTAGCAAAGCTCAGGTGAGACTGGTCTTTGACACCAACAGAGATTTTAAGTAGTGCTCACTGTAACCCAGTGACCCAGAGTTAATGTATCCTTCAATTATAGAGATTTAAAAGCACTTTTGTACGTCGCTCTGGATAAGGACATCTGCCAATTATGTAAATGTAAATGATAGTAGTAATGATTTGGTACTGTAGTTTAAAAGAACTGGATGTATTTGTGTATGTATTTATCTATTTCTGTGTTCTTTTACAGATTGCAGCCTTTTCCACCCTGAAGTTTAAAGATGGTAAGCCCATGGTGAAAATATTCAGACCAGTGCAGCCTCGTAAAGGGCGGGTAGTGTATAGCTCCCACTCTGGTGCAGCAGTAACTGCTGTAGTGTTTAGCTTCTCTCTCATTCTGCTGAGTGTAAGCACAGCTCTGAGCTGTTATCAACTCTACTAGAGCTGAGCATTAACACAACTAATTCTTGTTTAATGAAAAAAATGAAAACAATACAATTTGTTCTTATGAATGCAGCAAAGGAAAAAGTAGTTGAAAACAGTTTATTCGTCTTTTTTTTGTTCATATTGTTCAAATTGTTCATATTGTTAGAATTGTTTTATGTTATTCATCTGTAGAGGATGCTTCCTGAATACTAACAGATTAATAAATAACTTTTGTCTTTTAATATTAATTGTATTTTATTCCTTAATAGACATTTGCAAAAAACATTTGAAAAGTCATGGCATTGTAGACTCCAGCTTGGTGCTTGGTGGCTCTGTTTGCCATAAAAAATTGATGAATGTTTTTCATATTCATGTTGAATAAATGTTTTACAGATGAAAAAAAGAACCCTGTGTATTTATTAATAAAAACTATTTATGTGTTTGCAGGCAGCTATTGTGTAAAAAGATCTCATGCACTTGTGTTGAGGTTCTCTCAGTGTTAGTGGTCATGATAATGGCCAGATATTTAGTAGGGTCAGGGGTTGACAGATCAGGGCTATTTTGTGTTGTAGTAGTTTTTATTTGTAGTTCCTGTATCTGTAGTGCAACCTGTTAAAGATCCCACAGTTACGATCTGAGAGACTGCACAATGTTATCACACGGTGGATAAATTAGCATGCACAGATAACAGATGATCGTAACAGAATCAGGAACAAGCAGATATGTCAAAACATTAAACAAGCAAAACAAAATGCAGTGAATTTTAATTAAATGTCTTTTATGTGTGACATCATTTCCCTGGAAGTTGATATACTGGTGTCCCTTAGTCTGTATTAATGCACTTAACGTACTAATGTTTATTATGCTTGGTTTGGTTAGCTACCATGTATTAATCTATTCAGTTTGGTTTATGAGCAACAAAACGTGTCTGGACAGCACGTTGGAGCTGATACACAGGCATGTCTCTGGTGTTTCTCAGCAAGACAAGTCTGAAATTTTGATGTAGTTCCAAAAGTTTCCCAGTAGATGTCAGCAGGCCTTTGTTAAAGATTCTACTTCATGCTCCTGAGCTAGGAATCTGCAGGCTGCTGAGTGACAGTTCCCACAGGATCGAACTACATTTAACCTTTCAAGTCACCATCACAAGACAGTTATAGACTCTCCATGCTGCAGTAGATAGGAACCCAAAAGATAAAAACACAGTGTAGTGAGACTCTGTGCTAGTGAACCTTTTAATGTAAACCTACAGCAGCGGGGGCAGATATTAAAGTATAGTAAAGTAACTAAGGGTTTAGATAAGGACATGTTTGTAGGTGTAACTTCTAGAACTGGACTAAAAGGTTCACGTTACTCATATTAAATTATTAATAAACTTTTCCACCTGTGTTTACCTAAACCGTCCAGCATTCGTTAAAAAAAGGACAAACAGTATGGTGATTTTTGTGCTTAGCAGTTTGTAACTTCAAATCTTCAAGCTTACTGAAATAGTATAAAACAACAATAAATTTAGAAACAAATAAAGAAATATGCTTAACTAACTCTTAAAGTAGTAACACTGGGGTGGTGCACTCAAGCGGAAATCAAGAATACAATAATCTTCATTGGTGTATTCTCTAGTTCATTTATTGTTTATTTAAAGCAGAGAGCATTAGGTACTGCCACCTGATAGTACTAAAATTAAAACTGACTATAAAGACCACACTAATGATAAATTGAGACACATTAGACAGTTAATTAAAGACATCAGTCCCTGTAAGGAGCCGTGTCCTGAGAAGAAGTCAGTAATGGCAGTGAATGTATTCATTGTGGTCAGTAATCAGGACCAAATAAATCCCAGCATTATATTTGCTTTGAGTGACTGATTGGCACATAGGAAGCCCCACCTCAGTTTTGTCAATGTGCTAATTGGCATGGGATTTCCTTTTGTCAGACGTTTCTGTCTTGTCATTTTTCTTTTGCTAACATTTTTTGTAATCAAGTGGGAGTGAAGAGAGTGTCATTTTGGTAACAGGATGATGATATCGCACCCCTGGAGACCCCACAGTCAGTCATGGGACAGCACTGGTTTAATTACACCAAAAATCTCAATGGGAAAATCTAAACATCAAATCTATGATTATATCAAATATATTAGATATGCTCATGTAATTTTGGGAATCAGTAGACTGAAATGTGTTTGCCTTGGAATTCTCACCAAACGAATTACTGTACATGTCTGGTACAAATCAATAGTTTCAATTAGCAAGACACAAGTTTCTTCGTCACTGGACAGGATGGAGTATTTGGATAGTGACTGATCTATAGCATGTCCGCAGATGAGTGTGTGAGTTTAGCTAAATCATCGTACTGTTTTAATTCATCTACATTGCATTTTAGCCAATTGATGAATGCACAAGTTTGAATAAAATGTGCTGGTAGATGCAACGCGTAATTGAAAATTAATAGATTTGTGTTGTACCTTAACGCAATAATGCAGTGTAATCGGAGAGCACGAGAAAGCATTGTGTGTGTGTGTGTGTGTGTGTGTGTGTGTGTGTGTGTGTGTTGACAGAAATACTTTCTTTAGCCTCTAGGACATGTAACACAGAAGCTTCCTTGACGCGCTCCAGTGAATCGTCACACTGTGCAGGTGCAAATTCCCACACAGGTCGCGCGCGTGTCTCCGGTGACCCTCACCTACCTGTAGGGGTCGGTTAACCGAAACCACCTTCGTTTTATTCTTCACCTTTTCCACCCTTTTTATCACTGAGCGCGCGCGTACGCACGCACGCACCCACACACGCACGCACGCACGCACGCACACACACACAGCAGAATGTGAGGAACGTGCGTGATATAAAAGCATCTATCAGCAGTCATGCTCTCCGCCTGCGTGTTTATTGGAGGGAGGTGCCACAGGAAACGCACTAAAGGCTAATAAATAAGCGTGACACTCCTGAAAGCAGATCACGATCAAAAAGAAAAGAAGCGAAAAAAAACAACAAAAACATTAAAGATCCCTTTGTGTGTTGGTTCGGCTGCTGATGGTCCACAATGCGCGCGCACATCTCACGTCTTCTCCTTCTCGCATCGGTTTGGACCATGTGCACCGGTGTAGGTGAGTCTATTCATTATCCAGTACAAATTCAGCATGGTGGCATGATGATTTTTTTTTTTTTTTTTTTAGATCAGATTAAGTTTGTATTTAATTCAGTGTGCATTTTAACCATTAAAAACAAACAGCTTTTATGTCAATAAATTGAACTGGCGACTGGTATATCTACAAATATTCGTTATTTTATTATTATTATTATTATTATTATTATTATTATTATTATTATTATATCCAATATCTTCTTACAGATGTAGTTTTTTAAGTAATCGTTGCATCTTATTAACATTTCTATTACGTAGATAAACTGGAAAGACACAGGGCTCATTAACTGGTTTTAGTCTATTGACGCGCTCGCGTACTCGCAGTGGGCTACAAAAGTGTGAATATGTTAGAATATGTTCTTATGAGCGCGTAAAAGGTCGGACACACCTGCCACCGTCCATCAGTAAACATCCCGTTCCTTCTTCCTTCATATTCTCTCATCACTCTTCAGTCAGTTACACGGACAAAAAGTCGTCCTGTGGTTAAAAAGTGAAGCAGAAAAAGCGGGACATGTCGCCGCATTGCGCAGCTCCTGGGACCGCAAGAGAAACATCGCTGAGCGTCTCCGCTGCACCTGACACTCTGTGGAAAGCCAAAATGTCCGTAACCTGTTCCAAAATTCCAATTTTAAAAGCTTTTATAAAACATTTAATTGCAGTAAAATAAATGTAGGTGCTTAGAGAAATTGTTAGGTATTTAAAAATAACTTAAATGATTTATTATAACATTATTAATGGCTGATTATATGTGGCCCATACAGAATGTGATTTTTTTTTGGGTCAGTGCTCTGGAAGGCTACTTAAATTCGCTTTGTGCACAGGAGCATTGTCATGCCGTAGCAGGTTCAGGAAACTGTAAAGCTACAAAATACAAAGGCAATCTAAACAACTGAGTGCTTATAAGATTATAAGTGGCATTAGTTTGGGGACAACATTATGAGTGTGATGGGCAGCTGTCCAGAAATTATGGCCATAGAGAGCACATACTGATGGTATTATTATAGTGACAAAAAAAGTACATTTGAACAGTTTGGTACTTTTATGAGTTATAGTAATGAAGCTTCTCAGATAACTAGAGACATAAATTAATCATAACTTTAGATAATCTAATTGCTATTTTTTTATATATATATTACTTTATTTTGTTTTTTGATTTATTATGACTTGGTCATGTCAGCCGTGCTTCATGCGTCGATTTGTACCACTGCCTGAGGCATACAAATCAACCATTTTCGTCTTGAGAGATTTATGGACCATTTGGCTTTCTATAAATCGAGCACCGTGCTTCACACAGACTAAACATCGCGGTTTGCTTGGCCCGGACCTGTACAAGCGGCACATCCCTGAACTGCACATTCAATATTTATAGCGCTGTGACCACACGTTTCCGAAGTGTAAGGAAAAACGGTGCGAACGCCCAGACACCGAGGCTGTGCGTCAGAAGAATCACGATGATCTATGTCCTTAGCAAGCAAGCGAAATGCTGAGCTCAATTCTGTGTCATTTTGTGGTGGCATGTTACAAAAGCCGGTGAGGTATCACGCACGCGTTGCGCATTGTTCGCTGGATCTGATCAGGTGACGCGATGATGTGCCGACAGACGTTCATATTCTCGAAGGTTCCTCTAATGACGTGAAATTACAATGTCTGACCCTAAATAAGTTAAGGAACACTGCGTTCTCTAGGTCCTCGAAGAGGTAAGTAGGTGAGGTAACAATTCAAGATGTGTACCAGAAAGTGTACCAGGTTACACTGTCCTAAAAATAGACTACACTGTATGTTTACTTTTACTTGGTAAAATCTCGGTGTTTGGTCTAATCATCACTTCAAACTGAACAGTCAACACGCACATACACAAAACCATACTCATGTTTCACATACAGTAAGATAAAAATGATCAGCTTTATGCTAACGGTGCTGTGTACTGGTTCACGCTTAGCATGAGCACATCTCTGTCACAATGAACACAGGGATTATCAGTAATGTACTGAGAAAGAAATTCGTGCAGGAATCTGAGAAGGAACAGAGTATTTTTGCAATACATATTTATTTTTGCCATAGAGTGAAGTAGTTCAAGTTCAGTTAATAATAATTATAAGTTAATAATAATACTAAACTAGAGATGTTCAATAATGTGCAGCAGAAAGTGACAAGAAGAGAATGAAAGAAGATTCTGAGAATAATGAGAGATTATCGTCAGTGAAGTATTATATCAAATAATTTGGTTGCTTATGTACAAAAAAAAACAGATGACGGTCCCTTGATGGTACCTATCGACTGACAAGGAACAGTCCAGTTTGCTACATTAATTTCACGTCACACGAGTTTAAGTCAGAAATTTTGTACAGTTTCTTCATCATTAAAACCTACCAAATATTGTGTAGGTCTCCCTTCTGCCACCAAAGCAGCTCTGACTGTAAGTTCTGAGTTAGGGGGCTCCATGGATTGGACTTGTTTGTACAGGGCATCCCACTAATGCTGAATCAGATCAAACCAGCTCTGTAAAATTTGGAGGCCAGGTCAACACCTTAAACTCTTTTTCATGTTCCTCAAACCATTCCTGAACTGATTTTGCAGTGTGGCAGAGCATTATGCTGAAAGGGAATTCTGTTGCCATGAAGGAGTGTACATGCTCTACAACAATGTTTAGGTTGGTGGTGTGTGTCAAAGTACGCAAGTAAGGATTAAAATTCTAGCACGTTGTTAGATTTTCCTTAATTTGGCTGCGCAGTAGTTGTGTGGCTCGCCAACGTATTAGTTTGCTCTAAAACGTAAAAGAAAAGTAAGCTGGACCAAGTGCAGGGGAAAAGTGTTTATTGAAGATGCTCGTGCAGCATAGCAGCCTT
>JAOTRN010000030.1:5465044-5476094 GCA_028566695.1 Bagroides melapterus
TAATAGTAATAGTAATAGTAATAGTAATAGTAATAGACAATAAAAATGGATACACAAATAAAAAAAAATCTTTTTCTTTCTAACGTTACTTATTCTCTTTATTTTTACTTTTTATTATTTTTTTTCCTCATAGTTAATATTAACACAAGGATCAAATCCATTTTTCAGCATAATCACTGTTTTATCAGGAGCCATGGGGAGAAATGACATGCACTAGCCAGGTATCATAGAACAGTGATGCACATTACAGCAAAATGACTTTTAAATGAACTTCATTTGAGAGCACAGTGTTAAATGCCATTTAACCGAGGACAAGCAAATAACTGTTTACTTATTTATACTGAAAACTCTGATTTTATATGACCAACATGCTATTATCATCATTAATATTAGTCTTTTTTATTTCTATATATATGTATATATATTTTCACTGCATCCTCTAGTCCTCATTAGAGATTTCTTTGCAACACAATATCCTCCTGTGGTACTTTGCACTGCACCTTTTATGGCAAGCAAACTGAAGACTCTGACCTTTCCAGATCCCTATCTGATGCATCAAGAACCTTCTTCCACTTTAGGATTATATTGAGAAAAAAAACAGGCCACAGTCTCTCCAGGGAACAGCCTATCTATCATCTCCCAGCCTGGAGCAGGCGTCACGCAGGTCTCTAAACCCTTTTTGCGTTTGGAGAGCAGTGAAAGCAGGTGGTGAATGAGAGATCTCTCTTTACCCTCCCGCTTTCTCAGCTCAGTCCGTATCCAAGCGATTCTCATTCGACTCCATTCACAGAGAATGACGGCTGAGCCGCATGAGTAAAGACGGCCATTTTATCGCTTTCCTGATACATACCAATCAGATAAGAGATGTAGGGGAGACTTTGGAAAAGGCCAAAGGCATTATCTAAAGCATTTTCTCTTAAAGACTCTTCAAGAATTTTCCTCTGGTGCTTCATCCACAGTAACAGTAGTACTAGGGGATGTTTATGCCGGCGTTAAAAAGGTCAAACTAATAAATGGACTACAGAGTATTATAATCACTATTCTTATGGCACATCAGGGAATACAAACAACAATGTGCAGCGTGTGCAGACGTCAAGGGTGTGACCTATATGTATGACCTATATATGAAACTCTACAAGCATCTGATCCTTTTCTGGTCCATGAAAGATATTTCCCCCAAAAAATCACACAGACATTTGCAGTGAAACTTCTGCCCATGAATGACTTTTAAAACCGCAGGCATTAAATTCTTAAAATTAACAGGTCAGTGTTGTAAGTACATGGTAAAAATCTTTAAATATTAAATTCATCGGTTCAAAAAGTCTCTGATGTTTTTTCCTCAAGATTCAATGCCATGTAGATAGCAGCAACAGCCTTCTACTCTAAAAGGAGGTTAGCGGATGAGGGTTAAACATTGTTGAGGAAACGGTTGGAATGAACTGGTTTTAACTGGGGAGGATAATATGAAGTGATATCATTAATGCGTTATTGTAACCGATCATTAGCTATTAAGTATTATTACTACCTCGACTACTACTACTGCTCTTAATGCTACCACTTCTACTCCTACCGCTCCTGCTACAACTTCTGCTATAGCACTACTGCAAATTCAGAAATAGCACAAAACCCAGTGAGGAAGAAGTTGCATCAGTATAACCTTTCCTGCCAAAGAGCACACAACAGTAAGAGAGGAGACATTAAAATTAGAGACGAACTTCCAAAAATAACAAAAGTATTGACTGTACATGTGTACTGCCAATTCTACCGTCATTGTTTTCTATTCTGTCTGTCTTTCTGATGTTTGTTTATTTGTTCTTGATCTGATTTGTCATTCTGTAGTATTTCAGTAGCTGTCTATGTATAACATAGACATAGGGCTTCTTTCTTGCACCTCTATCCAAGCAGATCAGCGACTAATTACGGAGCACGCCTTTATCCTGTTTTAATATTAATTAAAGTAATAGTCGCTTTACTAAACATATTTAGGTTAAACGATTTGGATCAGACGCCGTGTTCTGCTTCAGATCGGTCGAGACAACATTAGAAGAGACCTGGTTTCGTTCCTCATCCGCAGGGAACGGAATCTGAGCCGCAGAAAGAAAATAATCTAGCGCACATTCCTAATTACTAGGAATGTTTGTTTCTGAGCCGCACTGCGAACTGAGATAAGAGCGTCGTGTTTGTCGTTGTGCGAGGAAAAGTGCGAGGGAAAAAGTCAGAAGTTGTATAATATATTGAAAGGAGATAAATGGAGAAGAAGCTGTAAAAGCAAGCGGTGTAAAAGGAGAGAGAATGATATGGAATACCAGCAGGGGTCAGCGAGGAAGTCGATGAGAGTCTTAGCTAGGTCATCACTCCAAAACAATTCTCACTATTTCCCACCGCGCTCATATCTCATATGTCACCTCTGCAAAGTACTCGCTGACAGCACTACACTGGCACACACACACACACACACACCAGATACCATAAAGGTGAACTTAAACCCAGCTAATGTCTCCTGTGACAAAGCAAAACTTGGTATATAAAAAAAACTGTTTGCAGCAGAAATCAGACACTTCACTTAGACTCTCTTAGAAGCTGAATTTGTACCATTACAGCTCTGGATCCAATCTAGGTGAAGAGAAAACGGGCCAAAGTTGGCTGTAAACTTGGAAGCCACTTAAGGAACCCTGGCTCCACAAATGACACAACAAGCACAACAGGATGCTGCCAGTCTCTAGGGCCTGAAAGATGGAGACAAACAAGTACTCAGCATTCATGTGCTATTTTGGACAACATGCCTATTGTTTAGGGGACGCGGAGGGTGGTCTGTTTTCACTGGGGTCGAAATATAGATAAGTAATACTGATACTGGATCAGAATGCAGAATCGCCTCTATCTGTAGTCATCTCTGTTAGTATAGTTAAGAAAGAAAAAGAAACAGTCCCAGGAGAGATTTCTAGACTGTGATGTAATCCGGTGGAGGATGTTCATTAGAGCTCTCAGAAGTTCACAAGTTCACGTGAATGAGACAATGTAGAAAAAGCAGCAGTAAATACAGTAATCTAATATAAGAGTTGTCATGATATACTGTATTGTGTAGGACAATATTAAAACTTGTGTAAGCGTGTTCCAGTGCTCTAGGTTCTATAACACAATCCTGCTAAAACTTTTACAGAAGATCAATGAATGAATGATGAGGAGTCTGGATCACATAATACACTAATATATAATACAACATTGGCAATCCTCATTTATTGTGTGCATGAGTACGAACAGCTAAGCAGATGATATGTGGAAAAATACAGGTGAGGAACGATTTGGTTAATGAACACATCGTGTATCTGATGTGGTTTAAATTGAAAATGGCTTCGTGTTTTTCACACTTTGACACTTTGAGCTCTGAGATTTACCAACAATAGTGAAATTTATGATCCACCATCCGATCCGAAGTTGCATATTTAGTTGTATACGTAAGTTAAGCGCCAGTTTAAGTACTTCAGAAAGAGGTAGGCCTTTCGATGTTGTTTGAGAGACAGCCAGTGCACCAGTCGAGCAGTGCTGGAGGATCTGAACGAGCATGGTGCAGTTCAGGGCGTGATAACCGGTTTGAGGTAAGTGCTGGTTCGTTTTTGGCTTTGTCGGCAAGCATCGGGGTTATAAATCCGAATGCAGGCAGCTACTAGAAGCAAGACGAAAACAGGTCATGTAGCTACATTCTGACACAGTTGGGGCTCAGAGGCAGACCTGCGGAAAAGAGAGCCGCAGTAGTCGAGTCTAGACAAGACCAGGGACTGAACAAGGACCTGAGTGACCCGCAATACAAAATGTGATCAGACATAATATTAAAGATTACAAGCGGAAAGGGAATAGAGATGAAGGGCTGTTCTGAGTGGACACTGAAGCTGAATCTTGCACAATGAGCACAATAATATTATAAAAATTAGACTTAATTAGGCTGCTAGTTTGAATTAAAGTCTTAAAAGGATTGAATTCCAGTTCTCTTCATACAGATAGATATCGGTGCTGAATAGTGATAAGGCTAGTAATGTAATAATGTTAAAGACAGTGTAGAATGTGAGGACATGATTAATCTTGGTAATCAGATATTGTGACATAGAGATTAAAAAAAAGCATCCTGTATACACAGAATATTTACAACCCAAGCGGATTTTTATATTCTTCTTCACTCGGACAAAAAAGGATACACCCTCATTGGGATGCCAGTTCATCACAGAGCATCATACACACAAATTCACAGACTAACCCACACAAACACGTACAAACCTCCTGTACCCTGTAACCTGGGAAATCTTGCCGACAATTATAGTTTATAAGAGTGGAGTCTGTTAAGTCAACAAACAGAATTCAGATTACTCAGACTAATAATCAACTCACTAGTAACTAATTACTGACAAATTATGATTAAAGACGTCTTTGGAAAGACCTCACAACCATTACACCTCATCAAGCACTGTGTTTGAAGCTAAAAAACAACAACAACAAAAACACAGCATTCTAGTGAATAATTAGGCATGATATTATAGTGTACCACCGTGATGTTGATTATTTTCCAATCTCAGCATGTCCAAAAGTTTTTTAGTCTTCTTATACCACTGAAATCTAAAAACAATACATTTTTTTTGATTAATTAAAGAATACAATAGATTTTTATAAAAATCTATTGATCTTTAATGTGGACCTTAGAACGGTTATAAACATGTTTCCTCACCAGAAACTTTTCCTACTTCACTGATGCAAGTTCCACTGTAAGATATGAAGCAATAGAACGAGCACATTAATCTATACCTTGTAGATTATATTGTATACACATTATATATGTTCTTATAAAAGTGTTGATACCTTCTGGCTAATTAGGATCGAGATTTCAACATTGCTTTAGTATAAAGAGATACGTTATGGCCACGTCAAGCTATAATAACTTCTCTGAAGGCTTTTCACTGGATTCTGGAGAGTAACTGTGAGAGGCACAAGAGCACTAGTGAGATCAGACACTGATGTCAGTCTGGGGTGAAGTCGGTGCTGCATTTCATCCCAAAGGTGTTCAGTGGGGGTGAAGTCAGGACTCTGAGCAAGACACTTGAGTTCTTTCACATCCACCTTCATGGAGCTCGCTTGACACCCAGGGGCATTGTGGATGATGGAACAGATTTGAGGCTCATCGTTCCAATGCTGGGAAATCATACTGAAAAATCCAATAGAATTATGTGCTTTAATCTTTACGGTATCATCTTGAAGAAGAACCACACATGAGTGTGATGATTGTCTATAGAGTTTGATGTTTTATAATATTCAAGATGTTGTAATGGCCCTCAGCCATGAACATCTCCTCAGTTAGGCAGCAATTTCTCAAGTGTGGACACGCTGCTGGACACAGAATCTGACTTGTTGAACCCTTGGTGCGGTTTCTGTTCCTTATCAGCGTCTTACCGTTCTCACTCTGACGAGATCCTAATCTTCCAGTCTTATTCTCTCCCTCAGTGTAGGATTGCGTAGCGACGCATTAAGAAGAAGGCGGCGTTCTTTATCCATTCTGTTCTAATCAAACTGTTAAAGACAACACAAACCTAAAAATAACTCTGTGCACATACACGGACGTACAGTAAATTAATGTACGAACGCAAATTCACACAGCGCAACTACAAATATGGGAAGAGCAATCAGAGTTTGTTCCCACTTAGCAGTTATATTTATATCTCAACAGGAATGGACTCCTGCCAGATACTGTATGATTCATAGGAATATGGAAATGGGAGTTTAAAGATACTCAGGCAAGGGTTAAGGAAGGGTGTATTTATATTTCATAGCTTATTTATTTTATCTCTTAATAAAGGACCAAGTGAAGGACATCGTGTTGAGAAATGATCTAGGGAACTTTAAGACATAAGTCGATATTAAACATACTGTGTTACCCGTACATTCTTTATTGAATAGGTAAATTAACGACTTTAATCAAAAACCATTAAAAAAAAGTTCTTATGGTCAGGTGTAATTTACGGTTTAACATTCCACCGGATTTACAGTGTAACACAAAACGACCCACCGAAGCGTACAGTAGAAAGGAGAGTACAATATATTATAGAAGAACAAAAGAACCAAAGAAAGTGCTTATAGTTGGTGGATAGAAAAGAAAAGCCTTTACAGATGGTTTCAATTATTCAGGTTGTGGAGTCAAGTGTGCATCAGCCACACTCAATGAATTGTTATTGTTCTGTTTTCTTAAAGAACAAACAGGGTCAGCTGTGTGCTCAATAAGGTCAAGAGGACAATTTTAGTAAACGGTCTAACTATTAACACAAGGTGCGTTGTCAGGACCAGTAGAACCACCGGGGTCGCCGCTTTTACAGCACATTAAGTTTGTTTTTAAATAAGAGTGGAAAATATAAGTCATGCTCGTGGTTTTTTTTTTATCTGTGGGTGTTCTGTGGCCGCTGAGATCTTATTTTAAATAATGGAAATTAAATGAAATCATTTCTTTTTTTAGAAAATAAAGCTTTGAGCCGAAGCAAACAAAAGGAGCAAACAAACTACGGCGTACAAGATCATGTCTGCTGTAAAGAGAATTATACAGATACTACAGTGAATACGGTTAAAACACTCTTTTGAGGTGATTTTACTATTCTGTAGGTGTTTCGCATATTTTTTTCAGCCCACTAACAAAGAAATTTTCAGACTTGAAACACGGCTCTTTACTGTGTAATGCTAATTGAAATTAAGAGCAACTCGAATCACTTTGTCATTATAATATAAAATAAGTAATTATCATTGCATTAAACTATTTTACTGTATAATAAATATATTCTATGTATACTCTGATAATTTCACAGGGCAGTATATAAATATCATGGCTACTCAATTGAGTTTTTTAATGATGTATGTTGTCACAAAACAGCTTTAAAGAAATCTGGATGTAATTTTAGAGCCCTAATGAACAGCACAGACATGATCATGGCGAGGAAAAATTCCCCAAGATATATTATTTTTCGAGGGACCAGACTAAAAAAGGAATGCATACTCTTCTGGGTAATAGTAGATGGATGATAAATCAATAAACTTTTATACACCTGTCTACTGTAACCTCAAACAATACAGTGGTTTGAAAACATGATCGGTTTAAACACATTGTGAATGAGAGCACAAATAAATACGAGTGTAAGTGAATTCTTGGTGTTTCCTCTGATAAGATAACAAAATTTGTAATGCAGTTTATACAGTGTCATGTTTAATAGATGGCAGTGTGTGATAACAGCTTTAACTGATATTGAGGAAGCTGTACAGAGTATATACTCTGAGCTGATATAAAGGGTAAGGGTGAGGGGGATATTAAATATGTTTTCCACCGTCTTGAGCACATTCTGTAGGGTTATAATGCAAAAATGCAGACCGCAAATGTCACAACCATTATATCTTCACAAAAGCAGCCGTAATATCGAAAATTTCATCACATATCATTAGTTGAAGCCAGTGTACCCATGTGCAAATGTCACCTAATGTCAGGAAATATTCTTCTTCTTCTTCTTCTTCTTCTTCTTCTTATTATTATTATTTATTTATTTATTTATTTATTTATTTATTTATTTATTTATTTTAATTAATTTTATTATATATTATATAATATATTATTTAGATTTATTTTATATATTATATATATTTTTTGTTTTTTTGTTTTGTACTAATTTAATAAACCAACAGCATCAAAAACATACCATGTTCACGGATCTATCAAAACAATTCCAGGACACTATAACCTCTGTGAAACTATAAAATAGGGTTTAGATCTATAAATATCCCAAATATTTAACATCCTACTGAGCACCATTAAAACCATTACTAAAAAATGCAAACTATACGGCGCACCAGAGAATGTGCATAGTGGCGGGCGTAGACTAAATGTCACTGATTAGTCAGAGAGGCCAGAGATTAATCAGAGAAGCCATAGATTAGTCAGAGAAGCCACAGAGAGATCCAATTAAAATCCATTTTGGTGCTATTTCAGGTTGTGATACTGGAGAATGTGGAAAAGTTGAACGAGGAGAATATTACAAATCACTGACTATCACAATTAGAAACAGAAGAAGTTGTTTGGGAGAACTTTTTTCACTATTCATGTCTAAATATATATAATAGAATCATTAATTAAGAACTCTATAAACTGTTCCTTGTACTTTTTTTATCAGTATGTATATATGCTGAAGTGTTAGTGTAGACAAATTCACATTTAAATCTGGGAATTTAGCCTTTACAGAGCACCTTAAACCCTGAGTATCTGTTTAATATACTGTAGACTAAGCTCTGACCTTTTTTCAGAAAATGAGCAAAAGCCCTCCATGATTTCATGTGTTCTGCTAGTCACCCCTCTTGTCAGTGACACCATGCTACAGAGCTTTGTCCAGATGACACAGAGAGCCTGCTGAAAGAAAGGAGGATAATGACCTGACATTTTATGGTAACAGGAAGTGTGTAAAGGAAGGAAATAAAGTGTCATGGAATGAAAGTGAATCAGTGCACGGGGTTGTAATCAAGTTACTTTAGGGATCAGGATTGGGGAAGATTTTATCTAGCTCATAAACATCCACTTTTTTGCATCCAGAGAGGAAAAAAAATATATATGGGGGCTTTGTTATTTTTCCTCCTTCTCGAGTAGAAATAAGTTGTTTGTTTGGGTTTTGCTGTAGATTGAGCTGTGTACATTGTTTTTATCGTGTGCCGTGTTGATGGAGACTGATATCCTCCTCCTCCCTTATGATTAGATCTGAGATCTGGTACGACTCCTTATATTTAGCACTGAAATGGAACAGCTCTCCAAACACTAATCAGCTAGGACTGTGTATCAAAAAATACACACCTAGACACACTCACGCATCTCTGTTAAGGGCCACACACACACACACACACAAACACAAACACACGTGAAGTTTAGTATAGATCTCTTGCACTCATTTAGGAAGAAAATCCATAATGACAAAGCAAAAGCATATTTTCTTTTTTTTTTTTTTTATTTGAATATATTATTTAGGTAATTAGTCAGATCTGACCAAAGCCAGTAACCATGTTAGAATGGCTTTGTTCAGGGAGGTGACCAGGGACCCAGTTTAGATGTGAATCCCTGCTGAAAAGACAAACTATCTCAGAAATATTCCAACCATCAGGCATTTAGGGTAAAATGATTAGGCAGAAGCTTGAGTAAACAGCATATGGTTGGCTTTTAAAGAACTTTAGACAACATTTTTGAGCTGACCCTGAAGTGAAAAGTCTGGGGAAAAAAAACAGCTACTGCTCATAAACTGGTTAGGACCCTCCATATGAAGCATGGCTATGGGAATGTTTCTCAGTAGCAGAGATGGTTAGACTGGTCAGAACTGATAGAAGATACAGGCAGCCAAAAACAGAGTGGTCCAGAAGAACCCCAGATGCTCCTATTGCAATCTGAAAATTACATATGTAAATAAGAGTTCAGTATTTGGCTAAAATGGCTAAAAAAATAAAGTGGGGGTTACCTTGTCATTCAAGTGGTGGCCAAAAAAAGTCAATAAAATCTGTAAGAGCGTCCGAATAATTTCTGTACCTACACTGTCACAAAGGAAAGTGCTGTGACAAACTAAATCAGCTATCTGAACTGCACAACAGTCACACGTTCCGTTAAGCAGCGTAACCCGAGCTGCTCCTCATGATTTATTCAATATTGGTATCTAAGCTCATCTAAAGGGACATGATCTCCTGTCTTTGTTCGTTACCTGTAGTTTGAATTTGACAGAGACGGATGTTGGCTTGTCATCAATGTGGCACACAGACCCTCATAATGACCAGAGACTGATACCGCGCTGGATTCTTATCACAGCACTCAGCATTATTCAGCATATTCCTCACGGGAATCCTGGGCATTGATACAGACTCAGTCAAGCACAAGAATGTTGGATAATAATGACTTGACAGATATCAGTGGATACTTCTAAGATCTAAGATATAAGAGAAGACAAGACAAACTTTTATTAATCTCTTTTGGTGAAATATCAGTTTTACAGCAGCATGATCGTGAGAATATAATCTAATGTGTGAGAAGGTTGGAAAATTATTAAACTATTATGAAGATACAAAAAGAATGGTATATAAATATATATCATTTTAAGGCACTTTAATATTTTTATCATATTTTCTTCAATTTCTCATTCTTCTCCTTCGCCTGTAATCTTCAAGCTGTGTTAAAGACTTGTTGTTTTGTTTTTTTTGTTGTTGTTGTTTTGGTCTCTCTCATTCTTCCTCTTTCTTTCTTAAGTGCACCTTTTCCTCTGTCCCTGTCTTTGTCTCACTTCTTATTTTCTCTCTTTCATTAACAGGAAATGCAACTCTATCAAAGCTATTGACTATTTCTTTTTATCTTTACACATATCTACAGCTCCAGCCCACTGATTGGCCTACTTCCTCCTTCTTCCTCTTTCTCAGCCATCACATCACAATCTGGTGACCTTGCATCCTATTTAAAAGGTGGATGTAGGAGAGGAAAGGGGTGAATAGCTTGCTCTATTTATTTTTGTGTTCTTTATTTTTCTTTTTTAATTCTTTGTTCTTAGGTGTTGACAGCTGCAACCCACAGAATCCAAAACTTTGCTTTAATCACTAACTGAGATTTTCATGGGTGTAGTTTTAGCTTTTGTAACATTAGCTTTTGTCACGGTCTGTTTTTTTTATTATTTTTTTAATTACATGGTAATCAATAAATATATGCATTTTTAAAAACATCATATGGGAGGCAATTTATTTTTAATGCCTCCCGGTCAGGCAGCAAGTAAGTAAAGAAAGAAAGAAAGAAAGAAAGATAGAAAGAAAGAAAGAAAGAAAGAAAGAAAGAAAATGGAGAAAAAATAAAGAAAGAAGTAAAGAAAAAAGAAAATAAAAAAATTAAGAAAGAAAGAAAGATTAAGAACGACAGAAAGAAAAAAGTAAGAAAAATTAAGAAAGAAAGAAAGAAAGAAAGAAAGAAATGAACAGCGACAGAAAGAAAGAAAGAAAGAAAGAAAGAAAGAAAGAAAGAAAGAAAGAAAGAAAGAAA
>JAOTRN010000030.1:5502440-5512668 GCA_028566695.1 Bagroides melapterus
CAGTGAGTATGTGTACGTCAATGAGTGTGTATGTGTGGGTGCGGCAATCAGTGAGTGTGTGTTTGCATGTGTGAGTGTGCGCGTCAGTGAGTGAGTGTGCGCGTCAGTGATTGTGTGTGCGCGTCAGTGATTGTGTGTGCGCGTCAGTGATTTGTGTGTGCGCGTCAGTGATTTGTGTGTGCGCGTCAGTGATTGTGTGTGCGCGTCAGTGAGTGTGTGTGCGCGTCAGTGATTGTGTGTGCGCGTCAGTGAGTGAATGTGTATGAGAGGCCATCTGGGACGAAACACACACAGACATTGTGTGCATTTTCATACATTGTGTTCTTATGAGAGCTAAAGAGATCTTTATTGTGACCAGAAGCCATTTCATTGTAGACGGAAGCCATCGTAAAACACACACCCATGTGTCATCGTATTGAAGCACAATATTGTGGAATATTATGGCGGACAGTAACGTTGCTGCCGAGGCTGTTAAAATTTTAAGAAACCTGCTTTGTTCCCCAGTGCTGATTTAATACGGTCGCAAATTCTTCGGCCAGTCATATTGATGCAGAAATCGGAAGATTGTTCCGATCCACGCTAAATAACGTGGAGGCGGGGACAATCTTCCGATTTCTACATTCAAATGATGGGAGAGATAGACGTTGCCTGTGCGGATATAATGTTCGCCGATCTATTCCGAACAGTGCAGATATTCCCTGCCAGCTCTAACCCATAGTCACAGTCTCAATTTAATTCTGCAACAGTTTGACAGTCAAATACTACAAGGAATAGAAAATTGCATCGTCCCGCTAATAGCTCACAGTGACACTGCTGGTCGCCCAGCGAACGTTATATCGGCACAGGCAACGTCTATCTATCCCATCAACTGAATACACATCACTGTCAGATGAGAATCTGACATTAACCATTAGACAAATTCTAGAGAACACGCCAAATGCCGGTGAACGTATGTGAGAGGAAGCCTTCGCACCAGGGGATTCCACATTCAGCGGCGGAGGGTCCGCCAAACCCTGCAGGGACATGCACGGACAGTTCATTCAATTACGAACTACAGTGTATATTCCTGTCCGTGCACGGTGCTCTAGGTCATTAAAGTATAAAGATTGCGGGGTCAGTTTGTAAACATTCTATGCACCGAAGGACACGGGAAAGAAAATTAAAAATATCGTCAGAGTTACCAATAACACATAAGTGATCACAGATGAAAAAGCCTATTGTAAAGAATGCCAACAAATTCTTCATTTTTACATACTTTATGGAAACTTCCGGGGACAAGGAAATGACTTCCTGTCACACTGAAAACTGCACAAGTGCTTCAGTGTGTAGCGCACACGAGTTCACGTCTGCACAAGTGTCATGTAAACGCGCAAGTGCTTCAGTGTGTTTCATCCCAGACAGCCTCTCATAAGTGTGCCTGTGTGTGCGTCAGTGATTGTGCGTCTGTGAGTGAGTGTGTGTGTGCGTACACACATACAAATGAGTCACAATATTTTAAGACTCAAACTGGTGCCCCATCTCCACCAGTTTCTGACCAGACTGGTGTTTCTGGTTGTGTCATTCAGGGAACATTGTTTCTAATACAGTAAGAAAGCACTTCATCTTACTGAGCACTAATCAGCGTGACGGTCAGGATGTCGTCTGTGTTAATAAAGGAGGGTAATAACACTAGTACTGATTAAACAGTGGCACGTTACTCACGCCGGAGCTACACACAAACCACGTTAGCTGCACTGTATTCTCTTCTCATCACGTCCTCAGATACTTTAAATCACCTCTGACCTCAGACCGGACGTTCAGTTCCTCTGCTAATGTTTTAGATTCACATTTACATGTCATCAGTGTCAAAACAAGTCTTTTTACCTGACGAACAACATTATTTCAGATTTGGGAACAGAATCCAGCGTGTGTGTTACGTCTTCAATTAGAATAAACATTTCAGTTCTCTTTTTTGTTTTGTTTTTTCGTTGTTTTTTTATTGGTGGGTTTTTTCGTGACGTTCCCGAATGTTTGTCCTCGTTCCCTTCTTCTGCTTTTTAAAAACACAAATAAATCCCTACACGCATATATGTGATGTTCCTGTTTAGCGTGAGGAAACGTTGTGACCTGTTTCACGGATCATTTGTCGCTTAACTAGCTGTGTGTTTGTTTTTATACGTATTAATTACATAAATGGGTAATTAATCAACATTTACCCCTTTTTTTTACAATCCAATCTATTTTATATGGATGCAGACTCGGTCGGCTTTCACACGTGAAATATATGCATTACATTTTTGTTTTTAATGTATGTAGAAAATGTGACCACCAATTTGTACAACTTCAAAATCCTTTTTCCTGTCAATAAAAATCCATTTTCTGTATGTGACTTCATTTACGTTATTTCCGTCAGTGTGGCGTCTTGACACGAATAAAGTCTCACCCTAATTTTCCCCAATGAACCTCAGGTGAAAAAAAGAACAAAAAGTTAAAAAAAAAAAAACTCTGGAAGTGGAAATCATTGACTAATAATTAAAATTTTTAATCATTTTACGTGTGAGGTCCAATAATAATCAAAAACTTCAAACTAGGGATTTTTTTATTATCCATTTTCTTTTTGGGACCAGTGTGTTTTGTTTTGTTTTGTTTTTCTCCACTCGGCTGTAAACGTGGTCTAACCAATCGTGTTTTGATCCTGTGCCACGACGTGGTTTTAATAAATCTTTAATCACTTAACCACACTCAATAAATATTTTAATACACAAACGTCTAATAAAACATCCTTTCTTGCATCAGGACATCACAAGCTAACAAACGTACTCTTGGTGATCTTTAAAATCATTAAAACATTTCAGATTTTTCATGGCAGGAGCTGGTTCCTCTTCATCTACATACTGTAGAAACATCACATCTGATGAAGAGACAGAAAGAGAAGTGATGGCTGAGGGAACGTTCCACATAAAGACGCCGTGCTGTCGCTGCTCGCTCACGGCTTCTCGTTTTGATCAGTGTCTCCCAAACGTATTTTTTTTTTTCCTTCTGTCCCGTCATCCTTTATTCCTCGTCGTTCCTCGTCCCTGTCCTAAAATACTTTTTTTTTTTTCCCCCATTTTGATTTAAAACTTATTCAGAGGATTTCTATAGAAACAAACCTGAACACAAAATGCTCAGTTTCAGGAATCATGAAATCCTCTCTCCATCCACCATCTTCGACCTAGATCAAGAGTGACGTGAACGTAGACGTGAACGTTTTCCTGACCGAAAATCCAAAAGACGGCACAGCTAAAGATGACAAACGAAAAGGTAACGTGGGAAAAAAGTGAAGGGTAAAAACATATAAAAGAAGCTTTTTTTTTTTTTTTTTACATGGCAGGGTTTATCATCCCCCAGAGGTGAATCTAATACTGCATGTATAAGAGAACACTGTAGTTATTCTTAACTGACCCTCAGGAAATCTTGTTCATTCTGTCACTTCTCTTTGCGTAAGCCACAGACGCAGACAGTTTCACTGACCGAAGGACAAACACAAGGCACTTTTATTGAAGCAGAACCCGGACGCAACTTTCTCGCCGTTGACGTGGTCCGTAACGTTATCGTCGTATATTAAATATCTCGAGAGAGAAAACGATCTCTTCGGATTTGATGTGTCAGGAAAGGAAGCGTTTAACTCCAGAAGAGAATAAGCCTGCTATATTGAACACAGGATGTAAGCCTGGAGGTCACACAGACAAATCCCATGACGTGCAGATTTATATATATATTTTTTTTTAGCCGTGTCGATTTTCTTGTAAGTGATACACAATACGGTACGGCAAAGAGCTCAGGATAAGCACGAACAAGAAAGAAAAAGTCATCGTGCCTCTCAATTCAATTCAATTTCTATTCACAGAACATCGTGGATTTAATGTCGGAAAGAGAGAACTTTAGCAAAACACCAACATCCAACCAATCAGGACGACGAGGCATCTCTACCTGCCTGTGGATTCATGAAGCGCTGGAAGTAATGGTTGTATTGGTTTTGGTTTGAAAACCGGCAAATTATCTGACTAGACCTTTTGATCTTCTCTGTTATTGAAAGTTCCTGAAAGAAGGAACGTGGAGTTTTATCAGGTTTGGTGCAAATAGAACTTGGCTGAAGAGCTTCATCAAGCATTCAGTTCAACAACTACTTCAGCTACTAACAACTATGTAAATATTAAGGACTAGTCTCTACTCATCTTTTCTCTTCTGTTGCCAAGACGCATCGCTAAACGAGCGCGCTTCTCGGGGGTTACCGTTCTTGAGAATATCACGAGGCACATCTATCTAACAGTCAGGACACTGGGATAGATACTGGTATTTTTGCACAGGGTTAGACACACAAAAGAGTGAGCATAAACTCCACGTGTGTATAAAGAAAGAGGGATGTTTGGTGCAACGGTTCAACAACAACCACCTTCTCTGCCTGGGTCCTACCACACAGACATAGGCATCATCATCATCTGAACACAGTTCTGATTGGTCGGTTGGTTGCCACAGGGTACAGCATGTCTCCAACCTCCATGCCACATGATGTTTCAGCAACTTGCCACTCGAACCAACAAAAGATGTTTATATATGGCACCAATATGTTTGGTGGCCATCGCCATCAGATCAGATGAGATCAGCCGGATACAGGGACACAGTATCAGAATTCTGAGCTGTTTTCAGTGTCAGTATTCTGATGCTAAAGTACTTATGAGCGCTGCGTTTTATTTTGTATCAAGACTGTTAAAACACTTCATGACGACTGATATATAAGCACTTCTAGTTCCATAACATAAGGAAGTCATGGTTGTGTGAAGGAGTGAAGCTTGTTCGTGCCATTTCGGTCAGTCGTGGTGAAAAGAATGTCTAGCGGATGGGTGTGAGGAGGTGCAGGTCCTCATTTTATGAGGTTAAAAGTATAGGGTGAAGGTCTCGAGGTCACACCTCTATTAGTGTTCCTTTGCAGTTCCTTTAGTTCCGAACGAGACCTCACTGGATGTCACAGAACCGCAGGTACGTACGTGACTACTGTTTTTCACAGAGCAGTGTAAAGGGTACCAGACTTAACACCATTATTCCAAACACTATATAATATTGTAGCAATACACAGAAGTAGCTTGTGGTAAAGGTGGCAACCTGATAGCCGACTTTAAAGCGTGTGTATCTTTACACGAGGGCCGTGAAGGTGTGCGAGGATCTCAGTGACGGGTCGATGGAAACAACGTGGAGAATTGAATGTGTCGGATGTGGGCGGGAAAAGCTGAAAAACACAATAACGGACAAGAAACAGGGGACACAATGAAATACTTTTAAGTACAACACATTTCGAGTCAAGGACAAAAAAAGAAAATCTTTAGGCACATTATTCTCTAGTGAATGTTACTGTGTGTACAGGAATGCTGACATACAAGAGTATTTACAACAGAGTACAGAAAAGGGAGCTTGTCTGAAGAGCTGTCTCAGCAGGGTAGAAGAAGAAGAGAAGAACGTACTGCGCTGCAGACGCGTTCACCAGTTTAGCCTTTTCGCCAGCGTGAACTCCGAGTCCCTTCCTAAACAAACGCTATGCCTGACCTAGGACTAAGAAGGAACTTTCCCCTTTCTTACGTTTCATTTAAACAAAACGATGACTAAACTTAACAGACAGTAAATAGACAGTAATCGCTACGATGAGTAAAAAAAAAAAAAAAAAAAAAAAATCTGGAATGTGAGAGCTCGGTGCAGGTCTACGACACGACTTTAAGATGGTCTTGAGTCGAAACAGTTTTTGTTTTGACTTGTCAGAAGTAAAGTTGCTTTACTTGGTTGGTATTTTTTTAAACACTAAAACAAAAAAAAATGTCCAAGTAACTTTAACACAATATCTAACCTAGAGACCTGCAGGATAAAAGAAAATTGTAGATAATTATGATTTTGCTCTACATAATTCACCCATAGTTTAAAATTAGTGGTCTTACTCAAAAGAAATAAAATGTAAAAAAAAAAAAAAAAATACTGTAAACATAAATTTACAATTTATTTGTTGAACGATTTCTATTCTTGATGTCTCTTAATGGAATTCCCTCTGTGAACCGTACATAAACCTCATGATCATGCACTTTTTTTCCCATTTTAAAAGGTCATAATTCAGTTGATGTACCGTTCTACAAAGGAACAAGACTTCTCCACTGGATTCAAGTAAGCACCATGTGACAGGCTTATTCCGTCTCTACGCTCCTCCTGTTCGCATCTTTGTTCTTCACTGGACTTCCTCTGTCCGTGCTCGTAGCCGTTTATCTGCAAGTGCTTTCGTGATCTTTCTGAAGCTACTAATCCTAGCCCCATCCCTCATGAGCAAGAAACAAAAAAAAAAAACAAAAAAAAAAAACCACCCCTGAACAGCCCCACCCGTTTTTTTTCTGTTTAAATCCTTCCTCTGTCGATACAAATGAACTCTTGATTTGTGGCCGTAGGATTTTAATTTTCTTCAGATTGGGTATTTTCATTCTTTCGGGGTTTTTTGTACACGTACGCAGAATAGACACTGGTTTGAAAGCAAGGTCTCCCAGTGGCAAGTCAAATGTTCGGAGGACGCATTTCTCTTTTCTTTTCTTTTTTTTTTTATCCTTGGATTTCTTTTTTTTTTTCCTTCCTTTTAGTCCCGCTTTAGCTGTTGCTTCCAGGCCTCGTTCAAGTAGACCAGCCTCTTGTAATTGAGCACGAGTAGAATGAAGTTCAGTGCATATGTGGTAATGCAGATGATGCAGAAGTCTTTCAGGACAAAGTAGAGGATGTAGGCCAGGTACATCGAGCCTATCACCGAGACGATGGACGTGGTCATGAGGATCAGGGCGGCCATCGCGCTCACGGTCAAGCCTAAAGGACACACACGTGAGCCGGTTAATGATAGCAGAAAACAAACACTGGAATGTTATGACTGTCAACTACTCGTTTATTATCTGATCCTTCTGCAGATTGTGCTTCTGGGTTTAACACGAAGATCTTTAAGATAACGCTTCTGGTGTTCAGTTGATTGTTTTTTTTTTTTACGTTTTCATTCCAGAAAGTGTCCTATTTAAAAAAATAATTAATAAAAAAAAACACGTATTAAAATAATTCTTCAAAGAAAACTGCTATTTTAACTTGAATATCTGAATATTCTAATTTAACTGTATTTTTAAATTAAGTGAATTTTTTTCAGCCTTTTTTTTTCCAGCCATTTCAAAATATTTCCCCTCCCCAGATGAGTTTGCTTTGTAAAACGTGGTCTACTGAAGATATTTCACCATATACACACCACTTTCTTACATCATGGTATTTAATCAGAAAAAAGACTTAACAAATAAAAAATTGGGAATGAAATCGTTCAGAAACAAAAACGTCTGCAGAGAAACGTCGGTATGCTGATAGAGGAGAGATGTGACCTTTCTCCAAGTGGCACTGCCATGACCCAAGTACACACACAAACCCTTTACATTCTCTTCTCTCCTTTAAGGTCAATCTATTCATAGATGCAAAACTGCAATAAGGACAAAGGGACTAACAGTGAGAGCACACAAAGAGACCAAGCTATAAGGTGCTTTTGGTTTATTGGAAAAATTCTAATTCTTTCAGGTACCTTCTTAGACTTAGACTAGGTTATTTGAAAGAAATAGGATATATTCAAATCTGTTCAATAAAAATAGTATATAACGTCACATACGCAATCATGCACGGTGTGACCTAGTGAAATGTTATGACTTTTATTAAAAAAAAAAAAAAACAGAATACAAAATGAAATAGAATAAACAGAAAAATAGAAACGAGATCAAAAGAAGCTAAAGTGGAACGTAGCAAATGAAATAAATTGGCATTCGCTGTACAGTGCGAAAATAATATATAGTGAGGCACAAGACAAAGTGATACAGTTACTGATGACGTACGGTGGGATGAGGGATGTGGGATGAGTCTGGGATGAAGAGATCAATACGTTTTATAGAAAGAAGACGAATGGAAATTTGCTGTCGTGCTGCAATTTCAAAGAATGTGAGACGGTACTGTGTGGTGGGTTTATTTTCTCCCCGACCCCCATCGAAAGGGAAACAATGTGGATTTATTCAGCCTGTATAATGCATTTGGAATTGATCTGTGATAAATATATCAAAACTGCTGAGATGATCTGTGATAATGTGCTGTGTGTTGTGTTATGTTAGACGCGTGAGATCCGGTGAAACTCGTGGATCTACCGGCTGGTCACGGAAGCCTTACATGTGGGAGAGTCTGAGTCAGCAAATGCCACAAGCTCTCAGGGGAAGAAGGAGAAAGAAACAGAGTAAAAATAGAGATGTGACAGAGAAAAGAAGAAAGGAAGGGAAAAAAAAAAGTGAGTCATTTAAGTCAGATGGAAGCCAAGGAGGCTGCAGACAGTACCGATTTCAGCCGTTTCATGTGGACTATGGAAGAAGGTTTTATCTGAGAACTGTGACAAGTTTAAACCCTTAATTAGTTTTAAGAAAATGTTTTAAGCAATACTATGGTGAAATCTTTTTACATTATTAAATAAGTCCAAAGAACACGGTCACTGTAGCGTCTCTTTATCTGTGAACCGGGATTAAGAAAGCTGTGTAAATCACGAGTGTGATGGTGATGAGCTGTGCTTCAGTTTGCTGTGCCAGGATATTAAAAATCCACATATCCCAGTTTGGTAATTCATCCATCGAATCTCTGCACCTCCAGACATCCAATAGTGAACTCTGTGTTAACGGTGTTCTCCGTCTGCATGGCAGGACTTTTGAAGGAAACCAGGCCGAAGTGAAGAGAACATCCTGATGGATGAAGTGAAGCAGCTTTAGGAATCGTTATGGCTTTGTGAGTGGTGTTATTTACTCGAGAGATTTATTTTTCTTTTCTTTATTCAGAACAGAATTAAAATTCGTACGGTGCCGCTCCCTGTTCCTTGACCCCCTGTTTGATCAATATTGTTCTTTACATATGATCTGATTAAAGGAAGCCTAAGGCATGAATTGAACAAAAAACTGTTTGTTTTTTTGTTTTTTTTAAAGTATCAGTCTATTTTTTTTTTCAAATCAGATTTTCCCACATGGTCTTCAAAAACTCAGCAGTATCAGCTATATCTAACGTCATCTTTTCCTTTAGCCAGCTAGAAGAAATGGCACGTTTGAAACTTCTGTTGCGTCTAAATCACGACTCAAGCACGAGGTGCGCTCTGATCTGTGCTGGACCCTTGATCGAATACTCTTGATTAGTTAAATTCTCCAAGACATAATTAAAGCACTGTCATTTCATGCTGGCAGGAAATTGGCCAGATTTCTTGATTTGATTATAAGAACTGTAGTGCGAATGATCTGTTCCTGGACCAGGGTAAAGGGTAAACTTGATTCACTGGGGGGAAAAAAAAAACAAAAAAAAAAACGCAGGCATGCTAATGTCAATCACTTACCTAATAACAGTTGAAAGACGTAAAACAACAGTCCGTACACACTGTTGGGCTGATTTATTGCACTGTTGTTACCAAAGATGGACCCCAACAAACCGAATCCTCGACCCCATCTACAGAGAAAAAGAGAGAAACAAACATGGATGGGTTTAAACAAAAAAAAAAAAGACATTTTATCTAAAACTTAATATCAATGCCTTCTCTATTTGGAGCACAAAAAAAACAGCAAAGAATTCTTCGGCCTGAATAAAAAAAAGTCACAAGATGATGAAAGAAGCAGAGAAATGTAATAATCAAAGTGGAACAGAGCTTCCCCTTGAGCAAGAAGAACGTCACCTTTAGCCCTAATAACGTCATCGGAGATGAATAAAGGGAAACTTTGAGCACGAGCAACTCTCAAGAGCATCGCATTCAACACTCACAAGGATTATAAAGAGACCTGTAGAGCAGAAAGCAGTGCTTCAGATGGCTTTTATAACCTGATATTATCAATGTGTGGAGGCACGTGATGGAGCCAGTAAACATGCCCCTGCTCCCCTCCCTGATAAACACATCATGCCACGGCATCGGTAAAGATGGACTTTAAGCACTGGTCTCAGCTCATTTTGTCAACTGATGCTTAAAAGAAAGAAAGAAAGAAAGAAAATGGAGAAAAAAAGAAAGAAAGAAAGAAGTAAAGAAAAAAGAACGAAAGGAAAAAATTAAGAAAGAAAGAAAGATTAAGAACAATGGAAAGAAAAAAGTAAGACAAATTAAGAAAGAAAGAAAGAAAGAAAGAAAGAAAGAAAGAAAGAAAGAAAGAAAGAAAGAAAGAAAGAAAGAAAGAAA
>JAOTRN010000030.1:5534038-5549896 GCA_028566695.1 Bagroides melapterus
TCACACTCGCTCCTTTCTATTTTCATGCAAAACCCAGGAACCTACATTATTGATTTTTGCACATTTAAGTACATTATTCTTGTACATTTAAGACTTTTGCACAGTACTGTGTGTATATATATATATATATACATATACACGTATGTAGATCACTGGTAGAACAGTGTTTTGACATTATATATTATATATTACTCACCCAATATTATTGACCTTACATTCATTACTCACCTTTAGGGGGATCTTATTCTGCTCTTTGCGTTTGCGCTGGGCGCTCTTGACCACGCCAAAGAGGACGTCGGTGTGGACGGTGCGCTCATGAGCTTCATCCAGGATCACGACTGTGTAGCGCAAAAGTAGGGGGTCTCCAATTGCCTCTCTCAGCAGCATGCCATCAGTCATGAACTTCAGTTTGGTTTCCAGGGACGTCACGTCCTCAAATCGTACCGTGTAGCCCACCTGTGGAAATGTTGGAGTTGTAGAGGGTGTGGAAAAAAAAATCAATAGGTACCAACTATGATATCACACACTTCCAAAACATATGTAGACTTTTTCACAACCCACCAATTTTCCAAGCTGAGTTCTCTTTTCGTCGGCCACTCGTCCCGCCAGTGAGATAGCAGCCACACGTCGAGGCTGTGTAACAGCGATGATGCCCTGCCGACCAATGCCTGCTTCATAGAGGTACTGAGGAATCTGTGTGGTTTTTCCCGAGCCTGTCTCTCCTAGACAATAGAGCAAACAGGTCATCACAAAATGGGGTAAATTGCAGGGACTCTATGTAATGATGTACAGTATGGCTTTGTCTTTTCTTTTTTCCTAGCAATTCATACTGCTTGGGTCATGTCAGAATTACAATACTTATGAGATCTAGTCATGCCGTTGGACTCAGAAATGAATCTTATAAATGTTTGTTACACAAACAACAGTAATCATTCACTGATTTGTAAATAGAGATCTAAACCGCACAACACTATGCAGTCAGTAGCAGAAAATGTGTGAAAAAGCATAGTTAAGTGCTAATATACAGTGTTAATAAACAGTAACGATTCTCCACCAGATACAGTAGTACCAAATCAGGGTTCACAAATATGATATGATGATGTACACGATAAAACGTCCCTTGAACATAACTCCAACTCGTAACACAAAATGGCAAACTATTTTACAAAAAATGTAAACTCAATCAGTCTCACAAAGTTAATCAAGCGCTTTTATGCCTTGTACCTTAACGCTTTCCATTAAAAACGCTGGGTTTAATATCACTGTTCTTATTTACTACTTTTTATTTATAACTTTATTTCTAAAATCTGTTGTTATTTCTGTTGCAAGGAAAAGATCAAATTCTGATGTTGTCTGTGTACAGTATCAACGTGTAGGCTAGGCGATCTTAGCGTTACCTACACTTTGTGGAAACTTACCGATTAACACAGCATTGTGCAGCTGTCTGAGCTGATCGAGGAGCTGAGATTTGGCCTGGTAAATAGGAAGCTGTTTTCTTTGCACGTCTATTGGACTGGGCGCATTTCCCTTCTTTGGGAGCAGCATTCCAGGCTTCTTGTTTGCTGGGAAAAAAGGGGAGCCCGGCTTAAATTTCTTGGCCGGTGGAGGATCGGGGTCGTGGGGCATGATCCGGAAGAAGCGTCGATCCGATATTAAACCGTCCTTCTCACACTTCACCTCTGACTCAATACCAAAACAAGCAAAACAACAAGTTTCTAGGTGTAAAAGGCCTTCGCCCCTGCGGTTGTTTATCTAATCTTAAAGGGAACCGTCTCTCACATGGCTCACACTCCGATGTCGCAGGGAATTGACGTAGAAGCTAGCAAAGCCTCGGTCGCGACAGAGTCGATTCTTTAAGTTCATTAGGCTGTGAGAGTCGACACGGATGAAACCTGACTTGTGCCCGTTAATTGTGTGTTAAATGTGAGAAAGGATCAGGATCAGAATCAGAATCGGGTTTTATTCGCCAAGTATTTTTACACAGGATACATGGAAATTTATCTTATTGAAGTACAGATACAGTAGGCGTAACAATAGAAATCCAGGGATTCTTACACGTTTCATATCTTGCTGAATTTGTTATTAGTTCATTACAATATAAAGCACTATTCCACTGTACAGTTTCAGTGGTTATACAGAAGAGGAAAATATCTGGTCAAAAAAAAGAAATAGCAATGAATCTAATGAGTCGGCTCTTATTGGTTACCCAGGTCGTATGAAATGATTCATTAAAAAGAGACAGGATTAAGATAAACCCAGGGTGCGTCCCAACTCGAGTATGGTTTTATAAGCGATGTATACCATATATATACACAACACGTTTTTTCATTTACAACTTCACACAAAAACTTTATCCTGGTCAGGGTCCCTGTAGAGTTCTCCCGGGGAAAACTGGGCTTACAGTCCATCGCAGGGCCCTGTTTATTTATTTATTTTGCCCATTTTAAAATATAACTATTTGTAATATGTAAGATGGCGCCTTTCTTTTCACTGTGTTGAATCAACTTGGAGGCGCAGTAGCGCTATGGAGAATGGGGTGGGACAATATGAATGACAGCATTGATGACCAATCAGGAACAGGACTGGTGTTCTATAATACCGTCTGATCTCTTCTTTCGTTCTCTTTTCTTTCACGCGTCCCTACTTGAGGTGAGGTGTGCGCTGTTACAGTATGGAGTTTTTTGTATCTTTCCCTGGTTTATTAATAGTTAAATGATCGTTTATACTCTTAATACGTAAAGAAATATTATGTTAAGCAATTCGTCATAGTTATGTATAAAAAATAAAAGCCTATTTTCGCCTGAAGTGTGAATTCAGTTGCCCGAATTTAGCTTGCTAGCTAAAGGCCTCTCGGCGCCATGTTGTATAGTGAATAGGGTTAGCGCCATGTGTTCGGTGGGATTGGGCGAGTGTTCACTTGCTCACTTAATATATGAAAATACTGTCTAAGGAAAAGTCTAAACATTTCCTAGTAGAAAATAAATCTGTATTTTTTTTAATGAGAAATGTGTGTGTGTGTGTGGGGGGGGGACTGTTGAAAATGACCTATCGTGCTAATGGCTAATTATGTTCATTCTGTATATTATTTCTTAGATGGCGCTTAATGTTAAATTATATTCTGCTAAACCAGATTTTCAATTTTGTGTTAAATTTTTTTTTTTCGCTTTAAGATATTTCACCTTGTCTTTAAACCGGCTCTTAACCGATCCTTGGAAGCACTGCAAAGATGCCCAGGGAAGACAGGGCCACGTGGAAGTCCAACTACTTCTTGAAAATCATTGTAAGTTCCTTTTACGTTTTTCCCCCCTACTGGGCCGTTATTATTGTTATAGAGTCGCATCTTCAATCTAGGCTTTAATGCTGGTGCTAGCGTTCATCGGTCTTCATATTGTTAGTTGAAAAGCTCTACTCGAATATTCACCTTGATGTGAAATATTAGGTTCAGAGAATACACCAGAATACAGTTCAGAGACCCTTGTTTTGTCACTCACCACCTCAAATGAATAGCATGAAAAAAACTTTAATAACCTGTACTTATTTTGCTAATTTGAGCTGCTAACTAAAACAAGTAGGTTTATTTCCTTATTTTAGAATAAAAGGGAACTCAATTTTTTTCATCTGCGTGTTGATTCTCAGCTGTTGAGGTTTAGGGTTTTTTTTTAATCCATTAAAGTGCAAGTTACTTGTTGCTCCAAATGTTGATTTTGCAGGATCAGTTACGAATCAGCTGTTGCAGTGCTGATTGGTCGTTCCCCCTGCATAAATTAATTTGTTTCTTACTATCCCTGCATGTCTGCATCCCACAGCTTGCAGGGACGCTTAGTCTCAAACATTGCACTAAAAGTGTATGCACAACTGTGGATTTGCTCCCACTTTTGAATGTCTTGAGGAATCCTCACCGTTCATACTTTTTGCTTTCTTCTTCACAGCAACTGCTGAATGACTACCCGAAATGCTTCATCGTGGGCGCAGACAACGTCGGCTCCAAGCAGATGCAGACTATCCGTCTGTCCCTGCGGGGCAAGGCAGTCGTGCTCATGGGCAAGAACACCATGATGCGCAAGGCTATCCGTGGCCACCTGGAGAACAACCCTGCTCTGGAGAAGTATGTTTTCCAAAATGGGTCTTTATAGGTTATTTGTAGATGTAGGATTTAAGAGTGCCTGTCAGACTTTTCCTCAATTGACCACACCCTCTCAAGTATGTATACCTCAGGAGATCATGCAGAGCTTCTATAACTTGAGACTTCTGCCTTTATTTATGTATATAAAAAAAAAAAGTCAGAGGAAGAACTTGTATACCCACTTGGCATATTATAGGTCTTTTAATAGAACCACACCTATAGCCAACTGCTGACTTTGCAGGATCAGTTACGAATCAGCTGTTGCAGTGCTGATTGGTCGTTCCCCCTGCACAAATCAATTTGTTTCTTACTATCCCTGCCTGTCTGCATCTCACAGCTTGCAGGGACGCTTAGTCTCAAACATTGCATCCTTATTTTAGAATTCTAAAAGCATGCTGCTTTTGATGTCAGAGTAAACATTGGCTGACTCTTTTAACAGGCTGCTTCCTCATATCCGTGGAAATGTGGGCTTCGTCTTCACAAAGGAAGACCTGGCTGAGGTCAGGGACCTGCTGCTGGCTAATAAGGTAAAAAAAAATATATGTTTTTACTTTATTCTTGAATTAATTATTTTTTTTTGTATAAAGTCAATGTAAATTGTTTTAATAGTCATCATCTCTTTAGGTGCCAGCTGCTGCCCGTGCTGGTGCAATTGCTCCCTGTGAGGTGACTGTGCCTGCTCAGAACACTGGGCTGGGTCCTGAGAAGACCTCCTTCTTCCAGGCTTTGGGTATCACCACCAAGATCTCCAGAGGAACCATTGAAATCCTGGTAAGTCAAGTTTGGATCCTGATCAAAAAGATAACTTGTAGATTTTAATCCATTGCTTGTAGATTGTATATCTAACATTTGCCTTCTCTTTCCAGAGTGATGTGCAACTGATCAAGCCTGGAGATAAGGTGGGTGCCAGTGAGGCCACGCTGCTCAACATGTTGAACATCTCGCCCTTTTCCTACGGGTTGATCATCCAGCAGGTCTATGACAATGGCAGCGTTTACAGCCCTGAGGTACTGGACATCACTGAAGATGCTCTGCACAAGAGGTTCCTGGAGGTGAGTTGTTTCTCATATGCAGAAGTCGCTTTGGACTCCCCCCCCCCACCCCCTATTCCTTTCTGAAGCCCCAGCCAATTTGTACATTTTCACTTACCAATTCATTAACTCTTTCTTTGTTTTAGGGTGTGAGGAACATCGCCAGTGTATGTCTGCAGATTGGCTACCCCACTCTTGCCTCCATCCCTCATTCTGTCATCAATGGATACAAGAGGGTTCTGGCTGTTGCTGTGGAGACAGACTACTCCTTCCCTCTGGCTGATAAGGTAAAGTCCTCTGATTTACATTGGGGTGGGCATCACTTCCAATGCAGGTTAGGTTACAAAGCAGCTGTTGTAGTGCTGTTCTGTCGTTCCCCCTGCAAATAGAAACCTGTTTCCTCCTATCCTTGTGTGCCAGCTTCCTCCGGCAGACAGGGACGCTAGGTTTCGGACACCACGTTCACATAATGGGTGGACAATAAAGGCTTTTGCGTAGATGCATATGTATAAAATAAGCTTGTGAATTGGTCTGTTCATTCCATTTTGCCCTTTTTAAAATGGTAACCACTAAGGTTTTTGGAAACTCCCTTAGTTGAAAGATGGTGCACCACTGGTTTCACAATGTAACTTCCTGCATTTTTCTGCCCCTCCAGGTGAAGGCCTTCCTGGCTGATCCCTCTGCTTTTGCTGTGGCTGCAGCACCTGCTGCAGCTACTGCTGCTCCTGCTGCTGCTGCTCCTGCTGCTGCAGAGCCAGCCAAGGAGGAGTCTGAGGAGTCTGATGAGGACATGGGCTTTGGCCTGTTTGACTAAAAATAAAAAACAAACAAAAAAAAACAAAAGCAGTGATTGACATAACCTGCTTGACTTGAAGATCAATAAAAAAGAATTTGAAACTGATTAAGGTTTTTGTGTGATTTGTGTATGATGCAAAAAAAAAGAGTGACGTGGTTCTTGGTAGGATTGTCCGTACGACAAATATGAAAAAGGAAGCACTATGGCTGCAGTTTAGTAAAATATTACCCTATGCTAGTCGTACGTGACTCGCGCATGCGCAATACGAATTCTTCGCTAGCAGGGCGGGTGGAATTATAAACCGTGGTTAGCAGTAAGCTAACAGCCCCGAAGAGCCGAGGGCAGCCGCATGTCTTCTGGGTGTGAACCGCTGTCCAGAGTGTCTAAAATACCTGCCGGCTAAGGGACTACATCTACGTTACAGAGAAAGGCTACAATCTCACAGCCTGGGGGAGGGAGACACCGGTTTACACCCAGCATTGTGTTTTCATACACCGGACATTGAGACGGGAAACGACGCGTAGACGGGGACCTAGTGAGCAGTGCCATGGCGCGGGACTACGATTACCTCTTTAAGCTGCTCATAATCGGCGACAGCGGTAAGGAAACAGCGGGGATGCATGACGGGAAGCGGGCCTCTGCTAGCAAATTCGCGGCGAGCTGGAAAATTTGCTTTGATTTGTCTTGGTAAAGCTTTGCTTTAGATATAACTTGGCACTGCGATCGCCATTGTGTGGTAAAGTTACTTTAGAGTTTATAAATATTTTTTGTGCGGTACACCCTAGCTAATTTAAGTAGCTTGTTAGCTGGTAGCTTAGTAACACTCAGTCGGTGTAGCGAATGTAGCCCAGGGCGGGAAGTGGTGTTAGCCGAGCCGCTGTATAAACATGGAACCGGGGATTCAATTATGTGAGAGTTCTACGCAAAAAGTAGTCATTATTATCCTGATATTAGTGGTTATGTAGCATTTTATTGCTTTTTATTCCACTGCTGTATATTGCGTTAGAGCGAAATGTTAACCCGTGACCCTGCTAGCTAGTCAGCTACACTGATGATTAGAGGAGGGCTTGAATATGGATGATTTTCCTGTGATTATTGAAATGGCATCTGTGGTATTATTTCTTAGCACAAGCAGTCAATATTATAGCTAAATTTAATACATCACCGGTGTCTATATTTGTCTTTTCTTTCGACATTTAGGCAGATAAACAACTCGGACTGCACTTTAGGTCTGGTAACGAGAGATCGTGAGTCAAAAGTTCACGTTTATTTAAAATGTTGGATCTTGTATCTCAGTTTTCCTTTCAGTTAGATTGATACGTTAAAGGCTGAACCGGTGAATTGTGTGTTATGTGTTGATACTGTAAGAGTAATACGATATTTTGGCATGTAGGGCTAAATATTAAGAAAGGTATAAAATATCACTGAGTAATGTTATCACTGGAAATTTTGGGTGTAAGCACAAGGACAGAAATCATGAAAGCGATCACTTGTTTTAGCTGCGCTTGCACTTTATGAGCTGCTTATTGTCGAGGATTAAAAATATGTATTTGTTATTCCAGACAGATAAGTGTCACTGAATATTGCTGCCAGCTGATATCAGATGATGTGTTGTTTAAGATCACTTCTTGAGCGGAAATACGGTTTTTAAAATACTTTGAGGCTGTGAGCTTGTGGTAGACTGAAGAAGACGTGATCCGTCACTCGGAAACTTGCATACAATTGGCACTTACATTTTTCTCTTTTGTTTCTTCCAACATGCACAGCTCCATCAGGTTCGGATGCAAAGAAACTCTAATCTAGTATTTTTTTAAAAAAGTGTTGACAGCAGGACAACATTGTATTCCAAGCACAGTACACCACAGTAAAATGTATTAATGTGTGCGTTTAATTCATCTTTAAATGCTGAAATCACAAGATCTATCATCACAATCTTTCAAAATGTGTTAATTATTACATTCAAATCAAACGGTGTTTCTTTAAGTTGCTGTACGTGTGTTGACTCAGCTTTTACTTAGATTCTTAAATGAATTTCTTATTAAAGTGCTAATCTGTTAAAATGAGACTGATTATGCAATATTCTGGCTTTAAAAAAAAAAAAAAACACAACAGTGAACAAACTGTGCCCTCAAACATGCTTCTAAATATGTATGTACATGAATAATTTTATTCAAACTGTTATTAACGTAGATTTTATTGTTTAGCGTATTGGTGAGGTGCCTACACTGTGGTACTTATTAGATCATGTGTAAAAGCAGGTCATTGAGTCTTGCTCGATAGGCAGGAAGTTATACAGCTCAAGCTGTTCATTATCACGTCTTGTTTCAGTCCAAAGTACAAGTGCGTACGTCGAAGTATTTGTCTGCTAGATGCTCTGTCTCATCCTGCTGCAGAAATGGCGCCCTACTCCCTGTCCTCTATAAATGGCAGTCTAACAGCGTAGGAAAGTGAAGCAGGGTTTAATGAAATGCACAGAGATGTTCAGACTTGCCTGCAAAATGGCTTCTCAGAATTGTGCACTATATAGTGAATAGAGGGCAGGTTTGCTCATTCAGCAGGTGTAGGGGGCTAAAAGGCAACCTTCTAATCCATGTCACTGTTCTCATTACTTTCACTTTATTGTGTTCTGACCACAGGTGTGGGGAAAAGCAGCCTGCTGCTGAGGTTTGCAGACAACACGTTTTCAGGTTGGTAAACTCTTGTATACTCTACAAAAAGAAGGTAGCAGTATAACACATGCCGTACACACTCGAGGGTGTGACCTAGCACGGTGTAGTTACTAATCCGAACCCAGATCCATCTGTGGGTGAGCAGCGTCAGTTTTTACAACACATGATAATAAAGTGTAGTTCTGTCGAAGTGCTAGAATGGACACAATTAAAGGACTAATTTGGTTTTCATTATTTAATAAAGCACTTAACGGATTTGATTGTAGTACCATTTTTAGTTTGCACCACTGTTGTTTGTCCATCTCAATGGGTTTTCATACAGCATGAAATTTGAGCATAGAGCAGGACGTGTATTGTACCATTGCTGAGGGGGCGATTACTTTCATCATAGTGCAGACGTTTGTTGCGAGTCACTTGTTTTCTGGTGTGGAATCTCAAAACGATACCTTCAGTAGTAAGAATACATAGAGAGTAAGATTCCATTTAAGATTCCTCTTGTATTGGATCAGGAGAGAAACCTGAATTATATAAATAATTATAATGATGCCTAAGTTATGTCATCAAAAGTCCAAGAGAGCAAACTTGGTCATGCTGTCTAGATAGGAGGGATGTCGTCGCTCTCTTTAGCTGCAGGTAGAAAACATGCAGTTGGCTGCCTTCACAGCTCTCAAAGCAACCATCTGTTAGCCGTTAGCCTTCACTCTCACCAGTTAGTAGCTGTTGAATCATAAGTAAGGGCCAGCTAGGTGATGGTGGGAGATTGAAAATCAAGCTAAACACTCTATATGGACAAAAGTTTGTGGACACCTGATCATCACACCCATATGTAGGTTTTCACCAAATTGTTGCCACAATGCTGGACGTACACAGTTGTATAGGGTGTCTCTATATGCTGTAGCATTACAGATTCCTTCACCGGTGCTAAGAGGCCTAAACCTGTCCCAGCGTAATTATGTTCTTGTGCACAAAGCCAAATCCAGGAAGACATGGTTTTCCAGTATTGAAGTGGAAAAAACTGAGTGTCCTGCACAGAGCCCTGACCTCAACCCCACTGTTCATCCCCACCTTTGGTATGAACTAGGAACGCCAACAGCACCCTAGATCAGTGTCTGACCTCACTGATACTCTTGTGGCTGAATGAGCACAAATCCCCAGAGCCATGCTCTAAAATCTAAAGCCTTCCCAGAACAGCGGAGATTGTTATAGCAGCACAGCTGAGAGAAACACTGTATTAACAGCCATAGTTTTGTAAAGGATCATTCAGTAAGCATTTATAGGTGTATTCACATACTGTATGATTGGCTGTGTATTTATCCGAGCCCAGAAAACATTCCGGTGAATAAATAAATCAAATTAAGCACAGAAACTTACAGTCAGTATGACTTTCGAGTTCATCGACGCTTTCCGTATTTCAGGGAGCTACATTACCACCATCGGCGTGGACTTTAAGATCAGGACGGTGGAGATAAACGGTGAGAAGGTGAAGCTGCAGATATGGGACACGGCAGGACAGGAAAGGTTCCGTACCATCACTTCAACGTAAGTACCACACTATCAGGCCACAGGGCGAGACCTTCACAACTAAGCTGATTCTTCATTTGTTTTATGTGGAACATACAGTATATGTGTGGAAACAGCCAAAAGGTCACCAAGGGTTTGACTGACTATGAAATGTCATGTTGGTCTTTTCCTTTGAAAGATTTTGCAGTTGTCTTTTGTCTACTGGAGGCTGGTCAGGTCAATATTAAAAGTAGGCAGTTGAAGAAGCACCATGTATATACTACTTAGGAAAGAATCTGAAGTTTATTCTTCTTCGATAACACCACACCCTGTTAGTACCCTCTGTCATTCCTACATACCGCAGCTTATTACTTGAAAATCCTCCTCTCTCTCATTTTTTCATGATGGACAGGTTAAAGGAACAGAGTTACTTCTGACTGACAGTGTTGACACTGGAGACTTGTATACACGTCAGATATCAGTGATATTTGTTGAACAGCACATCTTCTTGTTATTATTCTTAGATTACTCAGACTAAATGCCATGCAAGTCACCGTCAGGAGGTGTTACTCGTGATATGTCCACTGTTCAAGCTGCTGTTGTAGAAAACTAATCTGACCAATCAGGAACGAGAATTCAACAGCGCTGTGGTATAAATGGAATTAAAGCCCAGTTTTCATTTTCAGAAAAAAAACACCAAGAAACTTTTATAACTTTTTTACAACTAACCTTTATAATCACCTGCAGTCCTTTTCTGCTTAGCATTGGCAAATTTGACATGAAGCGCTACCTCATCAGTTGAGAAACAGTAGATTGAATTGTCACACTTCCTATTTTCAGACAGGGTAAAACCACAAGTCTGAACAACCTTCCTTTTAGTCTATGAATTGAGTTTCGTTGCATGAAAAATTGGTTTCAGAGATCAAAGTAGAGTTTTTAGTTCTGGGTTCATGTTATTTTTTGTGATATCTGTTTTGTTTGGTTGAGATTTTTGCTCAAGTTCCCAGTTTCTCCTGTGTTAATAATAAGCTATCAAGGAGCATGACAGTGTAGTGTGTGTGTGTTAATATATAACAAATAGAAATGATTCAAATTCTTCTCAATACTCTGAGTTGTTTGCAGGAGATAAGTGAGGCGAAGAGATGCTAGAGTTGCTGCTGCTGCTGTTGTTGTTGTTGTTGAGGTTTGTTGGTATGCAGGAGTGCAGTGGTGTGGTCTGTCATTAGCGCAAGTGAATTTCAGCCTTGTTTTAACAGCCAAACAGCAGTTGAGATAGAAATACCAGCCGCAACCAAGCCTGCTGACTTGACCGAATATAAATAATGGAGTTTGTGGGCACGTTAAACATGCATCAGCCTCTCTGTCAAATTCCACTGGTGAAAGAAAGTGTAAATGTTGTTCTCGTGTTTTAAGCCAAGGAAACCTGAAAGCACAGAACGACTTGAGGTTTTTACATTCATCTCAGGTGACCACTTCCTGTTTGTGGAAAACGATCACAGGAAGTGATGCAGCCACAGGTCACCTCAGCTGTCACTCCGCCCACTTCCTGTCTTCATCTTGAGCACAGCATGCGCACTCAATATATCTGCATTTCAGCTTCAGAACAACTTTTTTTTACCGACTGGAAGCATGCTGACACAGCAACGCTAGCGGCTTTCAGAACAACGCAGCCCTTTACATAATGCTGAAATAACTAGTGGAGTGTTTAGATTGATTGATTGATTGATTGATTGATTGATTCTTTATTGATCCCAGTTACACAGTTACCCCCTTTCCCCCCCGAATCTGCAAATAAGGTCTCTTTTTAACAAAAAAGATAAAATGTAATAATCTATATAATGTGAATTGTCCAGTAGCAGTCACTCCTCAGTTTGTATGTGTCCACCCTGCCATACATGACAGATGTTGCACAGTCTAATTCAATTCAATCCTTTTAAGCGTGTTTGGAATTGACAACAGATGTAACCTAGAAGATTAAACTGTTTCTCTGCAGGTACTACCGAGGCACACATGGTGTGATAGTGGTTTATGATGTGACGAGCGCAGAGTCCTTCGTAAATGTCAAACGATGGCTTCATGAAATCAATCAGAACTGCGACGATGTTTGTCGAATATTAGGCAAGTGCTACCATTGTTTTATTTTCTAATTGTCATCAATATTAGGGATCATACCGTGTCTCTGTTATTCACCCTTCTCTTTATGGTACAGTGGGTAATAAGAACGACGACCCCAACTCGAAGGTGGTGGAAACGGCTGACGCACAGAAGTTCGCCGAACAGATGGACATCCGGCTGTTTGAAACTAGCGCTAAGGAGAACGTCAACGTGGAGGATGTAAGTAAACTGTAAAGCAGCAGGGTTTCAGCTAGAACTGTCCACAGGAGGCTTTTTATATCCCTCCTTCACAGACTGTTTTACTACTCTAGCAGTTCTTTCCACTTAAAACTGGATACTGGGTCCAATTTTACCAAATATAAACGAGTAATTTAATCCTGTCCTGAAATGGATTTTTTTTTTTTTTTTTTTTTTACTAGAAGTACAGTAAACAATTCAGCTGCTGAGTTCATGCTTTATAAAGCTAAAAGGTCAGATCAAGGACATTAAAAAAAAAAAAAAAAGGCAATTCAGTCTTCTAGGAAGGGACGCAAGAATGTGAGAAAGGTCTTCGAATGTTCATCTAGTGCTTCAACACTACGAAGGTCCATCATTTGGAAGCCAAAATAAAGAAGACAAGTATGACCAAAATAAAAAATAATCATAAATAAATATAGATATAAACAGTATAATGTCCAACACAATATGAGTCTTTGTTGCATAGATGCATAGATAAATAAACAAAAACAATGGGTGGGTGGATGGGTGGATGGGTGGATGAATGCTTTATTTATCCCAGAGTAAATTCTTTAGTGATGTACATTAAGCCTTTCAATTATAATTAACAATTAAACATAGGTCAAAGTGTGTCTGATGTACAAATCTAGCTATAATAAAACAGTGAATACAAAATGGGTAAATAAAACAAAATGCAGCAGTCAAATGCAATGCCATTCTAAAGTTAAAAAGCATGCAAGAGCAGAATTCTGAAGGTTAAACATTTTCATTTAATCCATGAATGGAGGAGAGAACTGTTTAATTCTAATGACTCTTAAATCTTCAGTGTCGTGCATACCCCAGTGCAGGTCATCCTAGACACTGACATTATCTATATCAGTGTATCATCTGGATAACTTTCTAAACTGACATCATGCTGTTTAATGATCTGACAGCTCAAACGAGCCGGTTACATGGGAACACTGAGAAGAGATTGTAGTAGGTGAGAGTGTAAGATGTAAGGGGGACAGTAGACTGACGCAAGCATTTCACACTTAATCTCTGTGATGTACAGGTTTAGCCAAGTGATTTGTTGTGGGGTTTTTTTGCTGCTGTGCTATTGTTTCTTTTCTTTTTTTCTTTTTTCTCCATCTCAGATGTTCAACTGCATTACCGAGTTGGTTCTTAGGGCAAGGAAAGAGTCCATGGCTAAGCAGCAGCAGCAACAGCAGAGCGAAGTGGTCAAACTCAGCAGGAACAGCAAACGCAAGAAGAAGTGCTGCTAACAGATTGGAGCTCTAGCGTTACTCTCAGAGCCAACTAAACATGCCACTGAACTGACAAGAGCCAGAGAACAGCCACAGAACGCAGCATCCCGCGAGAGAGACGAGCCAAATTAAATTGAAAGAGATGTATCTATATCTATATAAAAAAAAATCTACTAATTACATTTTTTTCGGACTTTCTATTTACACACACAACAGACTTGTGCAGACTCAAACCTAGGGTTTAGTGAAAACAGATTTAGGTGGCAACCACGTCCTTTTCTTGAAGGTCGAGGAAGTCCACTACCACAATGTCCTCTAAAGGAGAAGTGTGAGAAGTCTGTAATCATGCCAGCCCTCAGATAAACACCATTTTGAAATCCATTGACATGTTGGTATCTCATCTGCTCAATTTGTTTTGTGTCATCTAGACAAGAATGTGCCATTTGACACAAATGAGGATGACAATGATGAAGAACCACCCCTCTTTCTCCTTGAAAGCTCCTCATGCTTTATCAATTAACAGGAAGTCTGGACCAAACGCTCAAATCGCCACCAATCCCTCAGAGATTAATTATTTTTTGCTCATATATTTTTTTCCTTTCGCTTGTTGTTGTGCATTCTTTTTTGTTTGTTTTGTTTTTTTGTTTTACTAACAAAATATACCACTGTAATCAGTCGCACAGGGGATTTGGTGCCACCAACCGGACCTTTTTGCTTCTACAGTGCTGAAGGAAATTATTGGACCTCAGTGCAGTGAAATAACTGAACTCATGTATGGAAAAGGGATAATTGTATTCAGACCTGCACACAGTAGTGTTATTGGGAGATTCGTATCACCATCCTTCAGATTTCACTCGTCTGCTTTACCTGGACTCAGGTGTGATGACAAATTGGTCAACCGGCCAATCAATCAGCTACCGGTCATTACGTAATCCAGGACAAGCTTTGGATCTGAAGACACTTCATCTGTTAGATAAAGATATCAGTGATAGAGTGGAGTATCTTTAGTAATGCGAAAAGTAATAGAAAACCGTTGTTGGTGATGTGATCATTCTGATCTGTTTATTCTCGCTTCTTTATTCATTTCAAGAAAACATCAACAGTTGCCAAATCCAGGTGAATGTTTCTACAAGATACACGTATTCAGACATAAAGAAATACCTGTATAAATTAGCAGTCATATTTAGGAAGCCCCGTTTTGCATATTACATCAGCGTAACCCAACTATGTTCGGAAGGCACAAGGCTTAACAGAAATGATAAACCCCGATCAGGTTTAGACACACGTATGAAGCGGCACACTGCACACGAAAGTTCAACACAAAAACGTCTCAAGAATCGAAAGCAGAACGTGAGCGTGCATATCAGTATTGTAATCTACACGATGTACATATACAAACACGCATGTCCGTAGGTGAACATCATCATGTGTGTGTTTTATATATGTGTAAGCTTAATGATCTGGTGTGCACTGGAAAAAAACAACAACGATATTTTGATATTTTGCCACTCATTCATTTTGTTCGCTTTATCATGAAATTAACCGATGATAATAAACATTTTAAAAGAACGGACTGTATTTTTTTTTTTCCAATGCCTCTTTGGTGTTCTTGAAACGTGTTTAGTTTAAAAACAAGTTAGTTCCTGGTATCACGTTATAACCTCTCTCAGTCATCCATCCTGAAGACTTTTCTGTGTTTTCTTCACGGCTTTATCTATGGAAGCACTGACGCTGTACACTAATAAAGATCACCTCACAGAAAACCTCCCCGTATTAACGTTTATACGTGTGTTTAATCTGTTTGTGTGGATCTTTACACTATACAATTTCTGTTGCTGTTAAACAAGTGCGATAACGTCAGCGCTGCTGTGTAGAGAGCAACATACAGCTGTTATACTGGAATAATGCAAAATAGTTGTGAGAAAATAACGGAGTGTATAACCAGGATAATTCATTTATAAATAAAAGACCACGCTTTTAAACGATTTCATAGTTGTGGAATGTTTGCGTTACAGTTGACACTTAACATTAAAGCTGTAATAAACAATATCTCTCTCTCTCTCTCTCTCTCTCTCTCTCTCACACACACACACACACACACACATTATTAAAATTTTACAAAGCACCGTGACTGCTCGCTCATAAACATTACCCCGTAAAC
>JAOTRN010000030.1:5674285-5686364 GCA_028566695.1 Bagroides melapterus
GTGTGTGTGTGTGTGTGTGTGTGTGTGTGTGTGTGTGTGTGTGTGTGTGTGTGTGTGTGTGTGTGTGTGTGCGCGCAGGTTGGTCTTCCAGCCAGTTCAGAGCCACACCTGTTTAATCAGTCAATCCTGATCATGAGTCAACTATTAATTGTGGATCTTTCTTGGTTGGTATGAAAACCTGCTCTCAAGAGCTCTGGGGTCTCGTACCGTATGCAAACATGACCGCGGTTTCATTCGAATGAAGACACCATTATTTTTTTTTTTTTTTTTTTTTTTTTTCTCTCCCTCTTTCAAATTCATTATCATATACTTTGACGTCGGAAGTCTTCCAGCTTAGAGCTATAGAACTTTGATGTACTCTTGCATTGAAGCTGAGTTACACTGAGATGTTGGTCAGGATTGTATGTATGTATCTATTTTTTATTTTTTTTTTTTTGTAAAAGATTTACACCTGAATGAAGCTTTGTATGTATAAATACCAGATGTAGATGGTTATGATGACCAAATGATTTAAAAAAAAAGGTAAATACCGTCGAACCTCATCTCTATTCAGTGCTCGTTGCATCAGTAGTGTATGTAGGATTGACCATAAACAACTTGTTTTTTCTCCACTCGTTAATTTAATTGCAGGTAGCATTGCTTCCTCACAGGTCCAGGGTCATGAAGGTATGCAGGTGTATAAATTATTGATGCTAACATGGGGTTTGCTCCAGGCTGAATCAGTTACTGAAGATGAATACACTATACCTTTATAAAGGAAGTCTAAAGACAGCTGTTGAATCTTGAACATCTGTATCATTTAAATCTAAATGACTTCTTTAGATTTACATATTTCCAAATACCCTTGACTGAAGGTTGCATGAAAGATCTGCATAAATATTTATTGACAGGATTCAGCAACTGCTCTAAGACTGTGGAGTAAAAGGATTTTTTTTTTCTTTTCTCAGCACAGGAAACCAGCAGAAGTCTTGTCTGTAGTAATGTTACACCTCCAGATGGTGAATGAAGTCTGTCAGGTATCTGGTTGCAAACATGGCAAAATTATTGAAGTCCAAATCTTGTATGCATTTGCACATCCTGATAAATGTTAATGGTACAAGTTGTTTTTTTTTGTTAACTGGCATTACCCACTCTCTGGAACCTACATACTGTTCAGAACACTCCAGAATATTTATAGTACTTAATACATCATGAAGCAACTTTTATATATTGTAACTTTTGCTCAGTTGAATCTAATTATGTTCACTTCATTGACGTGTGTGTGTGTGTGTGTGTGTGTATGTGTGTGTGTGTCATGTACAATCTAAGCCATGTTTGTTTTAAGCATCTAGTGTGTCTGCAGCCTCTCGGCTCTGAAACAAGCCTCGTATCATGCTGTACACAAAAACTGTAACCATCCTGTAGTGTATTTGCCTATACTTGCGTTACACGTGTGCTGTTAGACGCTATGTTACGGGAATTGTGAAGTAACCGTTTACTACTGAACAGTGATACTGTGAGCAGAAACACTAAAGTATTTAAATGGGACTTTCCCTTTATACATGCCAAATGAAGGAGAAAAAAAAAATCCAAACATAATAGAAGGGGATGAATGTATTTTCACAAATAAAATACAATACGACTACGTTTGTTCAGTTTATTGAATACTGCCACTGTGACTCAGTACATCATTGCATGTCACAAAAACATTGCATAAGCAACTTGAATCAAAGCCGAGTTAAAGTCTTGTTGGAATTCAGCACAAATACTGAAACAGTCAAGTGCAAATTTATTGGAAGTGACTTTAAAAGGAGAAATTCTTATTGCTTGTTCATTTTAAGGTTTTAAAATAATCTTTCTATTGCACAGAAGACATTCTAATATTTTGATCTACAAAGGAGCGACAGTACAGACCGTATCGCAAACAAACATCGTTACAAAATAGGTTCATTCCAAACCGTACACATGCGCTTTGCTTTCTCTTTTTAAATTGCTTATTGATAGATGGTATGAAAAGAACAGCCTATATTTATACAAAAATAAAAGGTAGGCTTGTTTTTCTTTTTTTTCTAGGTTTTTAATATACAAACCCTGTATAGCTGCTAGTGGGATTTTTTTTTTTATATAGAAAGCTGTTTTGTGGCATCATTAAATTACTATTTTCACAGGATCTAATTTCATATGGCTGGAATTTCTGAAGGTACAGGTTTACTGAGCTGAGTGATTGTCAATTTCTGAAACTCAAACAACAGAAACAGCAACATGTATATAAAAATAATCCATTGACCTAAACGGCCAAACACGTGGGAAAATAAAGTACATAGTCTTCTTGAGTCTTAAAACGGGTAACAATTTCACCCGCTCTTCAGAGGATTGCAGGGATGTATTTTCACAGCTGTTCATGATGAGTCCATAAGAGTTTAAGTACATTTCAATTACACTATCACAACCAGATGAGTCACAGTATTCCTGTACGATTTCTAGAAACTGATCGACTGCCAAAATGTTCACTGATGCCTACAAACAAGTCCAATGACTCTTTATACCAGGTAAATTTAACAGCCATCTACTCTGTATGTTTGGCCCTAATAAAGCTGTGATTAAATTACACCAAAGTAAATGGAAAAAAAGTTAGTTTCTGTTATCGTGGCTATAAACCGTTCCGTCACCAACCTATTAATTTTTTTAACTGTCTAATTAATCTGACAAAAATTGCAGCTTGTAACAGGAAAGCCAAATCAACGTCTGAAACGTTTAACAGCTTCATCGATACAAAACTCTGACAAATTTATCTAGTGCCTCTGTCACCCAAATCCCTGTGTATGAGGTTACTATAAAACGATAACGTTAGAACAAGCGTATTAACTACTGTCAAGAGCCATGCTAATACAAAACTAGTCCACATCATCTGACCAATCAGAATCGAGAATTCAATAGCGGCGTTAGAAAAGAAAAACTGCAGCCATGATAACGGATCGTATCAGCTAGTTAATGTAGCTAGGTACAGTCAAACCTTGGATTGCGAGTAACTTGGTATGCGAGTATTTTGCAAGACGGGCAAAAGTTTTTGATAAACAAATAGTTGACAACACGAGCCGTACGCTTATCAGCCGAGCGGCACGTGATCACAACTGAGCCGCACGGGAGTCTCTTCTCTCATTTGGCCATGCTTTTTTGCATAAAACTTTTTGTTAAAAATGTTTGTAACTGTTATTATATCTTATGGTGAAGTTCGCTTTGATATTCAAGTGCTTTGGATTACAAGCAAATTTCCGGAACGAGTTGTACTCGCAAACCAGGTACCACTGTATATAGCTAATTGTGCCACAAATATAACTAATTTACCTGCTTGCTAATGAAACTTGTTTTTCCAAATCTGTTGTTCAGCTACAAAACGGTTCCAAATAACCCCGATATTATGACTGCAGTCTGCGTCCGCCGCTTTGTTCATATTAACATAAGTGCTTTATGTGATGCTTTTTCTACTAAAAACAAGTTTGATATATTACAATAATATTTTACATAGTTTGCTTAAGTGTCTATAAACTACAGAGGGAACTGATGCTGTAAAATTTCACTGAACCCTGTATTTTATCTTCACATTAAGTGATATTGTGCTCATTTTAGCATCCGCCTTGTTTTTTTTGCAGACATAATTTCATTTAGTAAAACATGCCACGAGGTAAGCGTTTAATATTGTGTTTACTGACACGAAAAAAATAAGTGTTTTTATCTTAACTTTAAAGATAACATTTTAAAAGTGCAGCTGCAACTTGATAAGAAAACCTCCTACAGATCTATTCACAGGAGAGAAAAAAAAAACAGTAACGCAAACCTCTTGGTCAGTTCAGACTTGCTATAAATGAGACTCTACATGGTTCTAACTACAGCTATGTCCATGCAATTGAGAATCTCTAAAGAACCGGAGCAATAATAGGAATGTATTTGGATTGTATTTCTAAATATGATGTAATATTTTTTATTTACTTGGCTATGTTACCAGAAAATGTTCCGATCACACGATGTGCTGCTTTAAGCCTGATCGCAGTCTTGCCTGAAGTACGTCTGCTCCCACACCACCGTGCTCCACACGCAGAAGAAACTCCACAGGTTACGTAAGGTCCCGCGGTCGAAGGGATTCTCGTCAATGCCGCAGTGTTTGAGGTAGGAGATGCGGTGGCGTGACATGAACTCCCAGGTGGTGGTGTTCAGAGACACCAGGTAAAGGTGGGAGCCCAGGAGCAGCAGCACGGTGAACGCCAGCAGCGCCACCACGGCGCACGTCACCAGCAGCACGCTGTTCGATTTCAGCCACACCGACCACGACGCAGCGTCGCTGAAGCCTGACCTAAATACGGAGCAGCAGGTCATTCTGGTTTCTCTGTAACATGACAAGCTTCATCATACTCGATTAAACAAACAAACAAAAAAAAACATTGTGTTTTTCAAAATCATTTAAATTCAAAATAATTGGTGAGAAGAATAAAACACTGGGATGTAGTGGGAAAAAAAATACATCAAGAAACATTGCAGTAGTTATTCTACTTCATGTTAGGACACATCACATCACACTATTGTGGATTATTTTCTTATTTTTACCACAGCACTGTTAAATTTTCCATGGTGCATTTATTTATCATTTAATGGACGCAGACTCCAGTGTCACTGTGTTCCTCATGAGACATGAGAAAGTCTTACACTTACACCAAGTACTCTGAATTCTCCATCAATGAATACATTGATACTGCTTGACTTGGTCACTAGTTTAGTGACTTAGGTTAAGTTTAATCTTGACACCAAGATGTTTGCTGACAGAGGAGAGGTGTATTAACATTTTTGGAAGGAGTATCCAGTGTCTGAAATTTGTAGCAGTCAGAGTAAAAACTTTTACGTTTTTCAGACGTGGACAAGTGATGACAAACATGACACGCTGTGCTTTTTTGTCATATTAACTTCAACCAAAAGAGGGAAAAGGAGAGGAGGATGATCAACAGTAAACAGACAAAAAGTATCACGTGTTCATTCACACAAGAATGTGTATGTGTATAAACAAGGGTGCTGATTAGGTTAGAGACTGTAGAGACATGTCCATACCAACATCCAGGAAACACTGAACTGTCTCTAGCAATAATTCGACTAAATAATTCATTTATATATAATATATAATCACTGATGTCAGTCTGTGTCCTGCATTTTCTACTTATTACTTATTTATCCAAGAATCTTTTAAATGTAACTAAACATTTTTCATATCCGTGTTCTGTAAAATAGCGCAAAATTGTGGTACACAAGCGGTTAACAGATCTCGTTGTCTGCAATATTTCCCGCCTCCATAACTCACTTCTCTAATATGATTAGTTTTGTCTTTCTTGTGTTCCGCCTCTCTAACCCAAGTTACTTTATAAATGAAGGCTGCAGCTGTATTCGGTTATATGAAGCACTAAAGCTCTGAGTCCAGACGTGACGTGAATAATTATACAGGCAAGGGGCTTTGATTTGGGTAGGGACAGTAGGGTCCAATACCGATTCCCAACCAATATCCAAGGAACACTGAATTTCATTTATGTCTCGACTGATGTGAAAATCAAACTTACGCTCTTGTAAATAAATGTTCAAATTTTATAATTGGAAAGAGCAATAAAACACTTTGGAGCACTATTAATAAACTCACTTTTACAATATAAATATGTGTGAGATTTTTCCCATAACAACATGCTCTATTGTGTTTTATTCCTTTATGTAATTTGGGCCACACACTCTCTCACTCACACACACACACACTCACCAGGCCATGTGTAGCCCCCAGAGCAGCACGACAAACTGCACAGCCAAGTAAAGCACAAACCAGCGATGGTTCCTCTCCCCTACACAGTTCTCAATCCACGGGCAGTGATGATCGTAGCGGCGCACGCAGTGCTGACATGTCTGGCAGTGTTTGGATCTCATCGGTTGCTGAGAGAGGAACACAGACAGTAAGAATACACCATGATTGGTCACTATGTTATTGCAAAAACAAGCTTCATTGATTAGAAAGAACAATGACACACACACATACACACACACACACACACCTGTAACAGGCAATGACCACAGCGACGCTGACGGAATGGTTTGCTTTGGGGAATCATGTCCTGTTGTTCCTCAGTGATGCCAAGTGTGAACTGAAACAAAGCGAGTGTTAATAATAATAACAACAACAACAACAACCCATAGCATCATAGTGTTGTAGTGAAACAGCAGAACAAGTAGCAGAGTAAAACCTCAAGCTCCTACACACTTTAGACTCTTAAGACAATGATTCAGAAGCTGACGCCACAACACGATTCAGTTTAACAGAATCTACTAGATATGATGTAGAGAAGGATTACTTCAGATAAGACTTATGGTCAAATCTGTATCCCCTTGACACAATACATACAAAAATATTAGGTACACATCACTTGTCTGTCTTTTCCTATGATGATAATGAGTTCAGGGATGTTACACTCGTTTACTGTCTTTTAAATCATTGCGCTGACCCCATAACCTGATCATTATAGCCCTGATAAAGCGTCTGTTAATACAAGTGAAATATCTCCTTTACTTTTATACTATTGAACTGTTTATCCTTTAATCCATGACAATTCATTCTTATAGCCTATTATTATTCATTAAAGCACAACGTCACATTTTATTGTTGTTTAACATTGTGGAAAATCCACAAAAGCAAGTTTTCACATATATTCTAACACTGAACATGCATCAGCCTGAGAAAAACGTTTCTGAAGACTTCCCTTTATGGAAAATTGACTAGTGACTGTTACAAAATGCTGACACTGGAGAATCCTTCCATAAACGTTAAATAACTGACTCCTTACAAAGAAACAGATCAGACTTGAGAATTAAAGAACACTTTGGTATAAAACAATATGTATGCACTAATGTTCGTGACTACCTTATGTTTTTTTATTCATTTCATATCCACGCCAAGGCTTCTCCTGGCTGAAGCTGAAGAGTGCAGAGCTGCAACTGGACACTACAGGCTTCCTAACGGACCGTTACAAATACAGTTCTGGCTGTAAATAGGATAGAGCAACCCACAAGGAAGGACTGGCTTTGAAAAGCAAGGGATCAGCCATGGTTTCCTGGAATTATAAAAACTAAATCTGTCATGTTAATAGTGCTAATAAAAATTCAAATTAAAATGTCTTTTATCTTTCTTTAACTGAATAATCTATTTCTTAGGCTCAGTCTGGTTTTAATGGTGCATATATTTGTTTATTCTGAAAAATATTGCTATTTAAAAAAACAAAACAAAAAAAAAGCTTCTTTTGTTTCAGGCTGATTACACTTCTCCAGTTTCTCTAGTTAGCTGTGATTAGTTCTGATCATCTCTGAACCCTCACAAGGCATGCACAGATTCGACAGCAGGAACGAGATCAGTTTGAAGATATTTGTGGCTGGTGAGTTTACACTACAGCTGTAGTTTTCTAACATGGACAGTGTGTGAACAGTGTGTCTGCTGTCCAGACACTGTCACTGATCCAGCTGCTGTTTTGGGAAGATCTTTTGACACAAGAAGCAGTCGTTTTGTTGTTTAGGCAGTGAGGCGCAAGGCCACCACATCAGACGCTGTCTAGGTCACATGAAAAGCAGGACAACCCGTGATGTTCTTGTGTAAGTAGTTTGTTCAGTCTTTATATTTTAGTTAGCGCTGTTCACTGGCTCACTGGCACTGTTGCAGGTTTGGATCAATCTGTAATGATTCCAACGGCCTATGTTCAAATCCTGCTGGAGGCTACAGAATAAAATTGGTGTATAAGCTTGCCTCTGTTGGGCCAGTACTCCGGGGAGCCTAGTTGTTAAAGTGTTGGACTACCAATCAGTGAGTTCAACTCCCAGGTCCACCAAGCTGCCACTGCTGGGCCCCTGAGTAAGGCCCTTAGCCTTCAGTTGTATAAAATGTTAGCCACTTTGGTAAGAGCATCTACCATGAGTCATAACCGTAATGTAATGAAAAACTATTAGGGTTTTACCTGTAGATCACAGTCATCAGCCAGCACGAACCCGGGATCCATTAGTGACACAGCAAAGTACAGCAGCACAGAAAGCAGCACGAGCAGCACGAAGACTACTGGCAGCGTGAGTCGACCTGCCTCTTCCTCTCTGCGGAGATCTGCTCAAGGAAAAAAAAAACTCCTACTTGTGAATTTAGTGATAACATGAAGGTATGTATGTATGTATGTATATATGCAAGGGTCACTGCTGGGCTGTAACTAACAGTCGTGCAGTAGTCAGACTATGATAGTTGATAGTTTATAATCTCTACCTACAAGGTGGACTAATGATGTAAATATGTGTATTAAATTGGATACAGTATGAATACACTATTTAAAACCCCATCTACAATGCACTACCTGGTGGACTCACACCAACACCACAAGCACTACCACATTCACCACAAAACGGTAAGTAATTGTGAAAAGGATCGACCTGTCCTGGTTTCTTTCCACTGATAGAGGGAGGGCTTGGCGATTATTAAATCGACTGTAAGGACAGAATTACAAAGTGCACCCATATGACAATTATACCTTATAAAATAGCCAATGAATGTAGGTGTAAATATTACACTAATGACTTCACATTTGTCTGAGCTGCTTGTAGATATCCGGTTTAAAACAAATGCCCAGAACTTGATGTGCTCATCTTCTCTGCTATGTTTTTTTGTTTTGTCGTGTTTTTCATAGCCCTCTGTATAACTCTATACTACTGTGTGAAAATAACAGATGAGCAGTTTCTAAACCACGTCACGGTGAAAGTCACCAAGATCACATTTTCCCCCTACTTTGATGCTTGACTGGATAATTGTAAGAGCCAACAGGACTTAAATAATATGTTCCTGATAAACTGGCGGCTGAGTGAATATATTATAAAGGATAAAAATATAAAGATGGACTTACCGGTGTCGTGTAGGAAGAGAATCAACGTTATAACCCATGTCAGGAAAACATGAGCGGTTCTGACAAGAAAGCCTGAGCCGAACACATTTTTAAACATCCTAGCATGCTCAGACGTACATTTTACATACCCATTGAGTAAAGTATTTCGTAAAAACATCGAACTAACATCACAGGTCGGAGAGAAAGTATATCTAACAAGGTATAAAAATGTACTTCCGTTGTTTAAGTCATGGCTTTGCTAACGCAGCTCAGCTTTCATAAACACTGCCTCGTTTACTCCCTCACTGTAAAGCCGGATATTTTCAGTCCTAGGACGTTGTGCGAGACAAAATGCCTAATTCCTCCAATACATAACAAACTTATATAATTCTCAAATCAAATGCTTTATTTATTTAAAACGCTTTGTTTCCAGCTCCACGGTTCTGTATTAAGCTTGTTGGTATTTCCGCTCCGCTGGGCTGCTGTCAAAACGGGCGCCTCCTATTGGTCAAGATCCGTCACATGACCGCTTGTTTGTTAATAATAATAATGTTGCGAAGTAACGTTTGTTTAAAAAAAAAAAAAAAAAAAATCACTTTATTATTGGAATACAGAAATACAAGAAGGCGTTTAGGATACATAATAGATCATTTATTAAAGTCAGAATGCTTTGCTTTCAGTTCATTTCACTGATATATGAAGTATATTTTTCAAACGTCATGTTTGTATAATAATGCATGTAAACACACCGACTCTATTCAAAACATATCCCTTGTTTAGGCAGTGTCTTATGTTTCAGTTCCCTTATTCCAAAGTCATATGAATGAATTTAAAGAGATCAGAATCTGTACTATGAATTTAATTCTTCACATTATTATCATTGAGCAGAAAAGGGGATTTCAGGTTCCTGTGTTTGAGAAACTTCTCCAGGCCCTGAAACACAGAAGTGAGGAAAAAAGTGATTGTGTGTGTGTTTATAAACACAAGTGAACGAGTCATTTAAAAGGGGAGAAATAGTAACGGCTGTTTTAAGAGCCCTCTCATGGGACTACATACTGTCTGCAGTATTCCCATATCAGAGCATCAGCTAGTGTGGGTATAACAATACACAAAATTCAGCACAATGATACAACACTGTGGTGTATCAATAAGATTTATATTCATTATAGAAAAAAGTAAGCATTGCACCAAAAAAAAACCCTCACAAAAACACCCAAAGACAAACAAAAAGAATTAAGGCACTGGAATTTATTTTTTTCCCTCACTTTCTTTGCTGCAAAAAACTTAAGCGGTATAACAAATTAGTTTTCCTAGTTTATCCTGATTGGATAAGGCTCATATTTATGTAAACTTGCTGAGTTTACATAAATATTACACCACGTACAGTAGTACTTTACAATGAATAGCTTAGGATACTATGTACTCTGTATGAATGTACTGTTTGATATGCAGATATATATTGAATGATGTTATATACAGTACTGTTAAACTCCTAGTGTGGCACAGGCTTAATAGACTTTAAAAGCTTAAGAGATAAATACTAAATCTTTTTTACACCTTGGTCTGGTGTAAGGCATTGTTAAGCCTGAATCCCATACAGAAAGGAACCATGAGTTACAGATCTCTCACCTCTCCAAAATAAGACACAAGTGGAGAAATTTCACACACTGCTGGAGGATCACCATCCTGTGCCTCCCTGTAGATTAATAAAACACCAATCAATAATCATATATTCTTTTAGATAACTCAGAACTGTGAATCAAAGAATTAGAGAACTTTTTTTTTACAGGATGCTGCAAATTTGAGCAATTATTCATCGACAAGACATTTCTCACTGAATATTTTCTACTCATACCGGTGTTCTTAAGCTGTACTGCTGAATTTTCTATTAAATTCAATTTGTTTTTTATTTGTATAGCACTTTTAACAATGGACACTGTCTCCAAAGATTTGATAAATAAAGTTATTAAAAAATGTAATTTATATTTTTCCCCAATGAGCCAACGGTGACAAATAATTGTGATTATAAATAATGTCCTTTCTATAAGTGTACATAATCAAGTAGAGTTGTGTATCCTGAAGCTTTTGAACAATACATAAGAATGAACATCAGCAAAGACTTTTCAAAAAAGGACTTTTCTGGCTCTCTGATTCTTCAACGTGATTCTGTGATTCATTATTAAACTAAAATTAATGTCCTCTGACTTCATCATGTGACATAAAGCATGTTCAATAAGCATCAACCTCACACTGGTGATGTTTTTCGGCACCTGTACACTGAAGTGATGGGGTTGTCGTGCTCATCTATGAAGACAGCCTTGGCTTGCAATGCCCAGCGGTAGTGCTGAGCCAGCAGAGAGCGCCTCACTGTGGTCGGAGTGTCAACAGTCGCCCCATCTGCATTTTTCAGTGGCGCGAACTCGTCCTCCCTCAGAACCTCAAACGCAACAAATTTCCTGCAACGAGGAAAGTGGCGTTGTGTCGTAAAACTAGATATTTAAATGACGAGCAGACATTTTTATTGATAACAAGATTTAAGATTCACTTTGAAAACTGGAAGACGTCAAAGACAAACTTCTCCATTTTTATTCCATTTGGTTTTGTAGGTTTCACACAGTTACCCTCTTCATCCACGAACGGCACTTTCTTGATGGCTACATGTTGCTTCAACTGGTCCTGATAATTCCTGAGAAAATGAAAAACAAAAATAATTTAAAAATGCAAAAATAATTAGTCAATTCCAGCACTTGCTCTTGCTGGTCAGTATTGATTCACTCAAGCAGCACATCTACAGGGAAAATATCAGCTGTTTCAGGTGCTATGAGGGACAGTAGACGATTTCACTGTTCGCCAATAAAAGTTCGATGCACCACGTGAAAACATAAAATCCTTTTTATGCTGATTAAATGCAGAACAATAGAAGCAAGGAAAGAAAATGAAAATCTCTGACAGCACCAGTGCAACTATGCAACAGTGCTTAATATCATAAAAAATAGAATTGCTTGCTTTGAATGACTGACGTTTACTGCCAAAAGCACACTGGATTTTGTAAGCTAACATTGACCTTCAGTCATTTTTTGTCTAGTAATATGTTCTGTTCTGACTTTTGGTCAGAAATATATATTTTGATGCCTTGTTAATATTTTTGTAAGAGTTAACAGACTTCCAGTACTAATCATAGT
>JAOTRN010000030.1:5712383-5723385 GCA_028566695.1 Bagroides melapterus
CTGTTTAAAATAATGAGTAACGTGTGATGAGCAAATAAGATAATCTGTAATGTTTGTGCTTGGTCATCTGCCCCATCCCTGGAGATATACAGTATAAACACAGACAACCTTTTCCTGTCAGAGCAAAGTAAACTGAGTGGTAAAGAGAAGATGAGTTTAGAACAACAGACCTGAAATATAAGCTATGAAAACGAGATTCTGCTTTTGTTACACAAAGTGGGCTACATTATGTTCCCGGTTGTATACAACCCCTTTAATTGATGTGCTCTGTTTGTACAGACAGCATGCCTAAAAAAACTAAATCCTGACACTAGGGCATCATCTCAGAGTGGAGTTAATCATGAAATCCACTGAATTGATTTCAAACAGATTACTGCACCTTTAATCATTCTCACTTTCAGTAGACCGAGCTAGAACATGCTGAACGAGTGTACTCAGAACATTATGTCTGGATGGAGTCTCAGTGGGCATGTGTTCTGCCTTACTCTGTATTCTTGTTATATTTCACTTAGTTCTGAACCCCGATGCAAGAATCACTAAATATTTTGATCACGGGAAAATTGGGCGTTTTATTCTTCTGATAACTACAGTTACATTCTTGAGAAACGTTCCACCATATTTTGGCATCAAAAAATGATTCCTTCGACTCGGGCACATGTTTCTTTACTAGTTGGCACAGTCATCAATGCAAAAAAATAAAAAATAAAAAATTCCAGCTTGATCTACAGAAGCATTTTATGAGGTTTTGAAGCTACAGAAGCTTCACAGGTTTTGTTCTAAATACTGCAAAGTCCTTTTGTCATCACCGGCAGCTGAACACACAAGCAACAATGAATTCCCAAACACTGTAGGTGGAACCCATGCAGCAGAGAAAGTTTAAATGCTGTGCATCAGCAGCTTTAAAATAAAAAACAAACAAACAAACAAAAAAAACAAAAAAAAAAACACAGGACTTCAATTTCTCAAGATAATCACCATTACTGTCATTACTAGGTATGTCCATTCTTGGTGGCAAAGACAACCAATCCAGCATCAATTTGACCTCAAAATATTCCTCTTATAGGACAGATATTTTCTGTAAAGTATGATTAGACTTATGCTTTTATTAAATTATAGACTTATTGTTATGGAACACCTGAGAAAAAGTTAGTTAGTTCCTGTTAGCGCATGAAACGAGTTTCATCATTCATCCATCACCAGCCTCTTTTTTCCCTCTTTAATGAAGCTAAAAATAAAGTGCTGGCACATTTTTTTTTAACATATTCTTAGAAAAAGCTTCACCAGAATAATCAGTAATTAAATCTGCTATTGTTGTAACAAGTTCTCATTTCTATAGATGTTCGTGTCATGCAGTCATACACAGCTTATGCATGTGTACTAGCCGATACGTTCAATGTTTGCTAAAACAAAAGGACTCGTAGAAATTAATGAATAAAATGCCCCCGCAGGGCTGAATTCATTTCTTCAAGCTATATTTTGTCATGTTTTGTTTATTTATGGCTCTAAGCTCTCGGAAATTGGATACTGTAACCAACCAAATGAATTCCCGTCTCAGTGGTCAGCTCCAATGTTCCTCTAAACCAATGATTCTAACTTCCAAATATCACAATCTACTAGGCTATGAACAATAACATCTAAAAGAGCTGGGTGATGTATGATACTACGCGAATAAGAACTGCAACCTCATTTGGTCGAAGAAACCGGGTTAAACATAAATTATACCAACGTTTATTTGTGGTTATGGTATAAGACTTAAGACCTAAGTTGTACCGTGCAATTTCACATGGCAGTGGAATAAAATCTCAGCTGACTGGTTTTAGAAATGTCAAATCCAGTCTAATCCATTCCAGCATTACAGAAAGGTCTACTCTCAGGAAAGAAGGGATTGTTACATACATGTGTTGTACCAGGGTTACTGACCAAGGTCTGGGCTACTACAAAAATAATATCGACTCAGCTGTGGTTTTATGGAGGTTCCTTTCCAGTAATAAATGGTATGGGGGACTAACTTCACATGACTGATGGACAACTAATTGTACACAGCAACAGATGGCCTACATGCGGTACGAGCACACCTACATGGTAGAATGGCGAATGAGTGAAGATGCAAGGTAGCTGGACTATGTAAAGTGGCCATTAAGTGCATACTCTTTAGAAAAAGAGTTCTTCTTTTGTGGGTTACCCAGAAATGTTTCATGTACAATATGGCTGTTATAGCGTCAAGGTTAATCATGCCGTATGAGCCAACGATTACCTCATCTTATTTAAATTCCTTACTCCAGCGTTTCTCATCACATTTGTTTCTAAATCATGCCACAGCAACCTCCTGTTCTGCACTGAAAATTCTTTGTATGTGTTAACGCTACTGCCACCCATAAAACATTAGTAACTTTACCATACGTGAGGGCTATCAAAAGCACAGAACACCAAGAACTACATAAAATCTATTTTTGTCTAATCGGTACCGCAATCTAATTTGATTTTTGTGTGTTCTAGCTCAAAGTAACACCATTCCTCAGACTCGATCTCTCTGTCCTGCTTATAACAACATGGAGATAAATACTGGGAGTGTAAAAAAGTTTATGGGAAAGTAGTTTTCAATAAATATCCTTGCTATGAACTGTGATACCATGAAACTGTGATATTTTTAGACAAGGTTGTCATACCATGAAACTGTACTCTAATGAAGAACCATCTATTAAAGGTTATGCAGGAGATCTTTGGAGGCTATTAACTCTCCAAAGATCTCCTGCATAACCTTTAAAGTGTTCCTGCTAGCATGGTGGTGTTGAAAAAGGCTTTGTGGTTTATTCAAATGTCTAAATGTGTACATGTTTTCTAGAAAGAACATTTAAAGTTACCCCAAAGGCACAACCAAAGACGTGACTAGAAAACATGTTAGGCAAAGAACTATCCTGTAAACCCTTATTCTTCTTAGTGTTGAAAAGCCTATATGAGCTTTATGGTTGCTCTTTTGAGGGTAAGAACTTGTAATTCTGCAGAAAGTTCTTATGGTTCTTAGTGTTGAAATATTATGAGAAGTTTTCTGAGCGATACACGTTCATCATACTCACCCTAAGCTCATGCTCGGTGCGATGGAGCCCGAGTTTCTTCAGGCCGATAGTCAGGTCATTCACACAGATTCCTCCGTCTCTGTTCACGTCCAGGATCTGGAACAGGACCTTGAGGCGATGCTCCTGCTCGGGGCCGCCACACACGGCGCAGACATGCGGCTCGTCTTTCGTCGCTGGCATCAGAGTACAAACACCAACATCAACGCCACTAACCCCGCCGCCTGGGTCGGAAAGGCGATACTCCTCCGAGCGGCACTGGCACAGCACACCGCTCAGAATAGGCGAGACAAACGAGCCCTGCTGGTGCATCATGCGAAAAAAGCGCGGGATTGTAGCAGATGAAATGAACTATTAACAAACGAATTGGTACAATTTAGTGTTGCGAGGAGAAAAGTTTCACGGATTCCCGAATAGTTGTTTTCTTTTTTCCCAACTTTTAACAGTCCTTAAAAGTCTTTATGTCGCTGTGCTAGCTAACCGGCTAGCTGTTCAACTCTCCACTACTTGGATGAAAAGATAATATTCACAAATAGTTGTGATAAGGTAAATATGGGTTGTTACATAACCATACTCACATCCGATTTTTCCCCTTTTGAGTTCCACAAGAAACCAAAACACTTGGTTTAAAGGTGATATTCATATATAGTCCGTTTGAAAGAGACGAGCCACTATAACGTTTACACCGGAGGCTCCAAGTGATGAGGTGGATGCTAGCAGAGGTTAGCCGCTAAAATGACGTTTTCACGCGGATAAGTTTAAAATACTGCGCCCAACAAAAGCACGATTGCTTGTTATATCTAGTCAGTAACAAATTGTACAATGAATATCCAAAGTGTGTGAACACCGCCGAATAATCCGGAATGAATTGACAGCTGATGTAAAATGCCGGTAGAGCGGGGTAGGAGTGGGTGGGGCTTAGAGTAGAGGAAATGAGTGACTTGCCAGGAAAAGGGCGGGTTGCTTGAAACAAGTGTGATGGATGGGCATAGTACCCAATCATATTCTTTAAAAGGCACCGCCTTCATCCCTGCCCACCGGTTAGTCACGCTCGTGAATTTGCTGGCGGCTTCCGTTTCAAAAGAACGTACTGTGCACGTGCAGGCGGACAAGGAGTATTACGATACTCAGGTGGCAGCTGGCGGATGATAAGATGAATCTGAAATATTCATATAAAAAGAGATCAAATAAATTATAGAAAAAAATAATAAAAGCAAACAGTCGACCGTGTAGCAGAGTACCTTACAATAATGTAGGAATTGGTATAAATGATAAAAAAGGGTCTTCCAGTACACTGATTCATAGAAACACAGTCATCTCAGCTCCTTGTCTGGTCTGGTTCGTTCCTGATTATAAAGAAGAAATTACTAATCCTAAAAAAAATACTCCATTTTGTTTTATAAGATGATACTGCCTGGGAATAACTGGAATTTTTCTGTTTTAAAGTTGTAATAATAATAATGATAATAATAATAATAATGATAATAATAATAATGATAATAATAATGTCATTTGCTGAAATAATGTTGTTACACAATTATGACAGCTACACAAAAAACATGGATGAACAAAATCTTCTCTTCAATAGTAATCTATTTAAGTATTAATATATTTCATAACTAATGTTGTTTTTTGATGAAGATGATGAATGGGCCTAATGACTACAGACCTGTTGCTCTGACATCTGTTGTAATGAAGTTCTTCGTGCATATCATGCTGTCCCACCTAATATCTTTCACAGATCCTCTCCTCAACCATCTGCAGTTTGCCTAAAGAGCCAACAGGAGTGTAGACGATGCAATCAACATGGCCCTCCACTTCATTCTCCACCACCTGGACTACCCTGGGACTACCCTTCGCTAGGATCCTGTTTGTGGATTTTAGCAACGCTTTCAACAATATCATCCCGGCTCTGCTACATGACTAGGTCTTCTAGCTGAGTGAGCCTGACTCCACCTGCAGGCAGGTCACAGACAAATTGGGAAAATATATTTCTAACTCCTGGACTAAAAATACAGACTCGCCCCAAGGCTGTGTTCTTTCTCCTCTGCTTTTCTCCCTATATACACCAACACCTCCAATCACCAAACTTTTGAAGTTTGAACTGGCATAATCAATGATATCCAGGACCTAGCATGGTCTGTTATTCGCACCTTTGGACATTAATAAACTACCATTCCACTGTTCAGATGTATTACATTAATGTTCACAAATCTGTCAGGTATAATGCACCTTCCTTCCTCAAACTGGAAGCATTTGCACTGGTCCACTATTGTACATCCTATACAGTTTTTTTTTTTTTTTTTTTTTTTTTTTTTAATAAAAAAAAAAAAAAAAAAAATTAAAAAAAAAATAAAATAAAAAATTTTATTTTAATTTTTGCCATGGCCAATTTGAACATCCTTCATTAGTGTACAATTCATGTTGCGATTTTTATTTCCATCTAATTGCTTGTTTTTTTTTTGTAAATCTTTAAACTTATACACATTATTTCTTATAACCGTTGTTTCTTCTTGATTATTACTATGCACCAACTCAAGACAAATTCCTGTACATGTAGACCCTACAGTAGCTGGCAATAAATCTGATTCTGATTCAGATTCTCATGATGATGATTATTGTTTTTGGCCAGCAGATGGCAATGGAATGGCAGTTTCAAGCTCTTGTAAGTAATATTAACCAAGAATATATGTTGTAATATTCAAATGTAAAGAATATTATTTTTTGCAGCATTTAATTGGAAATTAAATATATAACCACAATCAAAAATAAATATATTATAAACGTATTTCAATACAAGCTTATTTGAATAAAAGCACCACAATGATCTGATCACTATTTATATTATCGTATATATATAAATGAAATAAGACTGAACCTTTTCACAGAAATGTGGTGCAGTTAGCATGACAAGTCAAAATAGAAGAAGTGTTTGAATATAACTGCATTTCAGAACAGTAGTATGCAAATATTGTATTTAAAGGAAGTCGACGCGTCACCTTGGAGGTGGGGCTTGTTCAGAGGCTACGTTTGAAAACGCATACTAGCGCTCTGGTGAGTATGTGTAAAAAAATAAGCTCCGTAAATGGCCTCAAGCACACTTTAGTACGGAAGTATGCAGTGCGATATTGAACATAGCCAGAGATTGAACTTGAGCAGCGCTGCTTTGTCGCCTTACACTCCGAGTAAGCCACCCGAGAGTCAGGTATTCTCTCTGCTTAACATGTTTGTTTTGTGAAATACAACAAAATAAAGGTTAGTGTTTTGGTTAGGTTTTATTTCTGATAAAAATAGTCAAACCGTCGTCTTTCTTTCTCCATTAACTGTCGTTGTTTGGTGTTTGGTGTTGTTAGGGACGACGTTTCTTTTCTTGTTTTAAATGTCCACTAGTCTGTTTGTTGGGCGGTTTTTTCTACATTGGAAAAGAGGGTTTTACAATGTACGACCTTTGGGTTTTGTCTGCATATCGATAATAAGTCGTTTTGTTTTCGTTGTAGGGAGTTTTGTAGACCTTGGTCTGCTAAAGGAGAAGAAAAGCAGCACAGACCGTCCTTTCACTAACGTTCAGGTAAGTTTGTTTGCTGAAACCCGAGTAATATTAATTCCTCATGATTTACATTTAAACTTTTTTATATTCGTGGTTTGGCTTGTGTTTGTAAATGGCATCGATTTGATTGTTTTCTGTTTAGGTTTGGATTTACTGTTGGAGATGCTGAATCGAGTTCTAGAAGAACTTCCAGGCGCCAGATTAACCAAGCCAACCATTACCTACCTCTTTATTTAAATTTACCCAGCGGTTTCAAACCACAGTTTACAAACACCATGGCGTTTTTAATGAAGAAGAAGAAGTTCAAGTTCCAGGTCCATTTCACTCTAGAAGAGCTGACGGCTGTGCCGTTTATTAACGGGATGCTCTTCTGCAAAATCCGACTTTTGGAAGGAGGAGATTTTGTCATCTCTTCATCTAGGTAGGAGAAACACTTGCCCTCATGCACCTTGGACCCTTCTGCTAGATATCTGTCTCATGAGGTTTTCTTGATCTAGACATTTCAAGAGCTAAACACTAGAGATAAGAAGGCTATGATTATTTGGTCTCCTTTAGTTATGGGAATCAGATCATACTAAAGATTACTTAAAGATAATCCTTCAGCAGTGGAGATAGCCATGTAGATCTTCTGATATGAAACATAAGGAGATTAGAGAGATTTTGTGATCTTCTGATCTCATCTTTTAGAGAGATTCACATCTGAATTCATCTAGGGTTGTACCCACTATAGAAATCTGGATTTTCTAATTTCTTGGAAATGTTTGAATCTTCTGATCTTTTGAGTTCCTTTATAAGTGATGTCTGGATTTTCTGACGAATCCCCGATTGAGACGTATAAGGATTTTTTTTCCAGGATCTTCTCTTAGATTCATGTATATATCTTCAGACCTCAATCTGGGCTTTCTGGATCTTTGTACTGTGTATTTTGATCTTCTTTGGTAGACACTGTCTTGACTGTCATATGATTTCTATTAGTGAGACCGGCTCTTCTGATCTCTATTATTCAGAGACTTTTGTATCTTCTCATCTTTCAGTTTTTTAATAGATCTTATTCTTATGTTAATCGGCAAATCTTTTAAAATGCTACACCAAATTGTTTCGCTCACGAACACGTCGTGTTGTTTTATAACCTAAATGTAGTTGTTTCCGCTGTCACGGAGTGTTGAAATGAATCTGGTGTGATTGAGCAGGTGAACTGCCAGACTGTGACAATTTGGTCCGTAATTATCTTTTACGAGCTGTTCGACAAACCACGATGGGGAAAAAAAAATCTTCCTTTTATGTGTCATCGTTTCCCTAGCAAGAGGAGGAGAGGCGCGTTTAGTATTAGTATTTGCATTTTTTTTTTCCTTTTCTTTTCTTTCATTTTTTTTAAAACTTAATTTGCTGTGCTGTAATCTTTAGTATTGTCACTTCAGAGATATTTTTTTGAATCACACAGATTGAGACTTTGAGACTAGCAGTTCACACTTAGCACAGACACCCAGGTGGAGATCTGTAATATTTTTGCATTGGGTGTCAACGGGCTTAACGGTGCACCTGTGTTGCTTTTGGATATATGATTGCTTCTCACTAGAAATGAGTTTTGTATGCTGTTTATCTGCATGTGTCCAATAACGGGCATTTTACCATTGCGGGTCACTTTAGGTGAACATGCATATTCATATTGGACCCCAGAATATGTCTATTATGTGCAGCTTGTCTGAAATGGGGTTTTGTCTCAGTGTGTGGGTGTTCAGATGGTATTTTTGGGCACAAGGCATGGCGTGGTAGTGCTGATTCCCTGGCAGTGCCAGGCACGTTTGTGTACTTGTTGCACTGCAATGCCCCTCTGCATTCATCCTGCACAATGCTTCGTCTGTCTCCTGAGCCCAGGCATGTAGGGGTTATGTCCCGAACTCATTACCATTCCTTCAAAAGAGATGGAGAGACGGAGAGATGGCAGGAGAGGGCGGCGTATGCGGAGCAGACCGAATGCATGTTGCTTTAGAGCCACAAACCTAAAAGAAGCGAAGATAAAGGCCGTCTGGAGAGAAAGCACAGAAGCGTCCCAAGAGAGAAAGAGAAACGCATAGAGACTCGAGTGATACTACACACAGAGGGCTTTTTGTCCCCCTAAGCCACAGTGTTCCATCTCTTTCTCTCATTCCCTCCCTCCCCTGTTCTTTTCTCTCATATTTCTAATTCCCTCCCTCTTTATCCCGGTGTCTTGTGCTCACGAGGAGGCCGATTAACAAAAGCCGAGCTCCTTTTTGTTTAACGGCGAAGACACGCATGAGTTGATGCGGTGAAAGAGGAGCTCGGCACTTGAGATGAAGACGAAGTATCCGCTTTGGATTTCAACCAGAATGGCGGTGACTGGGAGCCGGGGAGAGGAACTGCTTGAAATGAAGGACGGCAGGGTGGTTGTTTGGGTTGCAGTTTATCGGGTTCATCAACACTGCTATATGAAAAAAAAAAATGTGGCATATACCCTCTATATCAAACCAGCGTCAAGAAGACGGCTGTTAAAAACCTTGCATAAATGAACTGAAATTTGTTGTTAATTTATGTAAACAACTCACAAAAAAATCCATCAAAGGAAAAATGACGTTTGAGTGAGTTGAGTTTCAAACTCTGTGTATTTTTTTTTCTTTTTTTTCTTTTCCAATTTGGTATTGCTAAATCACACTCATTAGCTAACTCCTCTATCACAAAACAGTCACCAAACAAGGATTGCGAAAGCAAACATGCTTCCTCCGAGATATGTGAAGCCAACACGTGTGTCTTTCTGATACACCACACATGCTGCAGGGAAGTGTGCAACACACCGGCGAAACCGCAGTCTGCCCTCTTCCTCATACACAAGCTCACAGTCTGGTGCAGACCGGGCTTGCGTGTTGTGTCGCCAGGATTCAAACTCATGATGTGATGATCAGGTGAACGCTAATTTATTGCACCATTCTAGAGCAATAACTTTTTCTTTTGCTTGATTTAAATAGCAGTCTCTCCAGGAGTGTTTTTTTATGCTTGTTGCATCAAAAAACAAAACTTGGTTTTGCTGCAGCTCCTTCAACATTTGCAATGCAGCTTGGGAGATTTTTGTGGTTTTTGCAGAAAACCACATGAATTAGTCAAAAATAGCAAGTCGTAGGATTCTTCTTTTTAACTCTTACCAGCAAAGACACACCTGTTGTTACTTTATGATAGCTGTACTCATATTTGATGCACATGAATCGAAGATGGCCTCACAAAAAATTGGGAAAAATGAAAAGCTCCTCTGAATATCATGGAGTTTGTCAGACTTTTTGTTAATTTCTGTGATGACAAAATTGCAAAATCCTGGCAGGACTGTAATATTCCATACTGTTTGTGTCATTGCACATCGATCGCTTGTTTGCAGTTGCTGAAGCAGCCTCACGAACATGTTCGAGAACCTGCTGGTACGTCACAAACGTCATAAGTACAACACGCCTAAAAGACATGCCGAAGCACATTAAACTGCGGCGCGCAAGCTTCTCAAATTTTCCTCGTTCAGCCCCTCTAGTGCTGGGAAGTGTCCTAACTAAGGAATAAAACATGTCAGGACTTGTATTTTGGTCAGTAATCAATGAAATTATGTGGAGAAACAAGATCGCTTAGTGTTTCTTTATCTTCCACTGCATATACACGACACACGTTTATATTTTAGGTGCGTTTGGCGTTCTGTTCGTGTGAGAGCTAGTTCCTGTTCTCGCTCAGTTTTCAACAGCAGTAGACCGTCGTTACCTCAGCATCCTTTCCTTTTTCCTGTCATATGAAGTACATCAGACAAAAACAACGCAGCATGTCGTGTTACTGAGAAACCAAAAAAGCACAAAGTCATCTGTCTTAAGGCTCGACAGATTCAGCAGCGCAGTGCTATAACAAGATATAAACCAGTAGAAAAATTTAACACCCATTTAGAGTGTAGGAAGAATTTTGTTGAATGTCTTTTTTTTTTTTTTTTTAAGTTTTGTTGCGTGAAGGCTGTGATGTTTGAAATAGTGTTTCATCCTCGATTCACAGACCAAAGGCTTTCTTTACTCGCATTCGTGGCAACAAAATGTCTACATTAGTGAGGTGGGTTGCTGTTGGGTGTTTTAGTCAAGTGGATTTATACTGAAATGTAGATGGAAAAGAAATAAATATGGAACACTAGTAGTGTAAATTGAGCATTGTGTTTACATCACAATAGGAGCATTAATTAAAAATGTCCCTTATTAAAATAAATAAATAATAAATGTGTTTAGCTGGTCTGGCAGGAGGTGTTTGGCCTCAGGTGGAGTGATGATTACTGTTTAAACTTATTCTGGAAATCAAAGCTATCGGTTTATGTACAGTATGAGGATGTGTGTAGTGGCTGGGGTTGTCAAGGAAACTGTGT
>JAOTRN010000030.1:5791431-5808387 GCA_028566695.1 Bagroides melapterus
TGTATGATTGTGAGTATGATTGTGAGTATAGTTGTGTGTATGATTGTGAGTATGATTGTGAGTATAGTTGTGAGTATGACTGTGAGTATAGTTGTGAGTATTATTGTGAGTATGATTGTGAGTATAGTTGTGAGTATTATTGTGAGTATGATTGAGAGTATAGTTGTGAGTATTATTGTGAGTATTATTGTGAGTATAATTGTGAGTATGATTGTGAGTATAGTTGTATGCATGATTGTGAGTATGATTGTGAGTATAGTTGTGTGTATGATTGTATGACTGAGTGTGAGTACGATTTTAAGAAAGAATATATGAGTATAATTGTGGGTATAATTGTGAGAGTATTATTGTGTTACTGTAACAGAGGAAAAAAGAAAAAGTCTCAGACTAAATTGATGAGAAAAACACAGTGTTCAGATGCGATTACAAAATGAATTTATCGCTTTAAATAACAAATAATTACAAATATACGCAAATGCAGTAGATAAATACAATATTACTGAGCTATTTGAGAACAAAGGCAGTAGTCTATTTCAATCTTTCAACATGAGTGTATCTTTTAATCTAACAATAAAAATACTACTGATATTACAATCAAATATGTCTGTCTGAAGAGTAGTTGCTGAAATGTCAATACTGAGGAAATATTAATAAAATAAGATAAAATAAAATAATAATAATAATAATAATAATAACAACAATAACAATAATGTCATTTATAGAGGACCTTTCTCACTTCTCACATCCTACAGTGCCTTACTACAAGAACCATGAAAGAAACAAAAACACAGAATAATGATTTTTGAGAATTCTGTTCAGCAGCCCTAATGTTATCTGACTTGACAGAGGTGGAATGTTTTTTTTTTGTTGTTTTTTTTCTTCAGCTGACTCATAACACACCTAAAACAAGGAAAATGGTTTTGTGTGTCATTTAACTCTTCTTGTGAATACAACATTGAAAAGCCTTTAAATCAGAACATCAAGAACTTTAAGTTTGAGACTATTCCAAACAACCCTAGAGGAAACACCACTAGAAGTGCCAAAATATCTTAATATTGATGATTAAATTGCAACAGATTTCAGCTTTATGGCTGTTAAATTAGTGTGCTATGATATGACATACCTCACTTTCTTTCATATTTATATATAAGTCGTTATCAAAAATACTGATGAGTAGGAAAAAGAAGAGCGCCGCTGATATTCCAGCTCTGTGTATTCTACATTTAGAAGTGTTTAAGGCAAAATTGGATGCATTATAAATCTTCCCTGAACATAGAAAAAATAAACATAAGGATAAAAGCATTGATGCATGATCATTTATATAATAATAAGGTTATTAATGGATGATATTCTGCATGGAAAATAAATAAAACAAAACAAAACAGTAATACAAACAAACGCTAGGCGGATTAGGTAACAGTGATTATCAAATACTGCTGAACTACCCGTATTGTAGTTACTGAGAATTTCTCCAGATTGGTTTTAAAAGGACAGGATGGTCTTTAAAACATCATCATATTTAGCCATTAATTTCTAGACGTTTTCAAAATAATTGGAACATCAAGTTCAGAGAAACACCATCCCAGAAAAAAAAAACACCTATCCCTCGTTTCACAAACGTAATGAAGCATCAGTTGCAGCGGCTAGTGGAAGTGACATTAACATCTGTGTGCTCATTTCGTCAAACCGAGAAATGAGGAAACAGGCATGATGTTCTTTCTCAACTGAGTCATAACGCACCCGAAACAAAGTGAAAATCACTTTTGTCTCTAATGGGCGGAAAATGTGTCATGCTTCTCAGAAAATCATGAGTCGATTACATTATGCAACAAAGGGGGAGGGGGGAAAAAACAAAACAAAGAAAAAATTTGAGATAAATATTGCACCTCCTTATGCAACCCAACTGAATTTGTTGAGCTGTCATATTTATCTGGTGGTTTAACATTTCTCGATTTTTACTTCGTGGAAGCTTCGGATGCCATTGGTCATCGTTGCAGAAGAACTTCTGTTGTGACTTAAGTAGCAAGAAGGAAAATAGCTGACAAACATAAGAGCATATTTATAAACTTGTGTGAAGTTGATCAAGCTTCTCCGTGCTCAGCCTGACCAGTCAGCATAGCGAATGATGGTGATGTAACTGGAGAATGGCTGAACATCGTCATACTTTATCCTCTCCTTTGGATGCGCTTTTATGGCGAGTCTGTTCCCAGCCTTCATGTGGAGCAGGAAGAATTTTGACATATAGGCGTCTTGCTCCTTCTCCGTGGGCTGCCGAGTGTCGAAAGCACCAGTGAACTCTTCTTTACCCTCAGCGTAAGTGAACTCCACGAGCATACTAAGGTCTACTCTAGAGCTGTTTTTCAGACTGTACGTCAGCTGCACGTAGACCAGATAAACACCCGCCTCCTGCACGCTCATCCACATTTTGCTTTTATCCAGGGAAATGTTGGCACACCACATCTCTTCCCACCTCAGGTATTCGTCTTTTTCAGTGTTGGGGATCACTGGATGCCAAACAAAAGACTCATTTGTGAGAAAGAACTCACTAAATAACTCATTATTATCACTTAGATACTTACCTCAGCATTGCTCATTAGGAATAAATAGAAATTGAATTTTAAACTGTGTAAACCTGCTCTGAGACAACGTCTATTGTTAAGAGAGCTATACAATAAAGCTGAATTGTATGAATAGAATTGACTAGATACCACTGCATATTTAAGCAGTAGTGAACAAGCAGCAGTGAGGTTATAATGAATAAAGATAATCACAGCCGTGTCGAGATTCAGTATTAGTTTGGGTGCAACAGTTATACAACAGCTCTGTCATTTCTGGAACAATATGATCGCATACGCTCTGTTTATTTGTGCTACGCTAGCAGAAATAGCTCCCGAAGAAGCTACGCATGTTATAGCTGACTAGCTAGCTCACCTTGATTTCCAGATTTCAATATTTTAAGCCAATCGTTATATTCCTGAAGTATTCAAATGATACAGTTAAATTTACTGTAGTAACCATGTCAGATGAGGAAGTGGTTCTTGGAAGCACTCTTGGAATACTGATTGACCCATCAGAGCAGCGGAACAGAACTGCTGTAGAACTGTAAGTAGGCTAACAGCCAATTCGCATGGGATTAATGATAAAAGTGAGCGACTGTACATCGTTTCTATTCACTACATGAGGTAATTGCATATCAGAGCTGATGACTGATACAGTAATAGGCCTTAAGTGTAGACAGCCCTTAGTTTAATTTGATATCTAAATATTAGTGTACCGTAGCATTGTTTTAACAGTACGAACAAATGATGCGTTCACACAGATTAAAAACAAACAGCTAGAGTGACAGGGTCCCTTTAACCTCTTACATACCTCACTACCATCACTACAGAGGCGTGCAAAGTTCTAGCTTCAAATGAAAAACCTGCTGTAATAACAACATGAACAATACAACATCCCAAAAAAGGAACTTATATTTAAGTGCAGAAATATTCCCATTGTAGAAATAATAATAATAATAATAATAATAATAATAATAATAATAATAATAATAATAATAATAATAAAACTGTATGGTAAAATACTGACTTTTTTTGCAGCACACGATTGTGTAATGATTGTGTAATACCATCTGGCTTTTGATTGGTTGACAAACCAAGACTCGCAACTTCACAAAATTGAAGTCAGCACAAAGTGAAAGTAACCACTATAACAAACAAATGTGCATCTTTCACATCCCACATCCTTTCCTCTTCAACGAACAGGCTTTTCCACTGGGTGAATTTTATATACGTTTCATCTGACGGATGATGAGATGAGAAAGAAAACCTAAACGGTAGATGCTGGCACCTCTGCAGCTACACGCGTCTTATTAGTTTCACTTCAATTAATGAATCATTTCAAATAGATACTGAATAGCGGGTTTGAATAACTTTTTCGTTGACCGTTATTCATTTTTCCTTGAACATGTTCACAGTAAGACCTTTTATCATATTGTATAACAGTCTGATTGATAACTTACACGTATTGTACAGTACACAAGGTTCTGGTGAAAAGCCGTAACTATCCGTGTTAAATCGCCTTAACAACCGATTCTGAAAGAAAATGACACTTGACACATAACAAATGCTCAATTAAACCTCACCTTTAAAAAGAGAATATGCTCTTACACTTCTGAACATATCTGCCACGGATGTACCTGTAGGGGGGGAGAAAAAAAATCTGATATGATGTGACGTATTAACAGGTTAATAGTAACACAGTCACAAAGGAAACCCGTGTGTCATGCCAAACAACGTGCTAGAAACAGCGAAGGAGAGAGTTACGGGAAACAGCTCTACAGCTCACCACAAACTCGCATGACAAATAAACAAGAAACACACACACACACACACACATTAGCAACATACAATAAACACCATTCAAACACCAGACTCCTGTCTATTATGAACCTCAGTCAACCTACGTTGTTTTTTTATTATTATTTTTAGATCATCAGCAAAATTAAAAAAAAATCGCGAATTAATCTCCATTACATACTAAGAAAATTTTACTTGATAAGATCTTGACAGGAAAAAGAAATTACACAGACCACCAACACACGACCCTAAGATAAAAAGTAACTTCCTGTATAAGAGGTAGAGCACCATGCATTAAGATTCTGAACCTAAATGTCAGTGTGCCTTAGGGGAATAAACGTGTTAATGATGACTTTCCATAGACTGTTCGGCTTCAGCGACGTTTAAAAAAAATCTATAGTAACTGAAGGCCTGTTATTCACCCATGTGGCATGAGTCGAATAATAAATATTAATGCCTGCCTACTATAGAAATATGCCTGTTTCTTTCTGTTATTAGATTTGACCTTCTAAACACAATTCCATATTCATTTTAAAGTGTTTTCTTTTTCAACCTGTTAAAAAAATGGCAGAAATAATGTAGCACTCATCACTGCATTAATATAATACTTTACTGTTAATATTACTAGCTAATTATGTAAAAAAAAAACAAAAAAAACACACAGCTAACACCTACACTAACATTAACACCTGTTCAGTTTGTTAAGTCATATGAAATGTAGAAATACACCTTACAACACTCAAGCTGACCTCAATGAGCTGGATAAGGATAATATAGTGAAAAAATATCAGTGTTTAGACGTACTATTAGAGAACGAACATCTTTAGAACACAAATAAAACATTTCACTGTGTTTGCCGTTTCAATGGAAGATTATGTAAACCCTTACATTCAACTTCTATATAGCCTGGGTTGGGTTATGACTACATGTGTGGCACAGGGGAGCAGTAGCCTCCAACAAACTAACACCTGCTCCACAAAAGAAGCTTTTCCTTCCATCTCTGAGATCAAATCACATTCATTTTTACTGACTCATGTAATGTTCCTAAAGAGGATCTAGGAATTCTTGTGTACAGAACCTTTAGCGGTTCCTATTATAGAAAACCTGTGCAAATGGAAATGTATTTTTTCCATGACTATGGTAATGTTACAACACACCCAAACATTCCTTACGATTAACTTGTTTCTATTGTTTTACTCAAATAACAGATTGAATAGGAAATTGGCTATTTTTATGTTTCCACCTGTTCCTCCACAGGGACAACTCTGTACAATAACCAAGCTCGTTCTGGCCAGCTACACAAACCTTTATAGGCTTGAATTTTCATAGTTGTATAGTTTCCTGCTTCCATCAGGAAAGAAAGCTGCATTCTTTAGCACAGTACAGTAAAATAAATTAATTAAAGCTGCAAGATGAAACTGAAACTTTCTCTTTGTTCACTTGTTTTAAATGTAAGTATTTTAAGTGTAGGAATTAGAAATAATAAAAAGTGCATAGGTGACGAGATACAAATCAGACAGGCGGAAACCTACCGGTGAGGATTCTTACTTTAGTCTCCTAAAAAAAGAGAAAGAAACAGACACAGTAAATAAAACACGCGAATCTTTCCAAAATGCAGAAGCTAGTTGTAGCTGGACGTTAATATCTGAGAAAGACGTAATCGCAATCGCATTATTTACGAGGTTGGCTAGCAGTTTACTCAAAAAAAGCTGGATATGGCACAAAAACAGGCAAAGAGGCAGAAGAAGGTCACGCGCCTCGGCGCACACGCCCCCTGCGACTTATAAACACTTTGCAGTATTTTATAAGTTACATTTTTACGTTTGCACCACCAAAATGTCACAAAATCAGTGTACAACCGTTTAATCAGGAGTCTCCTTTGTTAGTAAAATCGATATCACTATCAATAACGCCCAAATCACTGATCGGGGTTTTCAAGCGGACTCACTTAAAAGTAAACAACGAATATCCAGCGCGCGCACTATAGGACACGTCAATAGAAGAAATCGCAAAATACCCAGTACTTACCCTGGACACGATGAGCCAGGTAATACAGGAGACTGTAACAGCTACAATGATCACTGCGGACATCCAGGTAACATGCGCTCTGGCCGCGTGCGCCATCCTCTCTCCGCTCCGCAGCCGCAAAACAGACTGGAAGCGCAGCGTGCGTCTACATCTGAACAAATACAAAGTGAAGGGGATCTCCCACGCATCCAAGCGGCCTTTCACTCCCTTCCACTCTCCCTCTCTGTGGCTGAGACTTAAGACGTGCGGGGGTGGCAGCTATGACACACCGAAGGCACACTACCACACAGGCGCTTCCACTCAAACTGGGAAAAGAACGAGCGATGTGAGGTTTCGGTGTGACAGAATAAGACGTGCGTGCATCACATAAACCAATTGCTGTTGGAACTACATGAAACTAAACTTTGAACCAACTGAACAGCTCAACAAACGCGCAAAGAAACTAGAATGGAGTATGACATACACTATAGCAGTTGTTCTTTCCTCGTAAAAAAAGACCACAGCACGTATTTATTTTATGAGCATTATCATTTAGTTATTCAGTAAGACACAATCGCACACTTACTCTCCTAGCGGCAGTTCCCAAGCCACCTTCTGCCATGTTTCTAGGAAATAGGGGAACACCAGAGAAGCCGATGTAAAACCGCCAGTAACTCGGAACTCGGGACGCAGCGACTTGGGATCTATGACGCAGAGCTGTTGCTCTGAGGCGGCGATGCAAACCACCGAACTGTCCTGTTATTGCACAAAATGCAAACATTAATATCATTATTCTTTTTTTTAGTGGGCGCATTAGAGCTTTTTATTTATGAAATTTGTGAAATCCAACCACAACCGCATTCCTGTTAAAAGAGTCAGAACATTTAGCACCGTCTTGGTCTCTAGTTTAATAACCTCTAGTAGAATCAAGTAGCTTGTTAGCTATTTAGCTTTGATTATATATTGAACATGTAAAAATATTTGTAGAACTTATATTTATAGGTACATATATGTAGAACTTTGCTTTTTGCACATATTAGTGCATTATAGATTTAAAATTCATTACAGTGACTTTTTCTGCCATGAATCTACACAAAATAATCCAGACTGACAAAGAACTTTTTGCTGAAATTTTTTCAAATGTATTGGACATCCAAAAATAAAATCTCTTCTTTTTACATAAGTCTATATTCCCTTGGCTAAGGGACTCTGAATTGTTAATCCTTTTGGCTTTGATTATCCTGGCATCCACCTGTGGAAAATTCAGCTGAATGGCCATGATCTAGAAAGGCATAAACCTGTGTGTGTATGTTCCCACAAGCCATGAAATCCACCGATCTTTCTTAAAACCTCCTGTTTGAGACGTACTGTAAATCTGAGGAAGAATATAAACCTTTTCTAACTTTTTACTCTTGCTAGCAGCACAGTGGGATCCATTGTTGTTAAATGGAGCTTGAAATCATCAAGACCGTTCATCAAGCTGGCAACCTCGGTAACCAGGCTGGAAGTATCTTGGTGACTTGGTTCAGAAGTTCTTAACAGAGATGAGATAGAGATATGTCAGGTTTACTCCATCAACCAGGCCTTTATGGGAAAAATATAGAAGGTACTTAAAGCATGAGGAAACATTCTCTTCTGTCATGAGACAGAACCTGAACTCCTATGTCTGATTTGTGAGAGAAAAAAAATCCAGGAGCTCAGCAGTTTCTAAAACACTTCAATGAACCCCTTTGGCACAAAAACACATGCCTCTGAGCCACTTTTTTCACAATTCTGCTCATGTTTAATGTAAACATCAGAACCTTTTGATTTGTACCTGCATAATATTATGTAAATCATGTGCTGCTGCTGCCACATCATTAACTGACTCAATGAATGAAGTGAATGATTGAGATAAAACCATAAAATGAATAACTATTATTCAGTGTCACACATCATTATTAAAATCTTGGTTATCTCATGATGGTGGTCTGTAGAAGCTCACTACATTTTATATATAATTAACTTAGATTTGTAGTTTCATTGCTTGGTTCTGCTTTCTTTAATTTAGGAGTTAATATTTTTAATAGTTCAAAAATGCTTCACTTTTCACATTGTGGTAATGTTGAGTCTCATATGACATGAAGGCTACATATAGCACACCAAGTTTTTTTTCAAAATTACTCAATAGTGAAACAGTACAGTAGTGATAAAATACAAAGGAAGCAGGTAGAGACATACCCAAAGCAGCTCCTGTTTGTATTTCATACCAATCTCGAAATATAATATATTGTGTTGTGGTTTTTGTTGTGCTGAAAATGAAAAATACATTATGACTTCAAAGTTTTATGATGAATGTTTGGACTCTGACTAACACACCTGACATTTCTACAGCATAGGAAGAACTGAGAAACTGAGACCTATTTGCCAGAGGCATGGAGCACTATCTCAATGAACTCAACGAAAGTGAAAAACATTATCTAGTAGAACTGTAACATATACAAATGGAACATGACAATACCCATTAACAAACCACAGTGCTTCAAGGAAAGGCTAGCTATGACACAGAACCCTTCCTGATCAAAAGCGGTTGTCTCATAACTGTAGACAGCAGTGGGCAGACTGCGATCATGACAGCTCCACCTCAGCCAGCTGGGTATTGAAAGAATTGAAAGAAGATTAATTCTCAGAATATTCTAATTGGCTTTAGATAAGAGCACTGGAGTAGAAAGCACACGCTTGTCTAAGGACCACCGTCCTCGGTTTTTCCCCAACCTGCCACATCAGATTGGAAGCGATCCAACATCAAATCTCTGATTACTTGAACAAACAAGAGTCAGCATAAGCTTCAGTGTGGGTGTGGAGCGCATGCCTGCACTAGCTTTTGCCATGTGTGTGTGTTCAGGCTCTGATCACCTCTCGTTCAGCCGCAGATGTTTGATTTCCTGTCATATTTTTTAATATGACTCATGTTTATCACTCAAATCTATTTACACAACAAACATCTTATTTCCAAGATGGGGCTATTTCCCATATCTTCTATCGAGCAGTTCCAGTCAAGTAGGAAGCCACAGAACGATCATACTTATCCTTCATAAGCCTTGATGATGTCAACATGCAGCACTTTCCATCCTACCATTCCATTGACTTGCAGGGTCAGCTTCCACTTTACAACAGGTAAACACATCTTAAATAAATAAAGGCCATGAAGTAACCATGATTAGTTCTTGGGTCTGGGGAAAGATTCATCAAAGGGAATTCATCACAAATGATACCATGATCACATACACACATTATCAATTCGACTTCATAATATCTACATTTTATTTAAACTCATTATTTACTGTCTGGCAAACTGTATGTATTTCCTGTTCAACTTAATACTAAGTGCTAGCCTTTTGTGTGAACGTTCTACATCAGAGTTAGTCGGGTTTTTTTTTTTTGTCATAACGGACACTTGAATGAAAGTCTCGTATTTTTGTCTGGTATATTATGCGTAGTTTCATGGGATGTTACGGAACAACACTTTTCTTCTCAGGACAATCTCAGCGATTCAAGACACATTTATGAGAAATAACATTTAAGATAAATAAAGCACGGATGAGGTGACTAATTTGGTTAGTCTTGAACCAGCCGATCGCACCACACGGTCCCTTTGGGATGCAGAATCCATTAACAGACAATCAAAAAAAAAAAAAAAAAATCTTCCTATGTGTCACGGTAGCAGAGTTTCACAAGAAGCTGAGAGAGACAGGAAAGCCTCGGTTCAGTTTCCACTCGGTGCTCTCCGATATCGAAATGGAAAACTCGTACAAACTGGGGCAGGGTATGAGAGATTAATATCAGCAAGTGTCAGCTTTTTCATTCTTTGACATACAACATGAGATAGGTAATTAGAGCAAGTTACATCAAACTTTAACTGTAAAACAACAACAACAACAACAACAACACATCCTATTAGTCATATAGAGCTCATCTGGGACACCAACACACTGCTGAAATGTGGTTAGTTCCATGTTTACTTACCCACATTTTAAAATACGAGGTCTTAATTTCTCAAACTGAAAGGTCACCTGTGTTACACCAGTGATCTTAAAGCAGAACTCCACCCTTAAACACACAAAATATTTCTATTTATTCTTAGCAAACTATTTGTGACGTACTTGCAGTTTTGGGGCTAACGCATTGGTTGACGTCATATTTCTGAGATCAAGGTCATGTGTCACTAGTGCTGTCACAAAGATGTTCTATAGGAAAGAAAGCGAACAGCTGCCGAATAGCGCCTACATACCGATGCAGGTGCGTGAGCTTTTGTTTTTTTCTCCCCTCACCACGTTCAGTAATTCTCAGAGACGTTCAGTGTCACAATAATGAGCAGTCTGGCTGAGATTTGGTACATTAATACACACCATAAAATCCTTTTGGCTCAAAGCTCCAGAATGCAATGCACTTATACAATGCAACAGCTTCGATAGTGCTCTATGAGACGATCAGAGCGATGTTAGCATGAAAGTTGAATCTTTTGAAAGCTGGTTTATATTAATGAGGAGTGTATTAATGAGGAAGTGAGAGAGCCGAACAGACTGCAGCATTAGAAGCACTACTGCATCGCTCTTACATAGAGATTATGCAAGTGCTGAACCAGAAGCTCGTCTAACAGCATCACGTGTCATTTAAGGAGCTGCTAAACAAACTGAAAATAATTAGCTTCATTTATAATGCAAATCTTGGTCATCGTTAAATGTATTGTCTAGTCATTCAGGGTGGACTTTTCCTTTCAGATATAAGCAGCCTCCTGGTACAGGAAAACGCTGACCACATATTGCAGATTACAGTGGAATCTAGAATATTTGAACTCACATGTCAGGGCTGATATTTTGGCTGAGGCATTCATGCACTTGCCTGTTCCACTGCACAGTGATTCATGGAAAATTTTTATGCGACTGTCTGAACATTATACACTCCTACAGTGGATAACGCATTATAAAATGTTTCACATTTACATGACACTTTACACTATTTACACACATATATGTATATACACTACAAATCTTGTATATACACTACACTGCATCTCAGAGTGGTTCAAGAGTTGGAGAAACTAATGGAAGCGAGTAGGTGTAGCTTGGAGAGATGGCATTGAGTCCTCTGTAATCTATGCAAGGTCTGACATCCCCGTCATCTTTTTGTCTACAAAATAGTATCCTGCAGTGGCTGATGATGATGATGGTTGAATGTAGCCAGCTGCATGGGCCTCCTCATTACACTCCTCATTTGCATGTCATGGGTTTCAGGGCTTGAGAGAGGGTAGATACGACTTTTGGGAGGCGTGGTGTTCGGTAGTAATTCGATGGTGCAGACCCAAGGGTGATGGGGAGGCAGTTTGTAAAAGACCCCCTGTAGGAAAGCAGTGTTCAATGCAATGTGGTGACCAATCAATCAGTTCTTTGTCCTGAAATGAAATTCGAGGGATGCGTACATGGAGCTATGGGAAAAGGCAAGGCGACATGCTGTGGTGGTTAGGGCCATCCGGAGACTGTCACGCCTTCATTGAACCACTGGAAGGAATTAAAGTTTGGTCTGTGGTGAATTTGTGCTGATCTGTTAGTTTCTCAGAAGCTCTTGGTTGCACAATTCCACTCAACTATAAACTCGTAGAAATGACATTATTTATATTTATATTATTTCCTGTTCAGTGTCACTCACATGATGAGGTTCACTTCTGAGTCTGGTTCCTCTCAAGGTTTCTTCCTCGGATCATCTCAAGGGGTTTTTACCTCGTCACCATCTCCTCCTGTTCATTAGGGATCATTTATGTTTTATTCTATACTTCTGTAAAGCTGCTTCGAGACAAGGTGAATTGCTAAAAGTGCTAAAAAAAAAGAATAAAAAATAAAAAATAAAATAAAAAAGGAAAGGAACATGTCTTAACTTGCCTCAACATGTCACAAGGAAATGAGCACAACTAGTGGTTAAAAAAGGTCACAATCATAGATACACAGAAAGTCAAAAGATAGAATCCCACGATGACTGATGACATATAAAGTACTTTGTACAGAAAGAGCAGGTGTTGTTATGATTCATGAACCGCTTTCAGGTAACTTCATTTACTGTATCACAAATAAAACAGAAATATATAACGAATTAACAAGAATTTGTTTTCATTATGCAACAGTGAGGCTTAATTCTTGTGTCTGAAATATGGCAAGCTGTGAATGAAAAAAAAGAGGATGGTGATGGAAAGATGAAAGATTATAATTTAAAGCTGCTGTAAAATAATTTACAGAAATGTTTCTCATGGATATTAACAACTATAAAGTGTGATGTGTCATTCCTAAATCACCTTCTTCTTCTTCTTCTTCTTCTTCTTCTTCTTCTAACTTTCGGCCGTTCATATTAGGGGTCGCCACAGTTTCCATGATGTGTCATTCCTAGATAAAGGAAGTAATTAAACTGTAATAGTAAGCAAATAATTGTGGTAAAAGTGGAATAACAAATATGAAAATAGATGAAAATAATATGCTCTGGCTGTATGAATTCTTTTTTGTACAACAGCACAATATTCTCTGTGTTATTTCCTGTTTATAGCCCAGTGTATTTGAAATCTTGAATCTGTTTGATCAGGATGCAGATTAGAATTAACTCCTTTTTTCTATGGTAATAATATGGTAATAATCTCCTTTTTCTATGGTTCGCTTGTAAAGCACCTTATAGTAGTCCAAATTTCCCCATTCAACAAAAGTCATATGACAGAGATTAGACTTTTAAATTCTGGGAAAAATAACAAGCTGTGGATTTTGAGAGAGAGAGAGAGAGAGAGAGAGAGAAGTAAAGACAATATATGGGAGATATACTGGTGAGGAAGTGCCTAAGCAGCTATAACAATTGAAACTCTGTACTACTGTAACTTGCATCTTGATCATCATCTTACAGCAATTATTAAGTGACATCATAATCGCTGGCAAATTACTGATGTATAAGCGGAATTACACACTCCAGACAATGCTGCTGTGTACAAAATATTCAACTTCAGTGTAAGTCTGCCATGACTAATGCTTATTTAATCCATGATTAAATCAACACAGAGCACATATAAAAGTCTAAAAAAATGACTTCAAACCTCAGGTTCATTCTTTAGTTTACCTGTTACTTTATTACTGTAACAAACAACCCATAAATTGTTGGTCTGATATAATATATTTTTACTCTGTTAATGCCGTGGTCATTAATTCAGAGTGAATTCAAGCCTCCTGCCCTGTGATGGGATAAAAATCTGTGTTGAAATACCTTCTATATACAGTATCACTCTTAATCTCTGTTGATGAATCTCATGAATGAACAGGTGTAAATTTCTAATGATATTCAAAGATACTACTGGAAATGAATGTCTAAGAAGTGTTATGTTATGTAAGTTCTCACACACCACTCCATTGCTGCACTCTCTCCACTGGCTTATAGTAGCTGAGCACATCAGATTTACAACAAAGTCAATAATGGACTAGCTCCCTCTTACCTCAAAGCTCTTATCACTCCTCACACTGCACCTCACTCCCTCTGATCTACCAGCACTGCTCGACTGGTCCCACCGTCTCTCAGGGTAGGTAGATATTAAACAAGACTCGTTTCTGTTCTGGCACCGAGGTGGTGGAATGCACCTCCCCTAGAGGTCCGAACAGCTGAGTCACTGACATCTTCAAATGACGGCTGAAGACCCACCTCTTCATGATATACTTGATCTAGCACTTTCTCCCCTGTTCTCCCCTGATACAGTATCACTCTTAATCTCTGTTGATGAATCTCTATTGTAGGTGTGTATTTAATAAAAAAAAGAAATAAAATAAAAAAAGTTTTAGGCTCACAGGTTCTTAAGTCTCTAACCTAGCGAAACAGAGTTAATGTATTTGATGACAGAGATGTAAAAGCACTTTTGTACGTCGCTCTGGATAAGGAGGTCTGTTAAATGCTGTAAATGTAAATATTAAATATAGCCTCAGTTTTTTAAAATATTACCAGGATTTCAGTAGCAAGAAGGAGCTACATAAACATTCATAATCCATTAAATGCCTTATGATTTTGGGCTAAAAGTGAAAAACTGTCCTATTTGTGGTATTGTCACGTGATAAAAACTTTCATATTTTAGGGGAAAAATGATCATGACATCAGTAGACTATAGAATTTAGCTCAATAACACAAAGTTTGGAGTTAAACAACAAACACAAACATTCAATCAGCTAGGAAAAGATGGGGATAGGATATAAAAAAAAATTAGCTTGAAAACTACAAAAACAATTAAATGTGGATGCGAATCACGTGTCACATACAGTAAAGGTGTATGTGTCATCAATGGGACGTCTGCACTTCCACTAGGGGTGTACATTTAACATCATATTAAGCAACCGATGCCTTTAATGACTTAACATGTGTTCAGGACATGTCTTAACTTGCCTCGACATGTCTCAAGGAAATGATGTCACAATCACAGATGCACATAAAGGCAAGAGACAAAATCCCACTCAATATGATATCCTCCGATCACTGATGACAATGTAGAGTGTACAGAAAGGTCAAGTGCAGTTGGTGTTATGATTCATGGACTGCTTTCAGGTTACTTTGGGCACCTACAGTTTCATTTGTGTTCAGAAGAAAGAAAAAAAAAAAGCAAGGTGCTGGGTGATTTTCTGCTGAAATAAGTCACAGAAGCTGCATCGTTTCCACTTCATTTGTTAGTGTATAATACAAAACGACTAATCAGATTTAATCCATGAGCTATGCAGTTTCAGATCGCTTTTCGATAATGTTGTCTAACCTTTAAGTAGCAAAATGGATTTGCATGTACGTCGAAGAAAATACCGATCATTTAGAAGTACAAGAGCAGGGAAAACACCAAGCTGATCTAGCTGACCGTTGTAGAATGAAACAGCGGCGTCGTTTGAATCAAATTTCTATTTCTCATGTCACATTAAATGATATTTTTTGATAGCGGATTTTGCATGCTATCGTTTGTTTCGACAAAAATGTTTTTGTTTTTTTAAGTCGCTGATGTGATGTCTACAGCATGGCTTTCCGCATTCTTGATTACGAACGACGACACGACCTTGCGGCTTTCTGTAGACCACAGCGTCTATATCACAACAAGAACACAACCACCATGCACAAGTCGAGATATGGTTCCGGTTTACACCGCTAAATAATGAACAAAGAAAGGAGGCGGCCTTTCTAGAATTAATGATATTCAATATGTTATCTGATCTATAAAGCGTTACACACAGAGGGAGAGAAAAAAAACACGACTTTCTTTAGTTTTGTTGTATATTTCACATTTCCAGTATACTGGCTTTTTGAAAGCTGTTAGTCAAGTTAGAATAAAATGTCATTGGGATTAAAAAAAAACAAAAACAAAACAGAAACAAAGAAATATCGTCACACTGCGGTCATTTCTCACTTGAAGTAGAAACTTATCTGTGCACATAATACTCTCGGCTGACGCTCACACACTGTCATTTATACTGGACCGATTAATAACATGATTCTAAGCTGCCTTAAGATAAAAATATCTGAGATCGCAGAATTCTGGGCGAATAGTTCATTCAGACGTGACTAGATGCCTTTCTGCTTCTTAACACAACCTGAGTAGACAGACAGCATGAATCAGGGTTTGAGGTTTAAGCCCTGCATTTTTCCTCTCCTGATTATTTTCCCCTCACCAGTCAGGTCTCGTTTATCGAACGATGGCTCACGATCACACGCTTTAACTGAGAAAGTGCTTTCTGCCCTCTTCCACATGCATGAGCTCATGACCGGTGTTGCTGTGATTGACAGGTGAAGGACAGCGCAGACAATTTTGCTTCGTTGACATTTTAGACGATTATGTTGGTGATTCCATGATTGGGGAGCCACATGATTCGGTATTACATTTACAAACATATATACATATATATATATAAACATAAAGGTAATATACGTTTTACACATTGATAAAACAGCTTGTGTGCACATTTCATGGAAATAACTTCAAATATTAATAGAAATACAAAAGCTAGTTAGGAAACAGTATTGTTGTCTATATATTGTTTATAAACGAGACTTTACCTTGTTTACCTTGACTTTACCTCATCATTCAGATAATTGGGGGGGGAAAAAACAACAATATATGCTTTCATTAACGTGTGACGTTTCTTTGAGGCGTACATTACAGGTTACGTAAAATACGATTCAGACCAACAACACTCACTCAGCTCTGTTACCTGAACACACTCACCCGTATTTCGAAGCCAAACGCTTAACAGGAAGTTGCATCATCTGAATTTCAAATTTCCTGAAGATCATGTGAAGAAGAAAGCTCAGTTTGTTTTGTTTTGTTTCTTTTCAATAACGTCACACTGATAAAAGTCATTTTGAATATAAAAAACCTCGTTTAATCAATTTGAAGTCGACTATAAGAAAGTCCTCAGTGACCTCATGCTATTGGTATGGATCCTAATAATGCTAATTCTAGAATATACAAATCAACCCTTTACATGCTGTCATTTTTGTAATGGTTCAAAATGCTGAAAACCTTTAAATCTCACCTCAGCTGTGAAGTTTCTCCCTCCATCCTGACTGTGTTCTACAGAGG
>JAOTRN010000030.1:6178894-6196775 GCA_028566695.1 Bagroides melapterus
GAGAGAGAGAGAGAGAGAGAGAGAGAGAGAGAGAGAGATGCTGTTGAGCTGCTATAATGTAGGTGAGAACAGGAACAAACTTGCTCTCTCAGACGTTCAACACATTTTATTCTTCACAATTAAAAACTAGTAATTGTTGCTGTGTATAAGACGTCACGTCAACACATTGATTTTTTTGTGAACGTTGCACCCAGAAATGCTTGGTTTTGTTTTTTTCCAGAAAACAATTTGAATTAGTAAAATTGCACATATGTAAAGGCTTCCTGCAAGAGCTTTACTCATATTCGATAAATGTGAATGGAAGAGGACCTTGACAGAATGTATGTTGTGATGATGTTACATGTCTTGGCCCAAATCTGTATAAAAAACAAATACATAGCAAGACATAGACATAGCAAGTTCCTCTGTAGATCAGGGTCCGACTGATTTTTGTTCATTATTGTGATCTTGGAGAGCTGGACTATAACCCTGCTCCTTGCTCGTTTTACTTCACTTAATCTTCGGCGCATACAAACTGTCTTTATTCCGTTTTGCATTGTTTTAAAAAAATATTATATAAACTATCCTTAATTCCAACAGACAGGTTATCTTTAAAAAAAAAAAAGCATCTGTCGTTTATTTTCTGCTACGAAAGCACAGTCGCCAAAAACATGACGCATGTGTATCAGAGCTGCGGCGCAAAAGAGCAAAGTCCTCACAGTTATACGACACGCAGCTTTCATAGAGCAGGACTGCACCGTGACAAACCAACCATACTGTCAATCAACATCGACAAGCAATCGATAAACGCAACACAAGCAGCTTTTTTCCTGGATAGATGATGAGACTGTGAGAGTCAATTAAGTGATGACGTCATTATTACTAGCGGTAGCGATAAAAAAAAAAAAAACCACGACTCAGCACAATACCGTACTATTGAGCTAAACAGTGATTTTCTCCGGTTGCTGTACTATAAAATCAATAGGCGTCCCTATTACTGGTTGCCAGTATATTAAACTTTTTCACCTTTTTCTGAGGGAGATTTATATATATGAGGGGTTTGTATAGACGATACAACAATCATCATATCAGACGAGATAAAGGAGAAGCAGTGTGTACGCTAAACTTTTCTCATGCTGGACACGCCCACATCTAACTCTTATTGAAATAAAAATGAGCCCCAGTGGCTTTGTCGCGTAAGCAGAGCGTTAGTCATCCGATTACCCACATTGTTATGCTTTAGATCAGTGTTATAACAAACCTATTTGTAAGGTCTGTGTAAGGTTATATATAAATATATAATATAGATATATAAATGTTTTATGTCATTTTTGCACACACAGTTTAGCATCTTGAGTCACGGTTGAAGCAGGTGAACAGTGCTATGTAAATAAAAGTCATTATTTTGAATCAAAACAGCAGCAATGGCTTGTGTTTACAACACAACAATCATACGATTGGTCGGAGGAGGTAAACTTTAACCGCCAAACTCGGCTACTATCTAGTGCGAGCAACACAAGCAGGTGTCTATACAACTTTGTCGTGTTCAGCGTTAACTGTTAACTCTAATCAGTTGAATTTCAACATTTTGTTCTAATGCAAACAAGCATGTTATGATGGAGAGACATTCTGAAATGGAGCTTAAACACAGGAAGGTTTAAATCCTTTAATTCTGCCTGACTAATCGTTTAGTCACACATATTTTTATTCAAATTCTAGGTCAAGTCTGACTAGTCTTGTAAACTAGTGTTTCCTGCTGCTTCCTGCTCTTTATTCAAGGAATAAAACCCTTAAAGGGCATGCCCAAGTTAAAATAATAAGCGATGATATGGTGTTCCTGTTAGCACCTTACGGCAAAGTTTAAATGCTGATACTGGAGACTCCTTCCAATCATCTTTAAGAGGAGGTTTAAACATCTTGTCACTTTTAGAATGAGTGTGTTAATATGAATATAAATGTTAGTAGAATAATCCTGCAGTCAGAGCTGAAGTTAGACACGAGCAATCGTCTTCACATGTGATCTGAGAATTCAAAAGCATTAGTCTTTTATTTACTCCAAAAACATATCAACAGCTCATTACCAAACCCTTCCTGATGATAAAGTGGGTATATGATAGACTAGCCAAAAAAAAAACTGAGATATCAAAACCAGTCCCTCAGGGAAATTTTTGTGCCTTTATTTTTTGTGTCTTGAATTGCTGAAAATGCAAACACCGGATTTTTCTTTTAAATTCTTTCCAACAAAGACACGTATGTAATTACTCTCCATGAGAGCTGTACTCATGTGTATTCAAGAGCTGTATTGATGTTTGACGAATGTGAATAGAAGAGGGTTTAAGCTAATGGCTTTACTGTGTCGTGATGGTTCAAATATCTGAAAAACTACAAGCGCCTCGGAATATTGCTGAATTTGCTTGATTTTGTTGAATTTCTGGGATTGCTCCTGTGAAATTCCTGGGGTCAAATCAGATATTTGATAAAATCAAATACCCATATCTTAAAGATTTTTGTTTAAGACTAGGACACATGACGGTGTCAGTGCTACTCATATGATGATCATTTAAACTATTTCAATACAAAGCTGCTGAGTTGAGATTAAGCAGCAGTTATGAAATGAAATGAAGATCACAGATTTATATTAATACATCATCACTCCTGTTGTAACAGTTTTAAAGTACGTAAAGTCACAAGTCTACGTGCTGATATGTAGACGTTTTCTGTGAGAAAACTTTGATGTAAAGAGTCTCCAGTGTCAGCAATTTCTAAAAGACGTGAAGATTTCAGACACGTCTGCAGGGTTGGATGTACTTTTTTTTTCTGTAACGTGACAAACTGCAGTTTTTATCTGATAATGAGTTCAAGAGACTGAAAATATAATGGGCAATGAGGGAATAAATCCTGTCTCATAGACTTTCCACATTACTCATCACCACTGAAAAAACAGTCCAATGCTAAACATATTAAAAAGCTTGTTTTTTTTCCCCAAATGATTCAAAAATGTTCCTCATAAGATTGTTCACTTTATGAGTAAGGAATACAACATGGCACGGCGCGCTGTTTTCAGTAACGTCACAACGTTAACTAAGGTTGCGTCTCAATCTGCTCTCTAGCTCCCTAGAATGTGAAGAAGTATATAGTGAATCCGGTCTGGCACTGGCCAGAAGTCGAGCTTCCTTCACATTGAGATGCCGATGACTCAATTTCAGGTGGCATGACTCATGTTATAAAAACATCACCACTGGCAATTATTAGCAAGAGGCTGGACTGATAGCATTAACATAAAAAATGACATTTTTTAAAACTAAGAGGCTTCATAAAATACGTTTCAGTACAATGGACCTTATAATAGCCGACTCCCTGATCAGCTTCCTGAATACCGAACTAGACAGCTGCTTGAGACGCACGCTATGTTAAGAAAAGCTTGATGAGCTATTACCATTCATTTTCATTTTGCCTGTTCACGAGCTGACAGAACACGGCTGAACGTGCTCGGCTTTCTGGTACACAGTGATGTGCGATGACTTGTTTTCAGTAGGCTACGCTTCTGGTGATACTGGTGGAAATAACATTTGTTGTATTAATTACGCTATTCGAGGTTCAAGATTAACAACACTTTATTGCGTTGTTCATATCTAATGAATTTCTGCTTGTTTACTCCTGCTGTATTGGATGGTTTTCTCTGTCGATATTTGGCTCTTATATTCTTGTACATTCTACCAAGAGCTTGCAGTTCTTGTCTGGCACAGGCTCATGTCTATCTCAATCTTAATGCCTCATTTACCTAATGGTGCTGTTGGAATCATGCTGATTCGTCACTCAGGTCTTCAGTCTCAGCAGGCTGAAATTGCTTTGCTGCATTTCCTGCATACTTCTTTTTTCTGTTTTACACTTTTCCCCAATTTGGTCTCGTCAATTCCAGCCCATCAAAATTTTCCACATCTTCCATATAACGTTACAACCCAAAAACCGGGTCAGATGAAGACCCCAAGGCACGTGAATGCAGCCCAACAACTCATACCACACTTCGAGGAAAGCGCTTTCCTCCTCACAGAGACGCTCAGGATTTAGTGTACTTGCGATTGACAGAAGAGAGACAGTAATGACACCTCTCCCATGCTGACAGCACAGCCAGATTAGTTACATTTACATTTAAGATCACTTGGTAGACGCCCTTATCCAGAGCAACGTACAAAAGTGCTTTTAAATCTGTCTTTGAATAGATTAGCTCAGGTTCAGTATGTTGCAAGACTAAAGATACCAATAGCCTAAAGATACTACTAGTTCTCTTTCAATAACAAAAAAACTGAGAGAAACACTTTTCTTTTGCACCACTAAGAAGTCTCCCAGCTCACATAGTTGACGTTATGAACTTTAGTGTCTTCACAATTCACTGAGATGGTGATGTCCATGCATTAATGATTAACTAATAGCTTTCTTATTACACGGGTATAAATAAGAAAGGATTTTAATTCAGTGGTTAAATCGGGTTAGAAAAGTCTCTGATTAATGACTAGAAGCACTCACGATATTCGATAATCTCGATATTCAGCACTACTATCTGAAGAAACCATAAATACCGATCCGAGGACGTGTCCTGGTTGGGGCGGGGCTAATGTCCGGAAAAGAGAATTGTAAATAGAAGACAAAAACCAAACATCTACAGGCAAATTCATTGCATGGCACTGTTTTTCCAAGTTATCTTGGCGTTAAGTTTTACGGACCTAATGACGTTCCACATTACAAACTACTCCACTAACAAACATTATACTTCTTACTCAGGAGTTTAGACACCTTGGCGATCGGAGACTTGATCATTTAAGGAGTTGTTTGTTTTTATTTTTGTGAGACAAATCAAGCACAAACATATCATACCTCCTCACACTCGTCTCTCTGCGCGTCTCTGCTCTCCAGCATGTCGCAGAACTGCTCCAGTGTGAGCGCTTCCTCGCCGCGGCCGAGCCGCTCCTCCAGCCAACGCACCAGCGCGCTCTCGTTGCGGGCGATCGCAGATTCCGACACGGTGAGAGTGGTAGTGTCACCGGTGCGGCCCGCCGCCTCTCTCAGCCGCACCTGCTCCATCAGGGCCTCTGGAGACGGCAGGCCGGAGCTCGTACCCGGAGCGTGGGTTGAGCCCCTGCCACTGCGTCCCGAGCCTCCTGTTGCTGAACCACCGCCGCCGCTGCCACCGCCACCGCCACCACCAGTGCCGATTCCCGGGGCCGCCGCAGAGGCCGGGCCGCCTTCTGTGAAACTCGGGCTCTCTGCCTCGATGTCCTCTTCGTCGCCGCTCCCGGTGCCGCCGCTCTCCGCGTTCCCCATCACTGATGTCCCGGGTGCGGACTAACACACTTTATCACTTTCTTTATTCCTTTCAGCTCCGTGATTCAGGCTCTTTCATATACACTCCGCTCGGCTGCTTTCGGTCGGTGTCACTCACTACCGCATTTGATGTCGGCAGCGTCACAGCCAGGGTTACGGATTTGTCAGCAAACTTCCGCGATCCTCGGTCATACGTTGTGTGTAACAACGCGCCCTCTATTGCGTACCTCCAGTACTACAACACTCTTAAAATGGTAATTTGTAGATGTTTTTATTTATTTAGTTTTTTACCTCATTTACTTATTTTACTCATTTAGACTATATATTACTGACTGATTAATAGGAGTTTATTTAGTAATGTCCCGTTTTGAACCCTTTTTCATTTCAAAAGCTACATGTTGAATGTTTACATTTTTTAGACATGCGCACTACGAGCAATCAAACCCCGGAAGTTCACAGCGACGTCAACGTTGTATTTACAGTAGTCTTGTGTTTGCCGGTTATTTATTGTTTACTTTATTTAAGTTACTGTTTTTTTTAGTGTTTCTGTTATGTAGTGGGTAAATTGTAAGCGGTACGATGGTAAAATATGTTGTAGCATTTTTATCAGTAGGTTTAGCGTTATGGAGCGGGTCTGAATGGCTGAACCTTTGGCGTTTTGATCTGGCCGATGCGCCTCAGGACTCGGACAGACTTCTGAGCCAAGAAGAGCTGGCACTGTATAACGGGAGTGAGGACAGTAAAGGACTTTACCTCGCCATTTTAGGACAGGTGTTTGACGTTGAAAAGGGGAGGAAGCATTACGGACCTGGTGGAGGATACCGTTTCTTTACAGGTATTTCTCCAGCACTCTTCCTGATGATGAATTCTGCCACGAGGGGGCGTGGCCAGGTGCGGAACAAGAAACCCAGGGAGTGGAGCTGGACCTGAGGATAGTGTATAAGTGTGACAAGACCCCGTTTTTTACGTGCATCTCTGTGTTATTGTGTGGTAATGTATTTTCAGGCAGAGATGCATCCAAGGCTTTTGTGACAGGTGATTTTGCAGCCACAGGGTTGACTGATGACGTCTCAGACCTGTCTCCATCTCAGATAGTTGCCCTCTACGACTGGCTGGCTTTCTATCAGAAGGAGTACAAACCTGTAGGTAAGATACAGTGGAGTTGGCAAGGAAGGAGGTTGAAAAAAAGCATCATAAAGCCATGCACTTGCACTCATTTACCCAACACAGCAGTAGGCTTGGTAATTAGTTGCAGAATAAGCTACAGAGAACTGGCAGCAGTACCAAAAGCCTAGTGTGCAACATTGCAGTGCTTTGGAGGCACTTTTTCAATGATTAGATGTAATTTTAGATGCCTTTTATGGTATTTTATGGGTGTCACTAAAACTAAATGAAATATCAATATGAGGAAAATCATTGGCAGAAAGTTTTAGTACAATTTGCACTATGAAAGCATACACAGACGTCATCAATAACATTTGTTTCCTTCTGTTCCTCCATCCCTAAGTTTATTTATTTATCTATTTTTTGCTTCACAGGTAAGTTAATTGGTCGGTTCTACAGCAAGAGCGGAAATCCCACAGGCTTCCTGCAGAACGTAGAGGCCTCGTTAGCTCAGGGGCTAAAACTGAAAGCCCAGGTTGAGAAGGAGAACAAGCTTTATCCAGCCTGTAACTCCGATTGGAACTCAGACAGAGGAGGACGTGTTTGGTGCTCCACTAAAAGGTAACTGACACCACAAAACCAGGTCTAACAATCCGAACGTCCTACCAAGAACCGTTTTGGCCATGTTTTTGCCACTAGGTGGCAGAAGTGTTATGTTTTCGGGCCGTCTGTGAGGCTCAATATCTCAATAACAAATGGGTGAATGTTTGTAGGTTTAAATCCTAATTGTAACCAGGAGATTACATTTCGGAATGATCCAAACAGGTCAAATGTCTGAAATAGTTTTTCTTCAATAACTTCATTTCTAATTGAAGTATTAAGTGTTTTAGTTATAGGCATTAGTAACAATTAAGACTAGACGTTTTGATTTTATTTCAATATTATTTTGATACTCAAACCCATTGTACTTGAGCAGAGCTGCTCGGAGTCAAACCGTAAAACCTACAACATGCATCGTCATTATTTTTACTGCATTCCAAATCCTCCTTGCAATAATATATTGAGATATAATGAGATCCCTAAATCATAAACCAAAACTTACACTGCTGCTTTAAAGTGCAAGACTGCAATCTGTGTTGTGTCTTTTTTTTCAGCGGCGGCGTGCACAGAAACTGGGCTGGTGTTCCCAGAATGCTCTTCTCACCTGGTTCGGGTCACACACGGTGTGTGTGCGTACGACTGAACGACCCTGCACGATCAAATAACCCAAATCTCCAGGAGTATAAAGACTGTTCACCTCAGGCAGAGTCTTGTTTAATTTAAGGATGCTTGTCATTAGTTCATTTTAAGCAATATTATCTGACTGAACTGGTCTCAGGATGGAAAATCAGTCTAGATACATTTAAAGGTGCTCTATGTAAGATTTTTCTGTTTAAAAGTCATTATTTCATGTTCAGTAGCTTCCCTATAGAAAAGTAGCGAATAACGTAGCATAATTTACTGGGATGTTGTGGGACAGCTACGACAAGGAATTCTTTTACAAGTTTACTACGTCAAACATCGTACACGTCTATGAAAATATTTTAATACACAATAAAAGTTTAGACGTTTCCATTTTGATTGATGTACTTCCTTTTAATGTTCAGCTATTTAATGTTTTAATCATTCAATTAATCTAAATGAAACATTCATATAAAATTAATCGTCCCTCGTTCCATTTGTAAACAAATGAAAAAAAAACAATCAATCAGAACAACTCGCTTCAATTTTTTTTTGTTGTTTTGGTTTTTTTTAATCATCTGATGACCTTAATGTAAAGTTGTCCTCCCTTTCTTGAAAAGGATACTAGAGGAAGTGACAGGAGAGATATCTGAGCATACAGATACGACATAGTGTGCATAAGAGATCGGACAGAGGCAAAAAAAGCACAACCTGCGTTTCAGTACAAAACAGTTGTAGTGGTCAAAAATAGTATACAATTAGCTGTACAAGTTAACAGAACCTAGAATAGACTGCGGACTCTTCGACCACAAATGTCACATTCTCCTTTTGTACGATCAGGGAAAAATAATAATAAAAAAAAAAAAAAAAATCCAGTATGATAAAGTGCAGCTGAAAGAGATTAAAACGTAAGACGGTCAACTTAATGGTGACATCAGGCAAACCTGAAGATTTAAAAAAAAAAAAAAAAAAAAAAAAAAAAAATGAAATAAAGTTAAATAAGTTCAGTAATATGCTATAGGTTAAATGGAATGTATGCTTCGATGATCAGAATGATTAGGACAGTGCTAAAATGATAAATGTGCATATGCATAGTAGACAACTCATCATTCTTCTGCACCTAAAACCTCAGTTTACTTGGTAAGTTTTTATTTAATTATTTATTTTATTTTATTTTATTTTTGTTCGGATCAGAAAACGTCACTTTGTTCAGCTCAGAAGGTTTTCTTGAAAATGTAGAAAAAAAAAGTTAATGGAAGAATTAAAAAGTGCATTTAATATGCAGACTCCTCAGTGATTAATGAACATGAACAGATGCACGTCAGGGATTAATAAAAAGACGACAAAGTCAAAATCATATCGTTTACTGAAATGTGCTCGATGTCGAGTTAACCTTGTGTTGTGTTGTGTTGTGTTCGGGTCGTCAGGGTGATCGTTCCCCTTTGTGGACCTTAGGTGCAAGAAAATATTAAAAGGTTCATCGACGCTCTTTTTTTTTTTTTTTTTTTTTTTAATAGAGTAAACAAAAAAGCATCCCTCAGGCCAACGTAATTAAGGCTTTAAACGGCTAATTATCCGATCTTGGATAATTCTTTATTCGGGTTCCGTCGTCCCTTGTAATGAAAATCATCAAACCTACGTATGTGGTGTTTTATGCTGAGATGACTGGTGTCGGGTTTGTAATAAAGTTCTACGGCTCTATAGTCGTTTTCGGTTTCTTTCTTAAGGCCTGGCACCTACAACACCTACTTACTAGGTCTACATCGATAGCGTTCTGCTACTTCGGAGGCTCTTAACTCCAGTCTTAATTCAAGATTTCCGTATTCCCAACAGACCTGACCCAGGTCGTTACAGGAAAACTTCACCCGGAAACACATGAAATATGTTTATGATGGAATGTCTGTAATATGCTCAGAGATTCTGGTGCTCATTTGTTGGTTGGTGATGTATTTTCCGATGAATCTCTATGACATCACAGAGGGACACTGCTAGCCTACATACGGTAGCATTTATTGGGGAAAAAAATTCTCTTAAATTCTCTTCACTCCTTAGAGCAAGAGCTTCTTTTCTCACTCGCATGAGCAAAACGTTGGACCCAAGGCTCCAGAATGCAGTACAGCTACTATATAAGACACACTTGCTACTATATGAGACACACTTGCACCGGGTTACGCTGGAAACCCGGCGATCTGCAAGCACGACGGAGCTGACTGTGGTATCAGCATAAATCATAAAGCGTTGTTAAAGAGTATATGAGATGAAGAGCGCTGCTGCACCGCTCTCTTCAGATAGAAATGAAATCCCACCGTCATTACCGTCAGAAGGTATTCTAGCGGCATCGTGGGTAACGGTGTGTACCAGTAACCAAAACAAAAACAGTCGTTCTGAAGACGCTAAATTGATTATTAATATTGATATGTCCGTCATTCCGGGTGGAGTTTTCCTTCAATCATTAGCTGAGCAGTTGGATCAGGTGTGTCACAGAACACAAGGTCCTTGAGATTAGAGTTAAGAATTCCTGCACTACTTTAATTTTGATCCTTAATAGATGTCGGTACTAGAACATACATACACGGTTGTTTTGTTCGGAAACGTCTGCGATAGTAGTAAAAATTGTGATCCGTATGTTGAGTCCGTCCTTTTTCCTCTCTTCTCTCCGTCTCCACACTTTCCTCCACCGCGGTCTGTGTTTAGTGTACGCACCCCCCATGCCCTGCCGGTGGCGTTAGGAGACTCCACCTAGAGTTAGCACGTCGAAGCAGATATCACACACACGGACTGGCTTGTTCAGATCGAATTTGATGATTGGGATCTCCTTGATGGAACACTTGTGGCACAGCAAGCGGCCGCAGTGACGGCTGGTGAGATGAGAGGAAAGAATCGGTTTAGAGAATCGGCCTGGTTTCCGTTTCTCGTATTGCGTAGAGATAAGCGAAGACCAAGTACATACCAGTGATGCTTTCTTGTAGTGACTCCAAACTTGGCAGCACATTCGTAACAGTTGGAGCCGTCGCACCATGGGGGCTCTTTGGACAGCATATCTTAAAAAAATAAATAAATAAAAAATTGATTTGAAGCGTGATGTAGCCAATGCATGAAAAGTAAAAAAAACTCTATAGATATATGATATTGGTGTGATAGTTAGGACATTAGGCTTTACTTAACCAGAACACGTTAAAGCTGTAGATCTCGTACCTAGAAGGCGGAAGAGAAGCTGCTTAGTGGCCACTTGATAGTTGAAGATGTTTACGCTCTGATTGTTGTTGACGCCCAGACGAGCTCCAGCCCTCACGATGGCTCGACAGAGATTAGCGTTTCCTTTCATATAGGCCAACAGAAGAACTGAAGAGCAAAGACAAGCACATCAAAGGAGTACCCGAATCACACCTGCCCAAGCAAAAGACCTTCACAACCACAATCTGTGGAATCATTTGTTTAAAAATTAAATTGTTTAAATTGTTTGGGTTTATTGTGTTCTGTGATGAAAACAACATCAGATTCATTTCAGAAATGTCTTGAATGAGTTGATGAGAGAGGTGAGAGGAGAGACAGTCAGCAGACTGGTGTGGGTTGACTGGAAGGCTATTGTAACTTATATAAGCACTGTTCACAACCGTGCTGAGCAGAAAAGCATCCCAGAATGCACAAAAACATCTCAACTCATTACCTCACATCATATAACTGTTATATTGTGTTAAGTGTCTTTTCCTTATATTTTTGACATGTACTGTATAACATACTGTATGTTCACTAGTCGGTGCTGCTTTTGGGTATTGTCTCTTGTGCTTTGTCTTGTATGTCTGTTTTGTTCGTCTTTAGTCTCGCTCTGTTTGCACTAGGTTGCACAGATGCACTTTACGTAACCAGGACTAACGTACTTAGCTCTGCCCTTAGCTCTGCGTTCTATGTATGTGGAAGTATAATAGTGCCAAAATTCCTCAAAGCAAAACAGCATATTAAATCACATGACCTGAAAAAAAAATCCTTACAGTATTTAAAATGCTTGAAAATTTCAAAACTGCAATTTCTTGTGGTTGTGTATTTCAAATGAAAATATAATTCAAGGATTTTAAAATTCACAGCAAAAATAATCACCTTACTAAATTGCTGTTTGAAAATATATTCGACTGCTAAAAATACAATCATTATTTTTAACCTCACAAATTCAGGTTGAAAAAATAAATAAATAAATAAATAAATAAAAATAAAAAAGAGTCGTTACGTCCCTGTCTCTCGCTCCTCAAGGCCAATCCTCAGCTTTGTAAAATATCCGCTAAAACATTTTAAATACCCGTGGCACTTTAATAAAAGTTAGTGGAGTTGCTCTTTAGTAGACATTTAAAGTTTAGACATTCACTACAAGCGTAAATTTAGTGGTCTAGGAACATCCGTTTAAAGGTACAAATAGAAACAGCCGTACGTAGTCCTGATTTATATACTCGTATACAAATATATAATAAACCGAATCATTGGGAAATAACTGTACAGCATTTCTGAGGAAAATTACATTAATGGCATTTGGCAGACGCCCTTATCCAGAGAGATTTACATTTTATTTCACTTTATACAACTGAGCAATTCGGAGTTGAGGGCCTTGTTCAGGGGCCCAGCGCTAGCAGCCTGGTGGACCTGACATTCTTAACTAGACTACAACATCCCCCAAAATACTAAAGCACTAACCTGTATTCCCTTCGCTATCCGGTTTATCCAGAGGATACTCTGGCATACATTCCAAGAACAGCTCAAAGATGGCTGCTGCATTTTCCTTCCCGTATTGACCGAGAACATGCATTGGAGATTGGCCCCTGAAGGTGACAAAGAAGGTCAAGTAAATTAAAAGCAATCAATCAAAAAAGTGACTGTGTGTCAGCTGATGTGTGTTTTTCCATAGACGTGTACCTGAGATTGTAGGCCTCCGCGTCAATGTTCGACTCGGTGAGAAGCACTCGCACGTTATTCAGGCGACCCTGCATCACAGCAAGGTGTAGAGCTGAGACAAAAACAAGTCCCAGACGTTACATTAATGACACCTGACTTTGACTCAAGTTCCTTTAACACAGTTGTATACATTCAGATATGCACCGTTGTTTCCGTTCTCATCGACAGCCGGAAAATCAACACCGTTTTCCAGAAGTACAGAGCAAATAGTGGCCAGATCTTGCTGCGCCGCCAAATGTACAGCCGTCTGCCGGTGTTTAGTCAACTCGTTCACTTTAGCGCCTGCTAGAAGCTGAACACAAACGCTCAGTGATCTGAATTACATACACATGCACAAATCGTGAAAACACCATTATCACAGTCATGCAAATCCACACAAATAGGTCAAATTTAGCCCTACATACAGAGATAATCGAGGTGTAACAGTACACTCTGAACGGGATCCGATTCAAGATACCAGGTTCATGATTTAATTCGATTCTCAGAATGGTCAAACAAAATTCGCACGAAAAAAGAAAAACGAAGACTGATAAGACGAGTCGTGTTCATGTTTGTCTATAAAAAAATGAAATACGTTTGTATTATATCTTAAAAATCAATAAAAGAATTTATTAATTCTCCCAAACATTTGAGGTGTATTAGATAAATGAACACTTTTGTCTTTTTTCCCCTACGTACAGCTTACCAGGTTTCGCACAATGATCTCAGAGCCGGCCTGCACGGCGAGGTGCAGTGGTGTGAGTTTGGCACTGTCCTGCACTCTGGAGTTAACGTTAGCCTGCACGCTTATCAGGAAAAGCACACTCTCGATGTCAGAGTTCTGCACAGCTATGTGAAGGAAGTTACGACCCTTGTTGTCGACCTAAGCAGACACACAGAGAGACAGCAATCAGGTGAGACGTGCATGTGCTCAAATGATACCGGACATGTCCGGAGTTTGATTTGCGTACTAAAATGAGTCTTCTTCACAGTTTATCGGGCCCTATAATAACATTATATTTTTTTTAATAATATATATACATAATTTATGCATATACACACCACAGCACTATGATGGAATTCAAGTATTCTGGTAAGTTATAGTACGAGATGAATAAAACTTTTTGGAACAAGCTATTAACATTACATAGATTCTTAAAGATACATTATTTTACAGAGATAACGCTGTTAATTATCCGCTAGCCATTAATGGCCCAGTGCCTTAGGATAGATTTTATCATGATGTATAATTCATAGGAATGCTAAAATAGGAATCTGTGTCATCTGTGGTCATGGATTTAATCCACAAAGAGGCAACAATGTCTGAGAGAAATGTCAATTGCGCAATGTTCTTCACTGCCGTTATAGCCATCTGTCTCCCTCTTGCTATCCCACCTGTTCGGCTGCTCCAGGTTCTCTTTTGAGGATGGCTTCTGCTGCTTTGTTGTTCTTGTGAGTCATGGCGCAGGCAAACGGTGTTGTGCCCTGCCGATCTCTCAGGTTCAGTCGGATGTCTGGGTGCGAGATGAGAAGCTGGATAATCACGCTGTGCTGGTTACTGATGGCCACATGGATTGGTGCCCGGCCCTCGGAATCCTACGTGCAACAGCGAAGTGGGAAAACCGATACAGGCTGTAGGATTGTACTCTAGTGTGAGCTACAGACATCTACACACAGTTCTATAAATCAATATAGTTTCATACTACCATACTACAGTATATCTTAATATATACATTTGTAAGAGAAGCTTGGGCAAAGGAAATATTATATAACATCCTAATAATATTTTATAGATTGGTATGGGAACGTTAAATACCTGTGAACTGTGCTCGTACCTGTGCATTAACATTTGCTCCGAACTCCAGAAGGCACTGCACCACCTCCTCGAGACCCCAACAGGAAGCCAGATGCAGAGGGCTCTGACCATCCCGAGCCTCCTCATCTCCCTCCCCGTTAGCTCCAGGCCTCCGAGGACTGTTCACATCACAGCCACTGTAAGGGAGAAGCACATACACAAACACCTTTCTGTAAGACTTAAGGTACTTAACAGGATGTAAATAAACAAATAAGGTTTATTTTAAATTAATTAATAAATAAAATGATATTTTTTATTTTACATTTTAGGTCATTTTCTACAAGTAAATGGATTTGAGGGATTACTCTGGCGGGAAAAGCACTAGATCTCAAAGCCCCATTAAGCCTCAGTCTGTTGTCACAGAGACCTAAGAACTGGATATGTCAGGTTTCATCTAAAGTCTGAGCGACTGCAGTGATACAGAGGAATATGTTCACAATCCAGCTCCATAAATAACTGTCAGTAGACTTATTTTTCTGTTATTGCCACATCTTTTATTTAGGTCACACCAATCAGATGGAACAATATTGGTTCGGCATTAGCATCAGCTCTGAAGATATGATTAGTGCACATGTGCAAACCTGCGTATAAGGAAGCAGGCAGAGATCTCGTTGTTCTCATCGATGGCTCTGTGCAACAACGTCTGCTGGCACCCTCCTGGTCCTGTACTCCAGCATGTTGTGTCACAGCCATGTCTGACCTATCGGGAGCCGGGGCAAAACCAAAAACCACCAATTATTTAACAGATGTAAATCTGACAAACACAGAAATCTTTGCAGAAGGAAAAGACGACCAATTTCATGGTAGTCCCTACCAATGTTGAGGCAATATCCTCCAAGCCATTCTCTAAGGCAAGCCACAGTGGAGGATCTCCCTTCTCATTCACCACTGACATGTCTGCTCCACGTGTACAGATAGCGTCCACCACCAACGGGAGCTGGTTACTGATGGCCAGCTGCAGGGCTGTCTGACCCTCCTGTGTCCTAGAGGTCAAGAGAACCTTTAATAATTGACTCACAATGAAATCTCAGCTACAGATACTGTATGTACCTTCCCATTGGTAAAGATTTACAAAAATCCAAATACACCAACTTCATAACCTAATGTTTCTATTACCTTTGAAATAAATAAACCCACAATAACCAACACTTTAATTAACATATTTCTGGTTGTTAACTGCCAAAATTCAGAAGTGATGCTGAAGTAAGTTCCAGTTTTAAACCTGGAATCCAGAGTTCTGCAAGTTATCAACATATGGAGTTACATTTTCCGGATTTCTGTGGTCTTGAGTTTAGTCGTAGACAGGAGGAAGGAGTTTTATACCACTTATTTTTGTACCAGACACAACCAGCTACACAATAAAGGTCCCTTCTACTGCCTGGAAACACCTTACCTTACATTGATGTCTGCTTGGTGCTCTAGCAGGAAGAGGGCACTCTTACTGTCCTGTCTCTTGATGGCCATGTGGAGAAGAGTCTGTCCATCTGACATGGTGTCATTAATGGCTGCCCCTGATCCCAGGAGCTGTGCAGCAATGGTGTGCATTCCTGACAAATGTTGACCGTTATTTTTTACAAATGATATAAATCTACAATATGTTTAATACTTGGATAAAGATTTAAAGTTTGCTGTTTAGATTTGTCACTGTTCCATGCGACGGTAAATGTAGTACAAGTCAGCAGTACCTGTCCAGAGAGCAAGTCCGAGTACAGTCTGGTCCAAAGAATCTTTAAGGCTGAAGTCTGGGATGATCTGTAGGTTGTTGGTGGCATGGAGGGCATTGGCTATGATACAGAATGAAAGAATGGAATCATTATCCCAGTTGTAATCATAAAGAGACCCTATTAAAGACTGCAGTGGTACCTTTCTGCTCTAGTATGACAGACACCACATCCGGGTGGTTGTGAACGATGGCCAAGTGCAGAGGGCTCTGTAATGAGACACCGTGGCTCCGGTCCCCTGCGTCAGGTAAGGCAGTGTGGGTTTGAAGATTAGGATTGGCCCCCTGCTGCAGAAGCTCGGCCGTCAGAGCTGCTAATCCGCAGCGACACGCTGTGTGCAGGGGAGTTTCTCCCTACGAAGAAAACATTGGGATTAACAGAGTTTACTAAAGTGCAATTGCAAATTTTTATTTTTTTTTTTTTACTCATTAACACTCACCCATTTATTAGTATGATTGACCTTTGCTTCATGGGTGGCCAGGAAGATGGCAGCTGCCTCACTTCCTGCAAGGGCTGCTCTCTGAATAAGGCAGTTTCCTAAAAGAAAAGACCGAGTGGCATTTCACAAAGTAAAAATATATTGATTTATGAATTCAGACAATAATGTGTAAAATGCATGAGTCCTTACCTGAGGCGTCTGGAGCGTTGGGATCGCTTCCTCTTTGTATGAGTCGAGCCGCAAAGCTGTTCTCATCAAATGAGGTGCCGTTAACTACAGGAGCCTCGTCGTCGAAGGGGTTAATAGAGGGATCAGATGATACTGTAATGTACTGCAGAGCCAGCCACAGTGCAGTATTCCCTTCGTGGTCTTTCAGGTCCATATCCAGCCTGAAGATTAACAAAGTCATTAGTATATTTAATTACACATCTTAAAAATGTATGCATGATGCAACCGAGTCTGACTGTCAGCTGAAGGAATATTATGCTCACTGTTTGCACTGCAGGAGTTGGTTGAACACAGGTTCGTTTCCTGACAGCACTGCTTCGTGTAAAGGCGTTCTGGAAGATAAAGAATATAAAATACAATTCACTTCAGTAAGGTTTTAAAAGAAACAGGTGACCACAGGGCCTGCATGAGAACATCAAACAAAACGAGGCTCGTTTCTGATCTGTACTGCATTACCCACCGTCCTCTGCTGTTTTGCATGTTGGGGTTGGCCCCAGTTTTGAGCAAGGCCTCTGCGATGCGGGCCATGCCGCTCATGACCTCAGCACTGTGCTTCTTTGGGCTGAAGGAGCAGACAAGGTGCAGCGGAGTCTCCACTGCTCCTACTGTGGCTGCGTTTACTTGGGCTGAGTGGCGTATCAGGAAAGTGGAAGCAAACTCATCTCCTGAATCCACATACAGGCAAGAAGAAAATAAATACTCCCTTATAAAAAGGTTTATATCAGCGCAATGTGTTGAGGAAGGAGAAATGAAGACACAAAGGAAGGAGTTGATATTTGTATTATCTTACCTCCAGCATCAGAGACTTGACAGAAAGATGTATTAAGGCAATACTGGCACTCACCTCTTTGAATGGCTTTGTGTAGGAGGCTCCAGCCACTCTGATCTACCATGTCCACGTCTGCTTTGTTGTTGACCAAGGTGGTCGCAATGCTCTCCAGTTTTCTGGACAAGGCCAGGTCCAAAGCCAAATCGCCATTATTGTCCAGTTCATTCAGCTTCCCTGGCAGCTGTGAAGGAAAAGAAAAAGTAATTTTGCCTCCCGGAATTCCGTCTAAAAAAGCATTTCACGGCATGTAGTGTGTGTGTGTGTGTGTG